>NJPR01000123.1:0-570952 GCA_002946385.1 Rutstroemia sp. NJR-2017a WRK4 | reverse complement strand
TTTGTTTTTGTTTTGGGGGGGGGGGGGGATGTTGGGGGGGGGGGGGGGGTGGTGGGGTGGGGGGGGGGGTGGTGAGTGGGGGGGGGGGGGGGGGGGACGGGGGGGGGGGGGGGGGGGGGGGGGGGGGGGGGGGAAATCGGGTAATCGCTATGACGCTAGCTCACTAGGCTGTCTTAAAGATTCTGTTCTCCCCTATGAACATTACTTGTTGTATCCACTGGTGAAAATTTGTATAAAGTGACATATCCAACAAATCCTCTAACCACACCCCCACATCTCCCATTCCCCATTACACATACCCAAAACTCAAAACCCATACAATCTAAACCGGCAAATCCTCCCTCCAAACCAAGCTCCCCTCCCCACTCCAATACGCCGCCTCCCCCGTATCCGGATCCACCAACCCCTCCAAAACCCTCATCCCCCCCATATCATCCCACGCAATCCTCCCCTCCAACGCCGCCCTCATCAGTTCCTCGCCCGCAACCTCTTTCTCCCCCGTAAACGGATCCCACTCAAACCCCTCTTTCAACCACATCCATCTGAGAAACGCTCTCAACTCCTTATCTTCGGGCAGAACCCGCATCCATTCGGGCTGAAACCCTTCCTCTTCACTCCCCTCTCCATTCCAGCCCTTCGCCTTCCCACGAAGAATATCCCGGCAGAAGATCCGCCAGCTGTCAAGCGCGTATGGGCCTTGCGTCATATGACCGATTTCCCACGCCGTGCGGGGGTCCGTTGATTCATCGGGGAGGACCTCGCTCTTTTTCACGTCGCGGCCTTGGCCTTTGGTTGGGTAATCGTGGACGGCGTAGCGTTTACCTTTTATCGGGGGGTTTTCAATGAATATCTTAGCGTATGCTTGGTACGTGGCTGCGCGTTGGTTTTGAAGACCGAGATGGCGGATTACAGAGACGATGTCTTCTTTGGGGGCGTCGACGAGAGATTCAGGAGTGGGGTATTGTTCCATGAGGTCGTAGAACACGGGAATGGCATGTTTGCCGTGGGTGCGGTTGAGGAAAGTAACGGCGATGAGGAGGCGGAAAGGGTTATGCGCGAGCTTTTCTTGGATAAGACCGAAGTGCGGCGCGGAGAGTGGTGGGAAGGGGATGCACGATATTGTTCCCGGAGGACGCTTCGAAGGAGACTTCTTGGATGGGGGTGGATCTGCACTAACAGTTTCGCTTTCTGTAACTTTTGCCCTTAATTTCCTAGCTGGAGAAGCAGCGGGAGTGAAGTACGGTGATTTTGCTGGTGGTCGTTTGAGCTTCGTTCCTGACCTAAGAAGCCTAGGAACATCAACCACAATGCATTCATCGGTGCTTCCATCGGAGTCTAGAAAAGGATTGGACATCCCATCATCGACAACAGTGTCTCCCGCTCGTCTTAGGATAGGACGATCTAAATCAGCTGCGCCTGGAGTCCCTACAGGGGTGTGGATAGCAACCTCTAGCTCCGCAAGCAGCTGATCTCCAGGCGACTCAGGGGTAGTATCATTATCAGCGCCTATAGCTAGTCCTCCCTCTTCGCCTGCAAATCCCGAAGACTGGTCAAAGTTCGAGCCGTTGCCATCCAGGAACCCACTACCACCCGCAGAGCCTGGCTCTTCTACGAGTGGTGAGCTTTTGCTCTTCTGGTATTCCTTGCTGGCGCATCGGTTGTGGGCTTGGAAGCAACAGTGACAGCTTTGCCCCTTGGCTTCTTGACAGGCTTCGTTTTTGTGGCATTGACATCTCCCAACGGTGCCAAAGGTTCAGGTGCGCCTGAGTCGTCGGCCTGCGCCGAAAGTTTTGCTCTTTTCGCACCTCTCGTTCGCAGATGCGCCGGCGATGCCTTGGTCGCCTCGGCTACGTTAGGTGCCTTAACAGGCGTCTCCTCACCCGTGCTCAAGCGGTTGTTATTTCTTTTCCTTTTTCTAGCAGGTTTCTTTGCGCTTGCACTAGGCTCCTCTGGAACGGGAGAGGTTTCCGCATCCTGCTCAACAACTACTGCCGGGCTTTGGGCAGGTGTCGAATTTTCCGTGGTCTCAGCACCAGCACTTTCAGAAGCCTCTATTGGGATGTCTACATCCATTTTCTCGGCCTCTGCCTGGACCGGAGTGGCTTCAGTTCCAACTTCTGCCTGAATTGGAGCGGCTTCAGTTTCAGCCTCACCCGGCGTGTCTGCAGCAACTTCAGCCAATGCCTCTGGCTGCTTCGTGACTTCCTCAACAGCCGAAGCCTCCACATTAGCATTGGAATCAGCAATTTCCTTTTGTGCCAATTCTGCTTTAGCCAAGGATTCCCGAGCGCGTGCCATTTTAGCTTTAAGAGCGTCCGGTATCTTCTTCGACTTTTTCGAATTATCCCGTCGCAGCGTCTTTGGGTCTGAATTTTCTACAGTTTGGACAGGCACATCTGCCGGAGTTTCTTCTTCTATAGAGTCCGCTTCCCGTGCAACTTCCATATCAAGATCCGCATGCTCGCCTGCAGGGAGTTCGTCAACAGAAGCCTGATGAGAAGGGTCTTGCTCAGCAGGTTCTTGCTCAGAGGGGCCCTTCTGAGATGTTGATTGTCCGTCGACTTCTGGACCATTGACTTCTGGATCGACGGATTGCGAGCCCAAGGCTTCTGGCTGAGCGGATTCTGGCTCCGCGGACTCTTGCTCACCAGCTTCGTTCTCGATAGTTGTTCCTTCTACCGTTTCGCGCACCTCATCATCCTGCTGGGCCACTTGTTCACCCACCCGCCCCTCACCAGCTTGCTTCTTCACAACCTTCTTCTTTTCAGCCCAACCAGTCTTTGTCTTCTTGAAATACGTCGACTTCGCCGGCCCACTCTTAGCCTTCTCCCTCCTACTCAAAGTCAAACCAACCCCATCACCACCCTTAGCCGAACCCAACCTCGCCAGCTCCGCCTTCCTCCTCAACATCTTATCCTTCGCAACCTGTTTCTCCAATTGCGCAATCCTCGCCGCATCCTTCTCCCTCTGCTTCTCAATATTTGCCGCCTCTATAGCTGCCATCTTCTCCTCACACGCCTTTGCCTTCTCCGCCCTCTTCGCCTGCACATCTTCTTCTATTTTGCGTCTGCGTTCTTCGCGCGCTTTTTGCGCAATTCGTTGCTTCTCTTCGAACTTAGCTACTCGTTCGGCAGCTGGGCCTTTCTTCTCTTCTTTTCGGAGACGCTTGGCTTCGCGCTCGGCTTTGGATTCGCGTTTGCGCTTTTTGTCTCCATTGGCTGGGGCGGAT
Source organism: Rutstroemia sp. NJR-2017a WRK4 (assembly GCA_002946385.1). Taxonomy (NCBI): domain Eukaryota; kingdom Fungi; phylum Ascomycota; class Leotiomycetes; order Helotiales; family Rutstroemiaceae; genus Rutstroemia; species Rutstroemia sp. NJR-2017a WRK4. Next base: position 567,723 of record NJPR01000123.1, on the reverse strand, counting down.
TGTGCGTTAGGTTCCTTGGGTTCCTGGTTAGGTCTGTTAACTACTGAGGAAAGCTATGGGGTTTCTCGTTATTTACATACCTCTACAACGGATGTTCCCACTGTCAAAAGGATCTCTCCTTCGGCATCTTTCATTGCCACGTCGTCAAGTGTGCTCCCATGTGTTGAGTCCAGTATTTCCTTTCCTGTATCCAACGCCACAGCATCCATAGCACTAGGGGCACTTTGCGACTCAACGTCCCCCATGATGTCCTAGGCCTATATCTGAAGACTGATTCTCGCTGATTCGAAAAGTAATAAACAATTGAATTCACTGGGAAAGAGCTAGATCAGCTTTTCAAAGCTTGACAGCAATTGACTGCTTGTGAAATTTCAGGATGTTTGGAAATAACAAAAGGAAAAAAGTTCATCAAGCTTGACATGAAATCCGGGGAAACTTTTAGCGAGCAACTTTTTTTCCTTCAGCACAAATTCCGAGGTCCACCGAGGACGCTACGATGCAGTCAGGCTCGCGAGGCATATTTGTATAACGTTTGCCTGAGGGGCTATCTACTGACCAACGGTCACTTTGATAGGAATACTTCTAAAACTTTCGAATAAATATTGGCACACATCTAATTTTCGCTACCACGGCTGGGAGAAGCTCCCATACTGAAGCTTTTATCTACCATCCGTACTTCCCCTTTGTACACTTCGCGCAGTAAGATAAAACTAGTAGCACATTTATTCCCTACCCCTCGCACCCCCATAACACAAAAGAAAAAGAGAATCTAGTGTCTAGAAGCGGTTCCAGCGCCCACTGGTGGGTTGTATACGATCTTCCTTGTCTTGACTGGAGTCCACTTGTAACGCTTGACCCAGACACTTATAGCAAACAACGCAGTTCCGATAACCAAAACCTTCATACCCATCTTCTTTCTTTGATCCATCTCAGGCTCGGCGGCCCAGTTCAAGAATTCAACAACATCTTTGGCCATCTGGGATGTTGTAGCTGGGGTGCCATCTTCATATTCGACCAAATCATTGTAAAGAACACGAGCCATGGCAATACCGGTACCGGGGAAATACGGGTTGAAGTTAAGTCCATCTGGAAGCTTGACTCCTGGCGGTGGCTCTTCGGGATAACCAGTCAACAAGCTGAAAATGTAGTTGCATCCACCGTGTCGGGCCTTAACCATCAAACTGAGATCCGGAGGCAGGGCTCCGTTGTTTGCGGCACGAGCAGCTTCGTCGTTCTTGTATGGAGAAGGAAGATAATCGGATAGCTTTCCTGGTCGCTTCTCGATTTCACCCTCGTCGTTTGGCTCACTGTCATATTCGTTCTCCTCGGCCATTGCCTTAGCCTCATCGACTGTGTGCGTAACACCGACCAAGGCTCGATATGGAATTCGGCTTAGAGAATGGCAGGATGCGCAGACTTCACGGTAAACTTGGAAACCTCTTCGGAGTCTAGTGATTGTTAATAGACATCACATCACTGAGTGTTGCAGAACTCACGCTTGATGGTCGAAAGTCTTGACGTATTGCTCATGGACCCATGGGTACTTTGTTGGGTGCAGACTGGTGCTAAGTCAGTATGATGTACTTTCCATCTCCCCGCTCCAACCTTCTGCTCTTCTGGGCGTTCTCCCTCGGCAATGTCCCCATCAACATGAATGGCTAAAACTCACCCTTCTTCAGCTGGTGTCATAGCATGTAATGGCTGGCCAAAAAGATGATAATACCAGGCGAGGGAACCAGCTGCGACTGCGGTTGCGGCGGTTGCAGCGACATTCAGACGGAATGGAGTGGGAATTTCGGAAGAAGTCGAGGAAGATGCGGCACGCTGGGACATAGTATATTAGCATCGTAGCATTGATACCCACCGGTCGAGTACCATGAATAAAGAGACCCTATATCTCCTGCTTGGCTTGAGAATGAAGACTTATCGTACCTTCGTGGTGTTAATTGCGTTATTCCGGACTCCTCCGACAGCGCGCGTTGAGCGCAGGCATGATCTGGCCAACATATTGATTAAAATATGCCTTGAGCTGGAGATCACAAGAGAGTAGAAGCAACAGCTCAATTGAGTGATAGGTTTCTAGGTTGGGGTTGCGAGCAGCAGCGACAGTGGTTCGAAAATCATCCGAAAAAGAAGCTATTTTAGTGCCTTAGGCCAACGCTTACACCACTACAACTACTTGATATTTCATTGGCCGAGAGTACTTGGAACGATTATTTCTCGGCACTGTGCACAATGAAATTTAGTGCGCTTTCTGTCGGATTTCATTTCGATGAACTCATCATTTCCAAGGGTGGATGTAACAAGGAGCATGCCTATTCTACTACTTAGGATGCAAGATCCTGACTGTCTCTCTATCTTTGTCCTCCAAAGATGGGGCATTTCACACAAAATATAGGAGTCAGGTTTTGTTTTTAAAGTCCATTCTATTCAATTTACATATTCAAGTCCTTCTCCATGTCGAAGAATCTCCTCTTAATCCGTCGCCCTATGATCGAAGAAAACTTTTTAAAATCCCAACTCCCTGCTATACAGCATGGGATGAATATGCTTCCATCTTCCATCCCAAACCCCAAATGTGCTCGGCGCATGGCACCAATTTAGTCTAAATTATATTTCAAGAGTGCCCATTTGCCCCCTTCTTGAGTTCTCTTCGTTGCTGAACAGCTTTGGCTAGGACTTCAAGGACCGATTCTGTGTCTTCCCATCCAATACAGGCATCGGTGATACTTACACCATACTTGAGACCAGCCTTTCCTTCTTTTGGAACTTTTTGTGCGCCTGTATCTGGGTTAGCATGTATTTTTCTTGTAAGCACGAACAAACTCACCCTCGTTGATGTTGCTCTCGATCATGACACCCATAATGGCATCCTCACCCCCAGCAATCTGCTCTGCCAATACCGCGGCAACTTTTGGCTGATTCTTGTGGTTCTTCAACGAATTGCCGTGACTGCAATCCACCATCAGTCTCTCTCTAACACTGCTCTTTTGCAACTGAGCTTTAGCTTCCTGAATGCTTTTTGCGTCGTAGTTGGTGCCTTTAGTACCACCTCTCAGGATGACGAAGCAATCCTCATTACCGACTGTTCCCACGATGGCAGCTACACCAGGTTTGGTGACTGAGAGGAAGTGATGAGGGTGTTGCACCGCGCCAATCGCATCGATGGCAACACCCAAACTGCCATCTGTGCCGTTCTTGAAGCCAACCGGGAAACTGAGTCCACTGGCCAATTCTCTGTGCAACTGACTCTCAGTTGTCCTAGCTCCAACAGCTCCCACACTCAGAAGATCTGCCAAGAATTGTGGTGAAATCGTATCCAACATTTCACTGGCGATTGGCATTCCTTTGCTGGTCAAATCGACAAACAACTGTCTGCTCGTACGCAATCCCTTGTTAATCTGGAAGCTGTTGTCGATATCCGGATCGTTGATGAGTCCCTTCCATCCCACTGTAGTTCTTGGCTTCTCGAGATAGGATCGCATGACAATCAGGAGCTCATCCTTGTACTTGCTCTTGAGGGTGAGGAGCTTGTCGCAATATTCGAGGGCGGCGGGAGGGTCGTGGATCGAACATGGTCCAATTACTACTAGCAGCCTTTGCTTCTCATCTGCACCTGTGACAACGTCGACCGCCTCATTGCGGCCTGTGAGAACAGTCTCTTTCGATGCGGCGGTTTGAGGAATTTCGTGCTGGAGCAAGTCGGGTGGCGTTAATGGGTTGTATCCTCGAACTACATAAAGATTAGTCGTTCGCAGATCATAGAAATAGCATTGAAAGATATTTACTGCGCCAATCTTCGGTGCTGTTCTTGTTTCCGACATTCTGATTTTCTATGTAGAAGGACTGGAAGGTGAGTCAGACTTGATCAATTGGATTTCACAGTGCCCTATGAAGGAGAGCATGAATACTCACAGACATGGCGCTACCCTAGAATGGTGATCAAAATAATTATAATTCGTTCTGTCCTGTATGGAAATTCGAGGTTGAATAGAAATATTTATAGTATGTGCTGGATGGTCAGATTGCCTGATTGCTTTTGGAAATTGTGAAGATCGCGGGGCAGAAATTTTAGCGATGTCATAGTCTGTCCGCGGGGTTGAACCGTGCTTTTTGCGAAGGGTGCCACAAACGCGAAGCTTGTGGTTGGCCGGAACTTGGGGATATTGATGTGATGACCACCTGCATACATATACGATCATTTCAAACATCACAGGAGATACCTCTGCGGCGATGATGTGAGCAAGACATAAGAATTGTAGGCTATTCTGTGTGACTCCGCGGACTTGCGTCTTTCTATTGCCTGTCTAGTCCCGAGATATCTTATTTCTTACATAGCAGGGGATTCAATCTTCCGCTCGAGCCAGCAACTCCGGAATATCATCGACCTTATTCCTTCCTTCCAGAATATCTATGCGAGTTAGTATACGGCATCTTCGGGCTCAAAAGAATGCGGCAACTCACCAATCACAGCCGTGAACAAAGGATAATCTCCTTCTTTTCCTTTGGACTTCAGGAACTCGTTAACCTCTTTTGCAGTACTGGTGCCTTGCAACTTTTGTCCATTCAACTCTGTACTCTCAACCTCATCCACTGTAACCCCCCTTTCAACTGCCAGTTTAGCACATCTGAAATTTCGTCCACCACTGCAACTGGTAATGAGATCGGCAACACCAGCACTCTCCTCGGTGAAAGTACCAGTATGGACTGTTTCACCAAAGAATTCCTTGCCGAATTTTACCATCTCGAGAAGACCCACCCGCATAACAGCAGCTTTTGCATTGTCTCCCCAACCACGACCCTCAACAAATCCTGCAGCAATTGCGACAATATTCTTGAGTGCCCCGCCAAGAGAAACTCCTGCTACATCAGAAACCATCCGGACATGGAAATAAGGGCGATAAAACAAGGTCTTGAAGAGAGCATGATCTAAGGGAGGGTAGTCCGATGGTATAGGCTTCAACTTCACTTTGCTGGGCTTCCCTTTGACATCCTTGTGCTCTTGATCCGCAAGTGTAATGGTCAAGTTGACCTGAGAGCTTGACGGTGAAGGTCCTGATGGGGTTGGGGCCCGCGAGTCCACAGGGGGAGGATCATAGGCGATCGTTGTTTCACACCATTTCTCATTAGCGATCTCGTTGGCAATATTAGCACCAGAAAGAGCACCGCAGTAAATTCCCAGCCCTTCGCCGATCCATTCGCTGAAGAGACTGATCTCTGACGCGGTCACATTTACACCTTTGATGCAAGAGATTCCACGAGCATACGGCAGGATATGTCCTTCCAGTTGTTTCGAAATACGTCCAATGAACTGATGAGGTAGGTTGAAAATGAGGATTGTTGAGTTCGAAACCGCATCTTCTACCGAAGGATTGGCAATTATATTGCTTGGGAGGGTGACATTTGGCAGATATTTGACGTTCTCGTGGTACTTGTTGATGATCGAGGTGAGCTTCTGCGGTCCATCATTCGAGGCATCGTAGTGTTTTGAGTCCTTTGGTATAGGGACCTCCTCCTCATACACCCACATTTGGACTTCTTCCTCAAATACATCAGAATGCTCTTTCGTGTTCTCTGCGACGATTTTTGCAATCGTAGAACCCCTTCACACGAACGTAAGCAGGTAATATATTTATAGAAAGGGAGCAAAGCCAACCAATTCCCTGATCCCACAACAGTCACCTTGTGCTTTTTGCTGAACGCACCAAGAGAAGCCATTTCACGTATGCGAGGTTTGTTGAGGTGTCGTGTAGTTTGGATCAGTCGGCTTGCAGTTCGATGGGATGCTATTGTGAATGAAGACTGCATACAGTTATGGCGGATGACGGTAAAATGTGCTCAAGTAGTCTCTGAGTGCAAAGAGTGGGCGATGAAACGAGGAATGTTAAGTACTCCGTAAGTACAATGTAATGATTATCTCGTTGCTAATGATGTAACTTCCTATCTGCTCTACGTGTGAGACAAAAATATTACTACGACAGTGATGGGTAACCTTAAGTGCAGAACAGGGATGACAGCGACCGCCTACGAAAGGGTATTAGCGGTAAGGAGGGGCTGAAGCTATTCTCATTGGGCAGCGGGGCAGGCTTGATAACTGTCAGTAACTCCTTGCACAGAGTGCTTGTACGAGTACTCCGTATGGAAATTAACGCAGCATTGTGATGATTTGGTTTGCATGTGAAGATAGCAATGAGATGTCCTACTCAGGTACTACATAGCAGCAGCAGCAGGAGACCTTCTTTCTGCACTTCTGATGTCACAAGTAAGGATAATTTTTGGCCTACCCGAGGTATTCATCACTTGCTGATATTGTGATATTCATGTTGATGATATCTGATGCGGATTTTAAGAAGGGGAATGGTTATGGTTATGAACCGTCTGGACTCTGACAGGATGGTCCATGTAAGCTTTTCCGCTTCGTGAGATGAGCATGGTGAGCAAGCGGGGCGAGGGGCGAGGGGCCCCGACCTTATGGGAGTTTGAGAAGGTCATCTCAGATAGGCGTTACTCAAGGTATGTGCACGGCGCGCATCCACACTCATCGTCGATTTGTGTGCTTTTCGATATCTGTCGGGCCCGTAAGAGGGACCGTAAGACTCGCAAAGGGACTTGGAATCGCTCTTGTTTTATATCAAATTATATCAAAAGAATTCTAGCCTGAGTTCTTTACCTGTCGCTAGGTAGAATAAAAGCGCCATCTTCTCGAAATCCATCTTCCATCTTCCATCCTCTCGAAATCCTCGCAATCCAACATCGGAATCTTACCCGCATTCAACCTTTCATCCCCGGGAACCAACCATTTGGCGCTTAGGTACCTGACTTGTGAAGTTTTTTATTCGTTATGACGTACTTACTATACAACCTGACCGCCCACCTCTCAATAGACCAACAGACCAATGGTATGCGTGAGGGCAAGTCTCCCACACATCGCCAGTTCGACCACTCACTGGAGTCTTGAACAGGCCAGGCGTGCCAGGTCAATCCGGAGTCTGGCTCGTCTCGTTCTAGGCGCAGGACGACAGAAAAGTGGTGGCTCCCGCGAGCCCCGCTTCCAACCTGCCAGTGGGCAGCTCCTGCCCATCCACACCATCTTGTAGCAACTAACATTTTAACACCTAGCAAAATTCACGAACCAGCTCACCTCCTGGTCATTCTGCCTACCTAGTCATGTTTGATCTTATTTTCTAATACTTTTACTTCTTGTTCCTCGTCGCCCTCATCTAAGATCCCATTCCCGTTCCCATCTCCATCCGTCTTCACCATCTCGTATACCCCCCCATCATTCTCTCTCGCTCATCCTCTACTCCTCCACTTCAAGACTTTCTCTTCTTGTTATTTTAATCCGAATTGCGTGAGCATTCCTTCTATCCTTGATCCCGCACATACCCAACTACACCCTAAACTCGAGAGCATTGTTGACATCGAAACCAATGGCGCCGAAGATCATGGTTTCGAACGAGGTTTACCTGCTTCCTCTCAAAGATGATGGAAGTCCCGATGTGCCCGGTGGCTACATCTATCTGACCCCACAGGGCACCTCACCAATTATCATTCGTTTTGCTATTGAGGGCACCTCGTCGATATGCAGGCAGGGAAGTCTTTGGGTAAATATCCCAGAGGAGGGGAAGGAGTTCCAGAGGCAACAATTCCGTGAATTCAAGTAAGTGGTGTTTGCTGAGGAATGATTACCGCAAATCGCTCATTGTGTTTGACAGGTTGGAGCCGGATTTCAATCGCACAATCGAAATTTCCATTCCTATCCATAGTGCTGGCGCATTTGCATTCTACACAACCTACAAAGCTCTCCCCGAACTATCCGACACTAATACCACTCCCATTGAGTCTACGAAATCCCCAATCTACTATATCGATGTTGCACCCACTTTGAAGCTGGAGGGTAGACACCTGCCACTGCCTGCTCTGTCAATCTTTTCAGTTATCTCGAAATTCATGGGGAAATATCCTGAAGACTGGGAGAAGCACCTGCGAGGAATTAGTGACAGGGGATATAACATGATCCATTTCACCCCATTGCAAGAGCGTGGAGACTCAAATTCCCCATATAGTATATATGATCAGCTTGCATGGGATCCTGTAAACTTCCCCAATGGAGAGGCAGATGTCAAGAAGTTGGTCAAAAGTATGGAAGCCAACCATGGTCTTTTGGGGTTGACGGATGTTGTTTGGAATCATACCGCGAACAATAGTGCATGGCTTGAGGAGCATCCAGAAGTTGGATACAACGTCTCAACGGCCCCATGGCTACGAGCAGCGCTCGAATTAGACACCAAACTGCTCGAGTTCAGCAAAGATCTTGCCAAAAACGGTTTGCCTACAGAACTGCATTCCGTCGATGATTTGATCAAGGTAATGGATGCCGTCAAGGCGAAAGTCATTGCTGAGCTTCGACTTTGGGAGTACTATGTCATTGATGTTGAGAAGAATGCCGATGCAGTGGTTGAGGCCTGGGCAGCAAACAAAGTTCGGTTCCCAAAAGACGGATTTGGTGGCTCCGGCGTGGGTGGCTTGGAAGCAATTAAAAATGCTTCTGCATCTGAGCAAGCAGTCTTTTTGCGAGAAAAGGGCATGATAAACACAGATAGACTAGGAGAGAGGTATAGAAGAGCGGTAGATCCCGAAGTTGGAGGTGCATTGCTTACCGCTTTGTTTGGCCGATTTGAAGGAGACACTTCCAACAGCGCGGACCGAGGAGAAGCGCGCAGCAGGCTGACGAAGATCCTGGACGAAGTCAACCTCCCTTACTACAAGGAATACGATACTGACGTAGCTGAAATTCTTGATCAACTATTCAACCGCACCAAGTATGTCCGACTTGATGACCATGGACCAAAGCTGGGTCCTATTGATGATAAAAACCCGCTCATTGAGTCTTACTTCACAAGACTGCCAAAAAACGCCACGACCGCGAAACACAAGCAAGAGGATCTTGCTCTGGTCAACAATGGATGGATCTGGGCTGCCAATGCGCTGGTCGATAATGCTGGGCCTGATTCCAAAGCCTACCTTCGTCGAGAGGTCATTGTATGGGGCGATTGTGTTAAACTGCGTTATGGTAAATCTCGAGAGGACAGTCCTTACCTCTGGGACTTTATGGCAAAGTACACCCGTCTTATGGCCAAATACTTTACCGGGTTCCGCATTGACAACTGCCACTCTACACCGATTCATGTAGCAGAATTTTTGCTAGATGAAGCAAGAAGGATTAGACCAAACCTTTTCGTTGTTGCAGAGCTCTTCACTGGTTCTGAGGAAATGGATTACGTCTTTGTGAAGCGGCTCGGTATCAGTTCACTTATTCGGGAGGCGATGCAAGCATGGAGCACAGGAGAACTTAGCCGACTTGTTCACCGTCACGGTGGTCGCCCAATTGGTAGCTTTGAAGTCGACGAGGTCTCAAACAACGACCACAAGTCTCCATCTAACGGCGCAGCAAACGGGAACTCTACGTCCGCTCGGGAAATTATTCGCAGGATCAAACAGACTCCAGTTCAAGCTCTATTCATGGATTGTACTCACGACAATGAAGTTCCTGCCCAGAAGCGTGATGCGCGGGATACTCTGCCGAATGCTGCTTTGGTTGCAATGTGCTCAAGTTCGGTTGGTAGTGTAATGGGTTACGATGAGATCTACCCCAAGCTGGTTGAAATCGTCCATGAAACGAGATTGTACACATCAGCTTCTTCAAACAAAGAGGTCAAAATTGGTGGCGGCGAAGGCGGCATCGGCGGAATTAAGAAGCTTCTCAACCAGATACACAGCATCATGGGCAAAGACGGGTACGAAGAAACTCACATCCACCACGAAGATCAATACATCACTGTGCATCGAGTGCACCCTGAGTCAAGAAAAGGTTACTTCCTTATCGCCCATACGGCCTTCCCTGGTTATGGCAATGGAAACGGAGGTTTTAGTCCTGTTCATCTTGCTGGCACTAAAGCCCGCCACCTAGGTAGTTGGATGCTAGAAGTCGACACCAGTGAAGAGACAAAGAAGCAAATCTTGAACGATAAAAAGTTTCTCAAAGGTCTCCCGAGTAAAGTCAGCGACCTGCCCGGAATCAGAATGGAGGCCAAAGAAGGTGAAACTGTGATCTCGGTGAGAGACAAGTTCCCTCCTGGTAGTATCGCTCTATTTGAGACGTGGATTCCTGCTGCTGAACATGCTACTGGTCTCGATACCTATGTCACCTCAGGGGCCAAGGCTGCGTTCTCTGCATTGGATTTAGTCGACCTCAATTTCGTCTTGTACAGATGCGAAGCTGAAGAGCTCGATTCTAGTGAAGGCAAGGACGGGGTTTACGATATTCCTGGTCATGGCAAACTCGTGTATGCGGGTCTACAAGGATGGTGGAGTGTGCTCAATAAAATCATCAAAGAGAATAACCTTGCACATCCTCTCTGCCAACATCTTCGAGATGGCCAATGGCCCCTGGACTACATCGTTGGTCGGCTTGAGAGGATATCAACCAAACCAGAGTTTAGTCGTCTGCAAAAGCCTGCAACTTGGCTCCGAGAACGTTTTGATGCAATTCGAAAGATTCCTAGCTTCTTACTACCACGCTACTTTGGTCTTGTCATTCGCACCGCTTATATGGCCGCTTGGGAGCGTGGATTAGATCTCATGAACGAAAATGTCCGCAAGGGTCAGTGGTTCTTACAGGACTTGGCCATGGTCAGCGTGCAACAGACTGGTTACGTCAAATCTGCATCTCTGTACCCTAAACAGGCTGTCCCCTCTCTCGCAGCTGGTTTACCCCATTTTGCAGTCGAGTGGGCTCGATGCTGGGGACGAGATGTGTTTATTTCGGCAAGAGGTCTCTTCCTTGGCACAGGTCGTTATGCTGAAGCAAGGGAGCACATTCTTGCATTCTCCAGTGTGCTCAAGCATGGCATGATTCCGAACCTGCTAAGTAGTGGAAATCTTCCCCGATACAACTCTCGGGACTCAATATGGTTTATGCTGCAAACGATTCAGGATTACACTAAGATTGTGCCAAATGGTCTTGACATACTCAAGGAGAATGTTCCCCGCCGCTTCCTTCCCTACGATGACACCTATTTTGATTCGGACGACTCAAGAGCATACTCAAAATCTTCGATTCTGGAAGATATCATCCAGGAAGCCCTGCAACGCCATGCGTCGGGCATGTCATTCCGAGAGGCAAATGCCGGTCCCAACCTTGACATGCAGATGAGCTCTGAAGGTTTCAACATCGATATCAAAGTTGATTGGTCAAATGGTCTCATTTTCGGTGGCAACCAGAACAACTGCGGTACTTGGATGGACAAGATGGGTGAGAGCGAGCGAGCGAACAGCAAGGGAGTCCCTGGAACACCTCGTGACGGAGCAGCTGTAGAGATCACTGGCCTATTGTACAGTACTCTAAGATGGGTTTCCAAGCTTCATAAGGAAGGGAAGTACAAGTATGCTGGTGTGAGCACCTCCAACCCGGAAGTTCAAGTTATCACCTTTTCCGACTGGGCCGACAAGATCAAAGCAAACTTCGAACGCTGCTATTATGTTCCGTTGGATGCCAAAGATGATTCCAAATATGATGTCAATACTGCCATTGTTAACCGAAGAGGCATGTATAAGGATTTGTACAAGTCTGGCAAGGAATACGAAGATTACCAGCTCCGACCAAACTTCCCAATCGCAATGACTGTCGCTCCGGATTTGTTTGATGATGAACACGCACTTCAAGCTTTGTTCCTTGCTGACAAAGTTCTTCGCGGTCCCACTGGTATGGCGACTCTTGATCCTGCTGATCTCAACTACCGACCATATTACAACAACTCCGAAGACAGTGAAGACTTTGCGACTTCAAAAGGAAGGAACTATCACCAAGGTCCAGAGTGGTTGTGGCCTACTGGTTTCTTTTTGAGAGCATTACTGCATTTCGACCTTAAGAGAAGAGAGGGACCTGGAGCAAAGACCGAGGCCTTCCAGCAGATCACTCGTAGGTTGGCTGGTTGTAAGGAGGCTATTCGCAGCAGTGACTGGGCTGGCTTGACAGAGTTGACGAATAAAGATGGTTCATACTGCCATGATTCGGTAAGTTTTAGTGTCTTTGGTCATTATAACCTGGCATTATCTAACATTAGAACAGTCCCCAACTCAAGCTTGGAGCGCAGGCTGCTTGATCGACTTGTACCATGATGCTGCACAATATGATGTGTCTCAGTTATCGAAATAGGCGACCAGCTGTGGGTAGGAATTCCTAGGATAGGAAGATGGATATGGCGCAATGTTTGGGTGGGATCAAACAGGACGTGGCGCCGGTCATGAGGCGGCCCGGGCAAGGACCATAATAGACGTAGCACTAGAATAGTGAAAAAAAGCGAGCATTGAATTTTCATGAATAACGACTGACAAAGAAGCAAATAAGTGGTATGTAAGCGGTTTATGGTAGACATTCTAAATCAAACTATTACTAGTCTGTGTCTTCGCACATATACAACTCTGATGGATATATTATAGAGGTGTGATACATGGAACTTTCGAATACAGCTAACCCAAGTATATGTCAATCGGGCTAGAACAGGACTCCTTGATCATTTCGCTACGTCGAATTTGCTCTTTCGAATGACCTGGCTCCAATCTATTCAGTTACTATTCACTCGCCTTTGATATTGCTGGGAGTGCTTCTGTTCTGGGCTCCTTGCAGTCCATTAACTCGTCCATAAAGCCATTTCAGCATTGCTGTGCTCACGGTCATTGTGATGGCAGCCCCTGTGAAGAGCATGGCGCGCTGGACTGTGCTGAGCTGTCCAAACAATGGGTATGGGTAGCTATGAGAAAAGCGTTAGTATACGATCAGAATCCGCATGTTTGTAGTGGGCCATCTACTCACAATCCATTGTACTTGTAGCATTGCTCAACCCAAGCCCAATACGACACAGCCAAGATAGAAGACAATCCCATAGCTGGTAGTGCATTAATCGTCCAAGGAGGACTGAAAAACAGCAAGTCAATCGTGAGGAAAATAGCGGGCATAGCATGGAACCCAATATCTGCATAGTGTGAGATTTCAATCTCAGGCGGGATTAAGAGCCTCTTGTCGATTGCACTGATGCCCCAGTATAGCACGCTGATCAGGACTTCCAACGGCGCACTGCATAGTGACAGACTATTCTTTATGAGGAAGAGCTTCGGCGACAGAGTTATGTCTGCAAGCAAGCCGGCAATGAAGGTAAAGTGGGCGATTGTAAGACCAATGATTGTTAGATATTGGAAGTGCCATCCGTAAGATTCATTCATGAAAGTCGGATAATCGAATAGGTATTTGTATGACAGGGTGAAGGAGACAATCCCGGCTAAATGCACAAGAGCTGAGAGGCTTCGGGATGGTGATTGCATGCGTTGGAGAGGATGGCGCGCCATTAGCTTTTTGGACGCGGCGGCTGCAGAGGCAGACTTCGAGCGAGTTGAAGCGGCCATAATTGCTCGGTTTGAGGATCTCAACGGACAACAGATAAAACAGCTGTCCAAGTCCAAGAGCGAACTGTCAGACTTAAGTTATTTTCTGCCGTGGGTGCCGAAGTTGACAAGTAATGATGTCAATAGTTAGTTCTCAGCCTTGCATGAGGTCCCAGCCTTCTTCTGCACCTTTTGAGACTAGCTGAACGGGCAGCTCAGCCTTGCGTATTATTTTGTTACTCAGGTACATAGGCCCTGGATGACAGCATCAACTTTTCTCTCGACACATTTTGCGACTTTTCATAATTAGTTCAGCAAAATGGCAGACTCGGATACTGGTCTCAAATCCAACAAGAGGAAGATTGAGGAAGACGACCAAGATGACTCTTCGTCCGACGATGATATGGGACCTCAGCTTCCGTCTGCTGAAGCTCCCAAGAAGAAGCGTCGCAAGCTTCCTTACGAAAAGCTCTACATCTCAGCGCTGCCCAAGTCTGCGCGGTATTCGAAATCGCTCATGCACAAGGAGCAGCTTGCGTTCCTCACAATGACACCATTGACCGACTTTTTAATAACCAGTTCTGTCGACGGCGTGGTGAAGTTCTGGAAGAAAGGCGGCGATGGGATTGAGTTTGTGAAGGAATTCAGGACGCACGTTGGAGAGATTAAGAGCGTATCGGTCAGCTCGGATGGGCGAAGTTTTGCGACAGCAGGAGCAGACAAAACGATCAAGATATTCGATGTTATGACGTTCGACCTCTTGTCAATGTTGACATTGGAGTTTACCCCAAAATGCGTTTGCTGGATACATCGACGTGGCGCGTCATTACCACTGCTGGCAGTGTCGGATGAGGTGAACCATACTATAAGGATATACGACGGGCGCGGGGAAAACCAAGATCCAATCCACACAATCAAAGGTCTGCATCGTAGTGTGGTTTCGCTGATGGCCTTCAATGATGCGTACGATTGTGTAATCTCGGCGGATGAAAATGGCATGATTGAGTATTGGCGGCCAGGTGGGAGTTATGAGAAACCGGATAATGTCTTCGAATTCAAATCTTCCACAAGTCTGTTCGAATTCAGGAAGGCCAAAGCCACTCCTGCTTCGCTCACGATCTCCCCGAACGGTTCTCAATTCGCTACCTTTTCTTTCCCGGATCGCAAAATTCGCGTCTTTGATTTCCCTACCGGAAAGCTTCACCGGACATATGACGAGTCTTTGCAGGTAATCGAGGAAATGCAGCTGGCTGGAACCTCCCTACAAAAGTTGGATGATTTAGAGTTTGGGCGACGGCTTGCCACAGAGCGCGAGATTGAGTCGCCGACTTTAAGGAATAAAGTAAATGTCATTTTCGATGAGACAGGGCATTTCATTATTTATGGGTCGATTCACGGAGCCAAGGTTCTTAATACGTACACGAATCGGGTTGTCAAAGTGTATGGAAAGGATGAGAACTTTAGGCCCCTTGCACTTGCCATGTATCAGGGTCAACCGCAGAAGAAGGGTGTCACGACAGTTGCAATGGCAGCTTCGAACAACCCTCTGCTTCAAGAATCTGAAGTTAGAGATCCGATCCTGTTTGCTACAGGAGTTGGCAAGGTTCGATTTTATATGTTCACGAATGAAGAGGAGATCTCTAAATCAGAGCGAGACGTACATAATGAGAAGCCTACGAACGGGAATGCGAAGAAACTCGTTGAAGCCAAAGCCACCGAAACTGGAACTGCTGCAATTATTCATACAACGTACGGAGATATCCACATTCGTCTTTTCCCAGATGCAGCGCCGAAGGCTGTAGAGAACTTCGTCACGCATTCCAAGCAGGGTTATTACAACAACACCATATTTCACCGAGTTATTCGGAAATTCATGATACAGTGCGGAGACCCTCTAGGGGATGGAACTGGTGGCGAGAGTATCTGGGGTAAGGAGTTCGCGGACGAGTTCAGCTCACTAAAGCATGACAAGCCATACACTGTCAGTATGGCCAACGCCGGACCAAACACCAATGGAAGCCAGTTCTTCATCACAACAGAAAAGACAGTAAGTTACTGCTAACCTGTTTGTTTACCTCCTAGGGTGCATAATACTGACGTGTGCATAGCCATGGCTCGATAACAAGCATACCATTTTCGGACGGGCAATCCAGGGTTTGGATGTAATCCACAAGATCGAAAACACAAGAGTGTATAAAGAGAAGCCAGAGGAGGATATCAAAATCCTTAATATAGATATTATGTAATTGAGAAATTGAGTATCTGGTAATATATGTTCACCAGAAACTCCTCCATATATACGGAGTAGTATTAACAGGAGGAGACACCAATAGAGGGGTCCAAGCTCCTCCCTCCACCAAAAGTTTTAGGCTTATGAATGCCTTATCGTGGCTAACCCCACTTGGCAATATAACCGTGCCTACCGAGTCCAGCTATTTATTGATCTCAACAACCCTCCTCGAGCTCTGAATCATATCTTTCCATTTACCCCACGGACAACTTGCTTTGCAAAATTGCTGCTCCTCTACCATAGCTTTTTTGGTAGATTCCCAATTTATTACTTCTTCAGGCTTTATAACAGGCGCACTATCATTGCTTTCTTTTTCGATATGTCAATCCAGATGAATCCACCGACAACCCAATCCACTAAAGCGAAAGGCTATTCTTGTCCAAGAAAAGCGCCTTGTGGTCTAGGTTAATGACGTGCTACTCGCCGATAACACGACTTGCTCTGATACTTCAGCATGCCACGACCCAAGAAAGCTGGTGCTCCAGAACCCAAGAAACGTAGCCGCAACGGATGCTGGTGCGTTGAAGTATTCACGTTCATCGACCCTCACTAACCACTATGCAATTCCTAGGCCCTGCAAAGCTCGAAAGGTCAAATGCGATGAAGCTCGACCAACATGTGTCAATTGCTCGAAGCAGGGCGAGACCTGCGACTATAGCATTCGACTAAACTGGGACGGGAGAGGAAAGAAGAAACCTCAGGATGGTGTTGGGGCTGGTCAAATTAATTTCTCTGCCACAAGTCCGATAGACACGGCACCGAAGGATGCTGGACAACTATCTACAGAGCCTTTCACGGCTTTCCAATCATTCGCACCAGGCTCTACACCGGTGGTCGATCACAATGCTCGAGATACGGAATATCCGAAGCAAACGACAGAAACCACCATGATTGATCCTGCCTTGATGCTAGCTGTAGCTTCACCAACTGCAGCGCTCATGCCTGAATATCATAGTGGCCCTGGTCAGCTGCATCTACAACATCCCCAGAGCTTCGAGCGATATCACTCTGGCGTTTCTGTCCCTCCAGTATCGCCAATGCTTGTCGACGCGCCAAATCGCAGCCAGGAGATGGGCAACGAGTTGGAAGACCCCGGTACACATTCTAGCGCTGCTTCAACCTCCAACAAGAGTGTGGGCTTCCTGGACATCGAAAGTCCAATCTCTACTCCGCCGTATTATCGTAGCGCAATTGGAACTCCCGCTGCAGATGCTTCGCTCGACCGCCCTTCAAAGCGTGTTAAACACGACAGCTTGACCCCCTCCTCCTCAATGCTTCCTCCGTCTCAACCTCGGACGCTGTATAATGACGAGGTGCAGGCTTCATCTTCCCAGCTCCCGTCCCCGAGAGCCATCAGTTCGAACTTCGGGGTCGATTCATACAGATCTAGACGACCGCCGCAAGGCTCAGATCAACTGCGAAGACTGTCAGTAAACTCTCTGTTGTCAGGACCACCAGAGGGTCAACTCCCGGCTCAATCACCTGGCTCTGTTCAAAACTCAGACCATGAAAGCCAAGGTTGGTCGCCTTCGGTTTCTGATGTGTACAGAGATACCGAAACTTGGGGCGTTGATCGAGGCTTTATAGATCTGGATATTGGCAAAAATGATGACGCTAATGCCACATCGGGAATGTCTCCAAAGGCTGTTCGCCAAAATCAAGAACTTATAATTGGCAGCCCGGGGATTGCATCGCCCGTTGAGTTTGGATTCGGTATGGAGAGCAGTGATACAGCACTGGATGTGAGATACTATGATAAGCCAGTTCCTATATGCATACCTCGTGCACTGGAACCTCTCCCAACAAAACTGCTCGAGAACCCTATGAACTTACTTGTAAGTCTTTGTTCTAGCTCACGATCAATATTTACTAACACTCGTTGCAGTACTTTGTAAGGATCCTCGGGATAACTCTCAATCGCATGAAACTAACATTTTCTAGCATCACTTCCTTAATCATACGGCGGGCTGTTTAATCCCACATAATTGTTCATCGAATCCATTCAGGAGCATTTTGCCGCAGATGGCCGTTCGCGATGATGATCTCTTGCACCTTTTGCTTGCATACTCAGCTTCACACCGAGCTAGGCTTTTGAGACAGCCAGAACCTGCCACTCGCATAGCCCTATGGGTGAAAGATATCTTTCCTAATCTCAGACATGCTCTCGATGATCCCACCAAGATCATAACTGATGCCAACCTGGCAACGGTCATAATGCTTGCATCTCTCGAGATTATCTCTCCCAAAGCCTTTGGAGTCGCTGTTCCATGGCAGAAGCATCTTGAGCTTGCGCGGCAAATGGTTGCTGCTCGTGGTGGCGCACATCGAATGCAAACAATATCCCGGAAGGATAAGGTTTCATCCTTTTTATGGAGCTGGTTCGCATATTTGGATGTTCTTGGCAGCTTGAGTGGAGGGCAGAACATTTCTTCGGCTTGGATGCTGGATTACGACATTGAAGATGACGCTGGAGACTACCAGATCGATTGCATCCTCGGATTCACCAGTCGATGTGTTCGAATATTGGCCAAGGTTGCTGCTCTGGCTCGTCAATGCGATGCTCAGCGTATCGGAGCCGATTCAACCATTCAAGCTAACTGGCAGCCGTCTGATGATGTGGTATCTCGTGCCCAAAAACTGGAAGCCGATCTTCTAGAATCTCGTCGCCATCGAGCAAAGCCATGTACGCATATGCAGTCGAAGTCTGAAGCGGAATATCAATGGGACACTCTAGAAGTGGCAGCCACAAATGAAGCATTCCATTCCGCGGGGCTCATTCACCTCCATAGAAGGATACTGGGAAAACCTTCGGAACACGAAGATGTACAGCATGCAGTGCGTGAGATACTTGGTTCTTTCAACAAAGTTCGAAAAGGTAGCAGTGCTGAGGCATGTCTACTTTTTCCAATGTTCACTGCAGGTTGCGATCTTCAAGACGAGAAACAACGTTCAGATATCCTTGAACGCATAATCAGAGTGGAGAAGTTTGGCATGACGCAAGTACACAATGCGCGGAAGCTGATGGAAAAGGTCTGGGAAACGGGCAAACCATGGGAAACTCTTGTGGGTGGTGAATTCTTTGGTTGAGCTCGCTGGCGGTGTGCAAAACGCGAATCGGCGCGCCAGAATAATGCGCATGATCTGTCAATTTTGTTTGACATAACTCTGCTGCACATTTCTAGTCCTGGGCATGACAAAAAAAGGCCCCTTTTGTGTTCGAGATGATTGTTGTTGGGTGTGCGGAATCAAAAAGATGTTCCAGAGTTTGTCTGGGATGTCTGGCGACCATGTTGTGGGCAACCAGTGTCACCCGCCTGCACGGATTAACAGAACGTGCAGGGCCTTAAGTGACAGCCCACAATGTCGCCGCCTCGTATTATGTGGGATCTTTTCTGAAGGAGATAAGCGTGATAGTAAGCGGTTCTATTGAATCGACTTTGCTCCGAAGCCAGCGACTAGGACTCGGCCTAGGAAGATTTACAGGGCATAGTGATTGTCATTATTGCCGAAACGCATAGTATATGTTGCGATATATTCGCGTGAGTGGGATGGTCACGTCTTCCTTGAGAGTAGTCAAATATTCTCGAAACTCAGGATGCACATTTTCTACTCTTTCATCTTCGAACACAGCGCGGGATGGTTGCGATGGTGGAAGGCAAGAGAGTTTTTTGAATCTCTAAAGTCTTTATAGTTCGTCCGATCATCCGTGAAAGTAAAGCCGATTCATTTTCGGCATCGACCAGCAGCAGACTACGGTGCGGGAACAGGAATGGGGGACCTCTGTAATGGAGACATTTTTTGTCAAGGTTTTTGTTGACATTCGTGGAGTTGTGCCTTGGGCCCAGCACAACATCACTTGTCAGGCCCTTTCCGGGAAGGATACTTATGGACTCATGGAGAACCATTTTTTTGGGCAGTCCCTACCGTGAGCATCAGATGGCGTTTGGCTACATGCTGATCAGTTGGTTCTTTCTTGTCCCGTACATAAAGTCTTTCGAAACGTAGGCCATCCATGATTTTTTGGATGCACTTGGAGCTTCATCTCATACGAGGTGTGCTCTGTCACTTTTGTTTCATGGAACAAAAGGTTCAGGGTCAATATTTATTTGCAAGGGAAATTCGCAAATTGCTTTGACCGGTCAAAGTCAGAGGTGTTTTTGATAGTCCTGGTGGTGCGAGCTCACCCTGTCTTGTTCACCTCTGGTAAATTGTTTTTGGCAACGGGGTTCTATGTGGTGGAAGATGCTGTCTAGTTGTTAAGGAGTGCTAGCCTCACGTTTTAGATAGTTGATTCATGAATCTACAGCTCGATTTGTTGCCTTTACTTATTGGGGCTCCTGATCAAAGTGATACGTTCGAAATTGGTGAGGTTGCCCAATGTATGTTTTTGACTTTGGCCAGTTCTGTATCACCCAAGTAGGTTTCGTAGTGCTATTTCCGGTTCTTTTTGACAGCTGTCAAGCCCGGATGTGGCGGACAGATCAAATTGCAGATCACGTGTAACAGATGAATAGTAATCAAACACGATTTATATTTGTGGATTTTTGTTTTTACTGCACTCCTCTACTTCTTATCTCTCGAAGAACCAAGCCGTCGACATTGATACCCGACTACTCGGTATCCTTCGGTTTTGGATTTCCAGCTAACTTACCGCCCCTTCGCATGATTGGTCGCCCCAAGCCGTTATCCCCGGAAAATGGAGTAAATGCCTCGGCATGTCCACTGTGTGGAGAGCGAAGTTGTGGAGAGGGGCGGAAGAACCATGACCATTACGAAAGTACTCCCAGGAATTGCCGATATTTTGTTGAGGTAATTGAGTGAATCTCCCCTTTGTTGTTTCGGATCCTTTCCGTGCCTTGTACGTATAAATAATATACCTTCCCTCTGCCATTGAATCCTGCAGCACTTGGCTTCTTCATTCTTGCTTATCTCACGCGTCACGCTCTGATCAATTATGCCTATAGAATCTACTTACCCTAGGGTTGAGATCCCGGAGGTGGATATTTGGACTTTGTTGTTTGAGAGGAAAGATAAGGCGTTTCCTGATGATAAAGGTAGAATTCACCGCTGCTTCTAATTCCGAAGCATTGGCTGGCTTATTGCAGAGCATTTTTACTGATGTCGTTACGTTTCTAGCTATCTACACCGACGCCGAGACCTCACGATCATACACATATGCGCAAGTCCGAGACACGGCCATAGAATTCGGGAAGGGATTAAAAGCAGTTTGGGACTGGAAAAAGGGCGATGTGCTGGCTCTCTATACGCCGAACTGCATTGACACACCTGCTGTGCTATGGGGAACCCATTGGGCAGGCGGCATTGTGTCACCGGCGAATCCAGGATACACAGTCGATGAGTTGACGTTCCAGTTGAAAGATTCTGGAGCGAAGGCACTGGTCACACAAAAACCGTTTCTGAAATCCGCACAGGAAGCTTGCAGAAATGTTGGTATTCCTGACGATCGGATAATTTTGGTTGGGGATGAAAGGGATGAGACGTCGAAATTCAAACATTTTACCAATGTGCGAAATATTTCTGGCGCGACGAGATACAGGAGAACGAAGATGAAGCCGAAGGATCTTGCTTTCTTGGTTTATAGTAGTGGAACGACGGGGCATCCTAAGGGTGTTATGTTGAGTCATGGAAATATCGTTGCGAATACTTTGATGCTGGATCCAGCTGAGAAGAGCTTGAGCTGGGAGGGGGGAAAGGATGGCAAGGGAGATAAGGTCCTGGCTGTCTTGCCGTTTTTCCATATCTACGTAAGATGCTTCTTCCCAATCAGTAGCCAATCATAACTAACTTCTTGCAGGGATTAACTTGCATCATCCATTTAACGATTTGGAAAGGCATCGAGTGTATCGTGATGGCCAAATTTGACCTGGAAAGGTTCTGCTACTTTGTTCAGAAATACTCGATCACATTTGGATATGTCGTTCCTCCGATTATTCTCCTACTGGGCAAGCACCCCATAGTCGCAAAGTACGATATGTCCTCGCTCCGGATGTTGAATTCTGGGGCAGCACCGTTGACGAAGGAGCTGGTTGATACGGTGTATGCACGTATCAAGGTACCTATCAAGCAGGGTTATGGTCTCAGTGAAACGAGTCCGACGACACATACCCAGCCATGGGATGATTGGGATAAAACCCCAGGTTCTGTTGGACTGATGCTGCCGAACCAGACTGCTAAGTATGTCAATGATGAAGGGAAAGAAGTACCAGCAGGTGAGACTGGTGAATTGTGGATCAAAGGTCCCAACGTCTTCCAGGGTTACCTCAACAACCCGGAAGGCACCAAGAACGCCCTGACGGAAGATGGATATTTCAAGACGGGCGATGTTGGACACCAGGATAAGAACGGCAATTTCTATATCACCGACCGTGTGAAGGAATTGATCAAGTACAAGGGCTTCCAAGTGCCACCTGCGGAGTTGGAAGGTCTTTTAGCATCGCACGAAGATATCGATGATGTAGCAGTCATTGGTATTGAAGATAAGGAGCAAGCCACTGAGGTCCCCAGAGCGTATGTGGTTCCCAAGAAGGGTGTTGAGGGT
Organism: Rutstroemia sp. NJR-2017a WRK4; assembly: GCA_002946385.1. Taxonomy (NCBI): domain Eukaryota; kingdom Fungi; phylum Ascomycota; class Leotiomycetes; order Helotiales; family Rutstroemiaceae; genus Rutstroemia; species Rutstroemia sp. NJR-2017a WRK4. Next base: position 545,434 of record NJPR01000123.1, on the reverse strand, counting down.
AGTAAGGCGACGGAGAAGAGGATAGTAGAGTGGCTGCAATCGAGGGTTGCGAATCATAAGCGTTTGAGAGGCGGTGTCAAGTTTGTGGATGAGATTCCGAAGAGTGCGAGTGGGAAGATTTTGAGGAGGATGTTGAAGGAGCAGGCGAAGAAGGAGGGTGAGAAGGCGAAGCTGTAGATGAGTAGAAAATACAGGCAATACATAAGGAAATAGACGAATAATAAATTACTAAATTGCATGATGTTATTATGTTCTCTCGCTTCCTGGTGTCTAGAGTATCTGACCTCAAATCTTCGTCTGTGATCCAAGGGGCAAGCTACAGTATGCTCTGGTTCTGGACCGATCTGAAAGTTACAGTACCCGGATAAATTCGGACCGATGCGGCCGCCACTCTCTAAATTTCTCCAAATACCTTATCGACTTCAACTCAACTGACTGCGAAGGCGAATTGATCAAGCTCAACAACAACAAACAGTTGTTGTTTAAAACCGCAGTCATGGCAAGCTTCCGTACTCCTGCTTTGAGGCGCATGATTTCTGGCGCACCGCCATACCTACGAGCTTCGCAGAAGAGATGGGCGCAAGTGCATGATATTCGGTTTTTGGCCACCCAGCAGTCAGATCGAGTTTTGGATAAGTACAGGGAGAAGCTCGAGAAGAAGGCCAAAGAGTAAGTTTGTTTTCAGCCATTATACACTTGGGCCTTCTTGCTGATATCTTACAATAGGGAAGGTGTACGAGATGTCAATGAACTGAGAGAAGTATACAAGGAGAAGATCGATCACTTAAAGAAGAAAGCTACTATTCCCATTCCTCCTATAAATGCTCCTCCTACGCCACCGCCATCGTCGACCTCTTCATCCCCAGCCTCTCCATCGTCAGCCCTTCCATCGCCTTTCCCAGCAGCTCCACCGGCACCCGAGATTCCAACTGAAAAGACATCCTCGAACCCCGGGCTCAAAACCCTCTCCTCTTTTCTAAATATCGAAAAGGCGCGCGGTCTCTCCCAAAAAGAAATCGAAGCTCTCTGGCGAGTACGTCATGTCAACGATGCGCAGTCACTATGCGCAGTGATTCCTCTCGAGACATACAAAACCATCGAAGCCACCGCGAAGAAACATCCACACTTCATCTTACCCCTGCCCAAAGAGGGGCAAGGTGCAGAAATCCATTTTCTGCAGTGGACTTTCCCCGCAGAGAACACAGTCACTGTCATCTTTACCCATTTAGCAGAGTACAAATTGCGTGGGGAGTTTAGTCAGCCACATACCACTATCACCCATCATCTGGAACTAGCAGATGATAAAGAGCTTGTTTTACTGCAGGGGCAAGTCGTGAAAGGACGAGGTGTTAGTGTGGATGAAGCAAAATGGCTGGTGATGTGTTTACAGAAGTTTTATGGGTTACTGGGGGATAATCAAGAGAGGCGAAAACTGTTAGAGCAATTTGGGCGAGGGGACCCGGAATTCAAACTTGAGACTCTTGTGGAAGAAGCCGAGAAGATCATCTAGGTGATGAAACGCTTCTATGGCATGTATTATGTTCTGAAGTCAGATGTATTCCGCTTGGGGCGCATTGGGCGAGACTGGATGAATGTAACGCCAATGTGCCTTTTGCCAGGACTTTTTATTCGCAGAACTGGTTCTGGGGTTAGGAAGCTCTGCATTGAGGACTGCTTGGCTCATATTGTAGGACTATTTGGCTTTCGACGCTGTGTGGTCAGCGCAGCTTCTGTGGAGCTTGGGGATCGATGGAAGTATCCAGGCTCATGATCCAATGTGTGTTTACGCACTTGCGAAAGCAAAGCAACTACATTTCAGGGTGCATATCATGTAGCATATTGGTGTGGAATCCTGTTAGAGTTTTATATAGACGAGTAGTTAGAAGAGTTCAGACCAAGTCTGCTGGTGTTGATGATGGGACGATACCAATACTGTTGATATCTAATGACAGTTCATTTCCACTACATGATTCTGTTCGAACATTTACGCTTCCCCCTGTTCCTCTAGCTAGACGAGAATACCATGTATTCCCTCTAGCATACCGTTGGTTAAACAAACTCTAGTCTCAAACATTCATTCATATCACATCAGATGAAAACTAGAAGCCCATTGTCCAGTTTCATTGATTCCGCAGTTTGAAGACAATAATTAGTGGAACTTGTCGGATCGTGGGTAAAGATATACCAAGAATACCTGATTATTTCCACAATGTCTGAACCTATTTTCGTTCTTATTCAAACAATACAAGCAGTCCAAAGCTCTGATCTTCCTGCTCACTACCAGCTATCATAACCCAGATCCACGCACTGGGAAAGACGCACTCCGTGTATGCTATTGATCCGAGTCTTCGACCTTTATTTTCGGTTCGTGCTCTATACTTTGGCGTATCGTTCCCTGTTGTAGACCTTGGAGCATTGTGCCCTGTGGTGGAGTCTGGAGCATGCTTCCCTGCTGTGCACTCTGGAACATTGTTCCTTGCTGCGCACCCTGGAGCGCTATTGCCTGCTGTTGGCTCCGGAACATTGTGCCCTGTGGTGGAGTCTGGAACATTGTTCCCTGCTGTGCAGTCTGGAGCATTGTTCCCTGCTGTAGACCCTGGATCATTATTCCCTGCTGTGTACCCTGGAGCGCCGTTGCCTGCTGTTGGCTCCGGAGCGTTGTGCCCTGTTGTGCAGTCCGGAACATGGTTCCGTGCTGTGCACGCTGGAGCATTGTTTGCTGCTGTGCACTCCCGACCACTGGCTCCTGCACCGTATCCGCCTCCAACCCTCCCTGCTCTACCCTCCTGACATTTGGTTGCTGCCTCCTCACACTCTCACAGCGGCTTTCATTTGGTCCATGAACATGGAAGTCACACAACGTAAACGCCGACCTGAATATCCTCGACCGTATAGCTTGCGGATCCCAACCCGTCATCCCGTGAAAGGAAATCACCACAAATATATCCAAGAACACGGCCGGACAGACCTCAAACAGCTCGGCGTACCTTCCCGTCCACTGCCAGTCTCCGGTATTTTGCCGCATCTGAAACACTATGCACGCAGCCACGAAATAGCGAAGCTTGCTGCCCATGCGGGTATTTTGGTAGATGGCGAGGATGGTGATGAGCCTGAAGTTGCAGCGGCTAGCCGCATGGTCGTTTATTATGCGCTCTATGAGGACGTTCATCAGTTTGTTGCATTCGACCTTCTCGGCGAAGTAGTAGAGCTCCATCAGCTCGGCGCCATACTGACGCAGCTCAGGAAGCTCCTTGATGTGTAGATAGTACAGGAACGCATTCACCATACTGGGTTTGAAGTCGAGAAGCTCTATGAGGGGGAGGGAGCTGTCGTTAGGGCGAGTTAGTCTGTTGCATATGCGCTCGAAATAACCCGAGTATTCGCGAAGCAGATCTTCCTTTACGACGAAGGATTCCTGCTCCTGGCCTATGACCAGTTCGACGAGTTGTTGATGGCTGTCATTGTTTCTTGTTAGAATGAAGATGGGGGTGCGGAGCGGGAAAAGAAACTCACTCCATGTTAATAGCTAGATTCTCGAGCTCTTGGAATAGCAATGTCTCTTTTTGTCGATGTCCTCTTAGTGATGTTTGTGAAGAGCTAACTGCAATCTTCTTTAAGAATCTATTGTTTGCGTATGGGAAGTCGGGTTCGAAAGAAGAAGAAAGGAAGGAAGGAGGACCCAATTCTCGAAGCTAGGTCGCTGCCTCGTTACTGCCAGCAATATCAAGGACAAAGCAATACCACCTCTAGTGGATATTCCAATACATCGGCCAACTTCATGCTTGTGATTAGTTATTTGTTCACCTTTTCTGTTACACTGAATCGTGTATCTTATTGCTCAAGTGGGATTTTGAAGGTTAAGACTAATGCATGCATTGCCCGGATGAGAGATACAAAGGCTTTATATTTAGTTATTCGATATCGAATTTTTGGTGTTTGGCCGTTGAAGTAATATAGCCACTGGCTTAATATACTAGCTGTAGGTTATTCCTTGGCTCGGTGCATGCTTCGAAAAGGAAGGCCTTGGGTGGGCCGCGAAAGTAGGCAGCTTGCCATTTTTATAGCATAGTGCTGCTGTTGCTGCAGGAGCGACGGAGGAAATTCACGTCGCTGTGGTGAAAACACCGAGGATACTGGTACTCCTTGTGATGGGGTAGGCAAATCTGAATTATGCATATCCTGATCTTGCAATTACTTTCTTTTCTAGACCTCATTCGTCCAGTCTATTAAACGAGGACCATCATTCACTCAGGGAGCTTGCAATCCGAAGCATGAAGAAGGAGTAGTTATCGTGAGCAACTTGACAAGGGCTACAGGCTGTTTGAATACATGGATCATTGCTCCGCCGTCCTACCCTCATGAGAATCTTCCAGCCTGATCAGCTCTTGCTATCCTACATGAAACCCCACCCTAGAAATGAAGAAATTATCTCCTCCTCACTAACCCCCACGTCCTTCCTTCGAATATAATCTTCTTCAACCTCCAAGTGCTTTCACTGACCGTCAAGAAGGTAACAGCCGTGAACTTCGTATCTCGAGTCAAAGCCTTCCGCGTGCTCGCCTTGAGGGTGAACGTGAAACTGGCAAGGATGGACCCCTCGTCTTCCTGTAAGTGAAGCAGTTCCACCTTCCGACGAATTCGTCATGTCAGCATACGCAGCATTCTCTTTGTAGGACTCTCGAACACGCGGGTCTGGGTTATTCTTAACGGTAGCAACGACGTAACGTGTAAACTCGTCGAAAAATTCATCACTGGCGCGCAGGAGTATTTTCAAGTCCGGGTTGTCCAGGCCAGGAGTGGTAATTGCATAAAGAGTCGAGGCAACACAGAACTTTCTCAAAAGTGAGGTCTCATTCGCATGTTCATAGATCTTCTTAACAAGTAATGCCGAAAGAACTCTGCCCGTCACAACCAGACCATCTTGTATTTTGTCCATGATCTTGTTCAAGAAGACAGGAGCCATCTCAAACATCTCGGCGAAAACGTAAAGTTGGCACAAATCGGCGAGACGACTGCCCTGTTGTACTGGAGTGAGGCTGTGCGTTACACCCGGAACGACCTGTTTGTATAAGTATTCAGTGAACAACTTAAATACAGTGGGACAGGTGTCATGGATTTTGTAGAGTACAGCGTGGTTGGTGTTAGACGTAACCATTTTTGCGAAACGTCGAGAAGAGTGTGCCAGAAGGTCTTTGTGAATTGAAAAGATGGCCACTTCCTCCTTGGGGTCATTTTCATTGGCGCAGACTTTCAGTGTGATGATTTCGCATCCCATGTAACTATGGATCATTTTAGACCGACGTTCACTGCGAGAGGGTAGGAACTATTGTACTTACTCGCCGAGCAGAACTTCCGCCGGCTTCTCAACTCTAGTGAGCTGCATCCCGCTCGTCTTGTTGGAGGCAACTTGATTACTCAAAGCGTTGTTATGGTTGATGCCGTTGCCATTCGTGTGGTTATGAACAACTTGACGCTGTCAAGGAAGCAGTTAGATGGCTGCATCAATGCTGGAGTCATCAGACAAAAGCTGAATTGGAAACTTACCTCCCGACTCATCTTGTCGATGAATTTTGAAGCAGAGTCTGAATTCAGTATTTAACAAGAGCGAATACAGAAGTGATCGCAAGAGGAATTAATCACGTATCCATCCAGGTACAGAATGTCGTAATTGATGACTAGAGAAGTAGGAGAGGTTGAAAGGTGACGAGAGGTTGAAAGGAGACGAGGGGTTGAAAGGAGACGAGGGGTTGAGAGGTTCAAAAACGAAGACAGGTTGAAAGGTGGAGAAAGGTTGAAGGTTGAAGAGAGGTAGAAAGGTGAAGAGAAGCAGAGAGGTTGAAAGTGAAGAGACGGACTCGCCTGGCCAATGAGGAAGACTTACCTTTTCGCGGACTAGCCTCGTTTTGAAAGTGAATTAAAATCGTACGAAGATACAGGATAAACAGTATTAGATAAAAGACAAAACCATTGGAGTAACTGGGTGATATTCACTATGCCAGGTGCAGGTTTCGTCCTAATGTACCTCCAATCTATCACGTCCTTCCCGTGACTTCATGTGTAAATTTGACCTGTGATATATACACAAAACTACATACTCCATTCCACCACTGCAGCGTGATGTTTCTATCAGAGAACGAAGATTTGGGCAGGTTCGTTGAAGTGTTGCAAAAGCATTTCTGGAAGCAGTTCCACCGTGGCTAATACAGAATCCAGAGCCCTTGGTGAGGACATAGTCACTATCTTTGTTGGACCTGCAAGACGCAAATTTGTTCTACATAAGAAGTTGCTGTGTCGATTGCCTTTCTTCGATTATGCATTCAACGGCGGATTCCAGGAGACGGTCACCGGAAGCATGGATCTACCCGAGGATGAACCCGATATCTTCTCCATCTTCGTCCACTGGGTGTATCGTGGTTCTGTGCCGCCAATTACATGTCAAAAGAACTTGGACGATCTATTGAGCCTCTACATCTTCGCCGAAAAGCTGTGTCTCAACGAGCTCTGCAACAGAACATTGGATGAAATACAAGGGAGCGCGGAGGGGTTGGAGAAGGTCGTCTTTAAGTTTGGTGTGGTGCAGATGCGTAAGATATGGGAGAATACAGCACCAGAGTCACCTCTACGGACTTGGTGTGTCTACGCTACGTTGTGGTTGTGCTGTAAATTCGACACGAAGATTGAGGAGGACAGGCCAATCGCGAGAGCAGTGCTGGTGCAGTTGTGGGATGTCTTCAAGGATCACTGCGACTTCTATGAAAGATTCTTCGTGCAGGTCGGAAAGCATTCTGAGTCCAATTTACCAAGGAATGCTTTCGAGTTGAATGACTGGGTAATCTGTGCTTTCACAGACATGCAGAGGGAGAGCAGTGTTACTTGCCGAAAGCTGGGGTGGAGAACAGGATGGTGGCTGTTCAGAGTTGTCAGACTACCTGCTTGGTTGAAGATGGGTGCATTGATCCATATTGCAAGTCATTCAGAGTATAAGAAGAACCAAAGGCAACTCATATATAACTACTAAAAGTATAGGCAAGTTCGTAGTCAGAATAGACAGAATCTTGCCACATCCCACTTGGTTACTACTAATAGTATAAAAGCTCAAATATTACCAACAAAACCCTCCGTATGTGATCGAGCTTGTGATTTAACTTCCTCCACTTGTATTTATTATCGAATTATGGTGACCTCGCTTTTCATGTTTCCATGGCAGATTCGAAGTTTGGAAGCTCTCCTACCTAGTCTCCTTTCAGATCAGACGGGAACAAAGTTTTGTCCATCGCAACAATTCACTCACCTTTACTTCCTCCCAAACAAATAACAGATCTCGATATCCTTTCCCATCAACCATCGCGCAGTCTCCAGGTTTGAGAGGATGACCTCAAAACCCTGTAGTATTTCACATCGATCTTGCTGAAGATAATTACACAATAACAATCGGTATGTTTACGACGGATCTTGATTTTGATTGTGCATGATTGAATGGAACGTCTTACGCTCTTTCTGCAAGGTGACCAACTAAAGCTGATTCCGATGTTGATACAGATTGGGTTGTAGTGAATTTTCGGCAACGAATATAACTCGAACGAAGTCTAACTAACTATGTCGAGCTGCGTGCTGACTCTAAAGATGGCGGGTCTATCGTAAGTCATACGTTGGTTCTTGTGGACAGTCAAGTCTAATATTCTCAACTTTAGGAGACTGGGCACCGTGATCGTAACCATTTACGTAGGAGAAGACAAGGTCAAATTCACCATCCATAAGAAACTTCTTTGCGACCATGTCAAGTTCTTCGACAAAGCATTTCGTGGTGGATTCAAGGAAGTAGCAGATGGCGTGGTGCATCTCCCAGATCAAGACCCGGACGCATTTGGCCTCTTCGTTGAATGGATTTACCAGACACACTTTCCAAGTTTCCGCTCTGTCGACGATCCTAGAATTTTCTGTCGACTGTATATGTTTGCCGAAAAGACCGCTCAGGAAGATCTAGCAAACGCAACAGCTGATATCTTGGGGAATTCTGGCGTTATTAGAACCGAGAGGCCGGTATTTGATATCATAAAGGAAGTATACGAGAAGACGATTGATGGCTCTCCCCTGCGCAAGCTTTGTGCTTCCAGTCTAGCGGATCTAGTATATAACAATGTCCGGGAGGGTTGGACGGGCCAATTACCAATACTCCACATCGACAACGCAAAGCTTGACGGGATTTGGAAACTGCTTAGCACATCGAAGGAAATCTTCAAAGACTTTCTAAAATGTATGGCGGAATACATGGATTGCAGTGAGTGGCGCGCACGGGCTGACGGGGGCAAATGCCGCTTTCATCGTCACACAACAACTCTTGACTGTACAGGCTATGCTTATCAAACAGACGAGGATCAAGAGGACACGGAAGAATATGAAATCTAAGGAAGGTCAGCACTGTGAGGATGACTGAGGTACATCAATGCCTTTTCACTGCAAAAGAGCTTGTCAGACATTAGCTGTAAAAGAAGAAGTGGAAGTCAACGAATGGCTCGGGATTGCTAGTTCAATATATATGTAAACGATGCAACATCCAGCCAAGGTTTGATAGGTGGTTAGGAAACGTGTATCCAGCTCATCGTCACATGTAAGCTCAATACAAGCCTTGAAAAATCCATGATTGCTTGTGCAGATGTGATAGCTCCCACTCATGCCGTAGCAAGCTTACAAGCTTACCCTCAGATATACATCTGACCTCCGAAGCCATGGACCTGGAATGTGTGAGTTTCTGATTTGCGTACAGTACTGTGGTGAATCTTCACCAAGTAACTTAAACCATGGAACTCCCAATACAGGAGAAATTCCAATACAGTGGGATCCCCACAACAGGTTCCTCAGTAAACGTAAAGCTGAAGTGAATCCATACAATATCGTTGCCAATTCAATCATCTGTCCACTTTTGAGATACAACGTCCAAGCCGAGTACAAGAGAAAAGTGAATGGAGGCATATCTCTATTCAAGTTCGAAAAAGGGACCCTGGCTATTCACCAACAGCCCCAACCACCTCACTTTCGAATTTACAATGCTTCGCTTATAACGTCCACGATTATTGCCAGCCATCCCCATTCACAACCACACCCGAAGCATACTTCAGCAGCAGCGAAGACTGCAGCTGTACCGAAATTTCGGTGCAATCAATCCGCTCTGAGATTTGCAACCCATCGCCACAATGTCAGACGGTCAAACGAAACCACTGGCCGAGTAAATTAAAAATGACGAAGATGCAGAGCCCGTGTCAGTGCTAATTGCGTTCAGTAGAAGCTTAGGAAGCGAGACCGTCACGTTGATTGTCGGCAAGAAGCGCAAGGAATTCACAGTGCACAAACAGCTGCTATGCGACTCATGCAGCTACTTTCGGGGCGCATTCCACAGCTCATTCAAGGAAGGCCACGAAGGAAAAATGATTCTGGTTGAGGAGAGTGAAGGAGCTGTTGCGATTTTTGTTGAATGGATTTACCGGTCTCGAATCAGGCCCGCGATGCATGAGACGTACCTTCAAGACCTTTTCAAGCTATATGTGATGGCTGAGAAGATAATCCTGGATGAGCTAGCCGACCGGGTCATGGACGCCATCCTCATCTGCTTCTTAGATGACGACGTGTACGACTATTTGAAGACAGAAATGGCCAGCTACATGTGGGAAAACACCAAAAAAGAATCTCCTATGAGGAAGTTCATAATGGAGGCACTAGGACACATGTACTACAAAGTTATTGGTTCTGAAGATACAGAAGAGGAAAAGATAGAGTCTTTGCAAGAGCTCTGGCCAATCTGCAAGAACCACCCAGACTTCTTCGCGGCTTTCTTCGCGAAGTTCCGTGGACAGGACTATGATAACGACGGTCCCGCTGAAGAATGTCTCAAGAGCGTAGATGGATTTTGCCGTTTCCATTGCCATGAGAAAGGCTACAAATGTGCTGCTATAAAAGGCAACATCGGGAGTCAAGAGAAAGTAGATTGGGACTTGTCGGTCGGAAGTGACTTCTTTCATGATCTTTCTAATGGGACGGATGATTGTGCCAGTGGTGTGGAAGCCCTCGGTATCAATTAGTTGTTATGCGATGGACTGGAAGTAACATGAGCCGCGGTGGCATTGTGTCAGATCAGTATTCTAGTCCCGAATAACTTAAAAATAAGCAGAAAATTTGGGCAAATTCCTGTAGCTTTCATCGAAAAGAAATCTCAACCCGTACACATCTCATTTCAAGTGAATACCCAACGCGGTACAGTCAGTGCACTTGACTGATCTCCTTCCGCCGCATTACTAGCCACTGCGAAAGAGCCGCACGAATCCCGAGAAATAAAGTAGTATTTATCACAGGTGAAAAGGAGGAAGTAAAAGAATGAGTGCAGACTAGAAGTATATGATCCTATGAAGAAGAAAAGGGAATCAAATCAGAGTGCTTTAAGTACCAGGGACTTAGCTGCTGCCCACCTCGGCTACTGCCTTCGTTTCTGCCTCCTGCCTAAACCGCTTCTTGCTTGTCCCGAGACGCTCACTCACTCACAGCTGCCGACGAACCACTCATCAAGCTGCCAAATGGTTGATTACCCGTACTGGCACTTGCCAGTCTCAACTTCCCTTACACATACACAGCTTTATCAACAAGTTCTTCATCAGTCTTCAGCTTCCGGTAAACACGTTACAAGTTTCACATCACACCACTCTCAATTCACATACAAGCACGCAAGCACACACACGCGCACGCACAAATACTCACACTCACAAGCACATAAACACGCAAACCATCACACACAACCAAAACCAGCACATCAAGTAGAATATCATAAAAAATAAACTACCATCCAACCCAACCCACCGCACCCACTACCTCATCTCCGTCACCCCCTCCTACCGCATCCTCCAAACCCCCTCAAACCGAATCCTCAACAAGCGAATGAACCCGAAGCCAAATGGAAAACGTTAAAAAGCCAAACAACAAAGCAACAACAGCAGGCCCATTAGCACCCCCAAAACGCCAACCCCATTTCCATCTATAATATCCCCTATTCTTCCAAATATCAAAGGTTGTCATATCTCATGTCTTTGCCCGCCTTTCCGTGTACTGTCGGTGTATCCACCGCCAACCTGCTCCTCCATCCCCTTCCCGTTCGCTTCTCGCGCCTCGCTTCCGTAACATATGATTCCCCAATCCCCATCATGCATAAAGATCCTTTCCCAGTTCCACTGCATGTCCCATCCCGTTCCCGTCCGTCCAACCCTCCCATCGCTCGGAAAATCGCCTATGCCTTCCTCCACGACGTTATCCCGCATAAATCGTCATCACCCTCTAGCTCATGAAAGAAAGGAACATAAAAATGAAGAAGAGAAGTATGCGAGATCTAAAAATCATTGCGCGATTGACCTATGATATCGTATGAAAGATTCCGATAGCAAACAAAGCAACCAAAAGCTATGAAAAAAAGAGGATCGCTAAAAATCAAGCCATGTAGAGGTGTTTGCGAATGGTATTAGTTAGGAGAGACATGAAGTGAAAAAGAGAGGGGGTATCATTTATGGCTTTGCTCCGGTCCATTTCTCAGCACGGAGAGATAGTAAATGAACTAGTAATGACTCTTAATGTCAACCCTCGCACGCAAGGAAGAAGGGAAAGCTCTTTATGGTTTGGAAGCTCCAAAAAAGCCGAGCGCCTGTACCGTCCCATCCATCCCTAGACAACCACTACTAAAGGAGAAATGTTCGAACATCTTGTACATGTAGCGACATCGACAATAGGATTATTTCAAGGCGCAGCCTCTTGTTTATAAGTCATATCTTTTGCTCCACTTCCTTGCCGCTGGGCGATAACCTCTCGAGCATAGAATTCAACGAGCATTGTGCCATAAGCCTCCAACTCCTCAACAGGGACGGACAAACGGAAGTCGTTAAGAAGTAAAAATTGGAGTTCTAGATGGTTCAATTCCGCTAATGGTAATCCACCAACCTACGGAAATTAGCAACAGAGAAAATGGAAGAGTGTGCAGCATAAACATACCTTAGCATATCTAGAGTTGGTGTAGAAAACATCAGAGAAGAACTTGCTCGCACATGTAACTCCGGCTATTACCAGTCGATGGATATTGAAACTGTCGACCACGAAGAAGTGAGACAGAGGGAACTGAGACAATCCGGGTTCAGGTGCTGGCGCATGTGTATACTGAGCGCTGTCAAGCTCCGACCTGATCTCTGGTACACTTCTGGATCCCGGTGGGCTGTCGGCTAGATCTGAACCGCTTACGGAATAGCTGGTGGAGGGTCGAGAATCATCCAGGTCCATAGCATTATTATTCATAGCCTGCATAGGTGCCGCATTGACCCTTTCCGTCATCCTGTCGAAGTATACCAACAGACTCAAGAATACCTCGTAAGTTGTCGGGCAGTATTTGTGTATTCGCGTCAAGTAACTGAGAATCGTAATGCTAGGCACGTTCTTGCCATGAAATGCTAATACGCTGGATGAAAGGCCGGTCAAATTCGATGTGTTCTCTGCAGAGGGCATTGGTCTCTGTAGATTTTCGTGTTGCCTGTCGTTGGTTGTCGTGATCTTGGTCAACAGCCCAGCAACCATTTCAATAATATCTGTGATAGGCATCCCGCTGATCTCATATTTCAAGGTTGGATCATCTGCCGTACGCGGCCGTCCAGATTGGCCTCTGAATGAAAGAAACTCCTCGCTAGCAAAGCTCTGAATGTGTTCGAGATCTCGAACTTTGATTGTGTTGCCACCATAATTCTGGACATCGTCAAGAGATCTTACAGACCGCGGGACGCTTCCAGCCTCGGAGGCCGAAGTAGTACGGCCTGGTATTGTTCTGGACACTGAGCCGGTGCTCTGTGTATGTGCATGTTCCGATCGGCCGTACGGCGCAGAAGATTGGGGGAAGTTTTGTTGACTGGTAAATGGTTGCTTGGTATATGGTTCTGCATTTGGGCTCGAGCTATTCGGTGGTGATATGGGCGCCGATTTTACCTTCGTGCTTCGTTCCGTATCGTGAGAAGCTGCATGTTTGGCGCGTGTATTCGCGTTCGAAGGAGGGGTATCAGTGTCTACTGATGTGGGGTGAGGTTTCGGACTCGGCGAGCGTTCGACTTTTGATCGTGACGGCTGTCGATAGGTTGATTCCTCTGAAGATCGTTGATGGCCTGGACCAGCTACCATCGTATGGCTATGGAAGCGCGATGAATCTGACACAAAATCAATCACCGCAGCCATATCAGCCTACAGTAAGTGTGAAGGTATCGAGGAAATCTGATGGTTCGTCGCGATTAGCTTTTTTCCCGCTAAATTTATGATGGCTGGAACAGTGTGGAGACATGTGAGAGGAGGTTAATGACTAGCAGGTCTATTAATGTGTAGGCGCCAACTGAGGCCTTGCTGTTGGTAAGGGATGGCAAGGTCCAACTCTTATCGTGGGGATTTGGGTTGATGTTTTGAGCCGCTGAGGGGACGAAAAAGATTGAAAGGGATAGAACAGCCAAGTCAGTAGTTTCTCTTGAAAACCAACAAATCAACAGAATCTATATCCTGGCAAGACTTCCAGCATTCAGGCCCAATTTAGATTGCGACAAGGCCATGTTCTGTTGACTGACTGACAGGCTGGTTACCCAGGGTTGAGGGTGATGGATGATGATGCGCGCGATTTACGAACAATTCGGGTGGGGGTTCGAAAGCGAGCAGTTATCCGTACAAGTTATACCAAAATGCACAATGTCGGCACAGCGTTCTGAGATGGAGAGCTTACCTGTAGCATTCCTGGGAAGAGAAGTTCAATAAACTATAAGGAGATCAGGGTTTCTGTATCTGATCTGGACCTGGATCTCTATCTGTATCTGTATCGGTAATCCGTAATCTGTAGTCCTGCAACAGAAAGTGGCTCGTTTTCGTTTATCTGGGTGGGCTGAGCTGGACTGGGTGACGGGGTTGACTCGGAGTAAGTACAGCGTCGTGAGAGCTCGCGGGTGAGTGGAATGTCGATGTAATTTGTAGCCTTTTCGGGACTATGTACGTAGTCCAGATGGGAGGCAGGAGGTCGGAGGTAGGAGGTAAGAGTGAAGGTAGTAGTGGGAGAAGTAGCTTCAAGGTTTGTTCTAGGTTAACGGAAGTAAGGTTGCTGGAAGCGAAGAAATGTACTCTGCTGTACGAAAGTATGGTACAGTGCACGCAGAAGGCAGGAGGCAGAAGACAAAAGGCAGAAAGGCAGAAGGCGCAGTCCGAAATTGAATGAATGAGGACGAGCGAAGTGAAATGCCTATGACGAAGCCCGAGAACCCTGAATTTTGGTGGCACTCCCGAAGGACGAATAAAAATGAAGCGATACACGGATACACAGCAACGAGGCCCTTTAAAGTGGATAAACTCGTTGATCTTATTCTACCTCTAGGAAGATGAACATGGAGCATACCAGAGTAGCGCGACAACTTAGAAATGTGCCCTACAATGCAAAATTTGATGCAAATGCTGCAAATGCACACACATAAAAGCAAATCTAAAAATGGTCCTCTCAAATCTAATGTCCAGGCCGGAACCTTGGGAGCTGGGAGGGAGAGACAATAGTACCCATACTACGAGGCGATAGGCGGACGCGGACACGGACGCGGACGGGTAGATACTACTAGGTAAGTTCGGAAGAAGTCACGCCAACCGTTTTGGGGAGGGGAATAATGAGAGTGAACATGAAAATGGGATGGCCTTGACATTCGGCAGAAACCTAGAATTTACGAAGGTCCAATGACCGTCGTCCATTTCACCACAATAAGGTCCAATAGCTTTCACGCATTGCACCATCCTCTGCTGCCCATGGCCAAATATTACCTACTCACTTGCGACCACATAATCATGTCGTGATACTCTAGAAGCGGCAAATCAGACTTCTAGAAGAATGTGACACAACCACCTGAAAAGTATCATCACAACCACCCAATGAATCCTTCCCTTCTTAAACACTCCGCCTGTCAAGAAATAAGAAAAAGCTTGCTAGGTATCATTCTCGTCTTTGACCGCTTTAAAAGGCCATGCAATAATCTCCTTGCGTCAAACTCCGTGGTATTATTGTCGGGTTCTATTCGTACATTCGTGGAACCGTCTATTGATGACGGATGGCATAATTCGTGTCTGGTAGATACAGATGCCTGTCTGCTCCCTTGGCCGTCAACACCACCATTCTGATAACACCTCCGGAACTCCCATCCCACTTAATAGCCTCTTGCAATGCACCCTTGACGAAATTGACGGCTTCAGCCTCGTCCATTCCCTCCTTCCAGTTGGCATCACAGTAACCGTAGATGTATGTGGAGCCAGATCCTCCAATGGCATACGATTGCTTGTGTAACGATCCTCCTAATGGTATCGAATAAACTTGACCTCCGTGTCGCTCGTCCCATCCAGCAATGATCAGTCCGGCGCTACACTTGGTCAATACGAGTAGCTCTTTCACGAATAGAGCTCTTGCCTACCTTAACTGGTCCTTGTTCGAATAGCACATCTCTTGGAACATGGCGGCGGCAGTTTGCGTTGTTGGTGTTCTTCCATTCATAACCCCATACATACCCAACTGGTAATGCACGATATCCGCAACAGCTTGAGTATCAGCCGCAGACCCTGATCGACAGCACCAAATTGTGTCATGGACTTGGGTAAGCTTGTCTGTAACTCGATTTGCGATGTATGCGCCCGTGGTAGTTCTACTGTCGGCACCTATTTGCCAAATGTATCAGTGTACGTCCTGTCTGTGGTTTCGCTGTATCTAAATGACTAACCCAGTATAACACCATCCTTGAAGTTGACTGCCATGCTATATAGCTGTTAGAATGGTCGTCTGCTAACAACATTGTTCTGTGGGTATGAAGGAGTCTTACATCGAAGTTCCTAAGCTGCAAGCAATGGTTAGAGATGCACAATAACCAAACGACATTTTATCTTACTTGACTTCTCCCTTCTTCAACCGATCCATATCAACATGAATGCCATCTTGAAGCAACATATGTTAGCTACAGCTGGAGTGGTGGCAGGATTGGAGGAACCAGTCACCTTCATTCAACATTCCTGTGTTTCCGAACTCCATATTGAAGGATGGATTATTTTCTTGGTGAGTACCTTGATATCAGACGTAGAATAAGCTTTGAAATGGTTGCGCTTGTCGTTGTGGAAGAAGACGCTGCTGAATATGGAGCTCTGAAGCTCTCACAAGCAGGCAGACCTTAGACGCGAGGCAACGGCAAGCGCGAATCAGATTACGATGTCATCACGTGCTGATAACGATCCTCCACCGTGGCTGCTACCTTTCCCTTCTCAGTTTCGTTCAGCCTCAAAGGGTCCGCGATGTGTAAGTTTTGTCTCCTTGGTTCCCCAGATTCTCTATTTCAGCAGATGAGGTAAAGCTATGTTTCTAGGTTTTAGTTGTGGATCCACAGATAAACACTGGTCTACTATGATATATGTACAATTTCAAGATCCATGACTACCTCCTGTTTCTCCCAAAAGTTTCCTTGAGCATAATTTAATGCTTCCAATACCGTACGCCATGCCCTACTTGCGCCATGCTATGGAGGTACCCGACCCTACTTCTACTATGATATGTGTTCACTGCTCCTCACCTCAGTTGATGTCTCATCCACCCCGCGTCAAACTAAAAGCCAACCGTTAGCTTCAACAACTCAGCTAGAAGACAAAACTCAGGCCTACCCTTCCTTATCCAATTCTAACGGTGTAAAGCCATCCTCGCCCTTCTTCGGTTTTGCAGGTTCCCCATCCTCCGCACAGCCGCAGTCATAGAAGTCCCCAATCTTCGAGCAATCGAATATCTCCTTCTTCAACCTCTTATTGACTTCATTGTGAACGTGGCAAGCCCATGCTGCGGCCGTAGATCTCGTAGCTACCTGCGGCGGGTACTTTTGTAACAACTGTTGAAAATGTCGCGCACAGTCTCCACAAGGATATAGTCGGGCGAATAGATGAATGTAACTCTTCAGCGCAGAGCTGTCTTCTTCTGTCGGCTTGTCTGGGAATTTCGCCATCATCGTATGTAAGACTTTCCATGCTGCATGTCCGAGTTCCGCTCTAGTAAATTGTTAACATATACCTAAGACCGCAACTCCCTGCCCACATACTTCAAAGTCGCATTTTCCAGCTTTGGCGCAGTGGCAGCTCCATTCAAAACAGCATCGCTCACAACTATTGGCGTCTTGTCAAGTGGTAAGTCGCCACCAGCAACAAAATCTGTCTGTCCTGCCCCGGGTGTCGAATGTCTAACTAGAAAGAAGAGAGTAATGCATAGGAATGCAGCAGCCACGAAGGCGTAATTCAAATGTTGTCGTCGAGGCATATTGTGTTGCGCATGGAGTTTGCGATAAGCGTTTGCGATTGGGATTTGATGATTACAGAAGAGATGCTGACTGTGCAGCTGCTTAGAAAGATACGAGGTATACGAAGGCAAAGGCCTTTCAAGGCAAGCAGTAAGTTGTTGCGCCGAATGATTTCTAAACACAATAACAACAAAGAAAGGAGCGAAATGAATCAAAAGTGAACGAATGAATAGAGAACGAACCTCGGAATAGAAATCAAACCATTGAAGGTCGGTTCATGATCTGATCTTCCTCATATAAAGTGCCAGGCAGCCAGGATAGTCTGATTCGCCAATGGAATAACAATGTTTCAGAAGTCGGTTCTGGCGGGCCTCTGTTTATGTAATGCTCTTGTTTCAGCTTTACCAAAATTGAGGATCCCTGCATTCATCCCTTCTGCCAATCTGTTACTGCCCCGCGTTCTCCGAGTTCGGATCTGGGTTAGAAAAAAGTATCTGACTGTGCTAATGCGAATATCATCCACTACTTCCGGGGCGCCATATTGTCGACATATAAACTACGTTGCATCTTGAACACATTGTCTTTAGTATCCGCCTTGACAGTCTCTCAAGAATTACAGACAAACTTTTCCTTAATACTCGACATTCAACATGGCATTCCCTCCACCCCCTGTCAACACTATTGACTGGAACGATATTGGCTTCAGGGTCCGCGAAGGTATAGCACCCAATTGCCCGTGCTGCAAGTACTCGACTGTGCTTTCATGAACTGATTTTCTGTCTCTTGCAGTCAATGGCCACATCGAATCCCACTACAGCGTCAAAACCGGCGAATGGACCGCACCTACTTTTGTGACAGACCCTTTCCTACGTCTTCATGGAATGGCACCCGCACTTAATTATGGCCAGCAAGCATACGAGGGCATGAAGGCCTTCCGCGCACCCGGAGATAAAGATATCACAATCTTCCGTCCCAACAAGAACGCTGCTCGATTAGCACACTCTGCCGAATTCGTCTCGATTCCTCCCGTTCCTGAAAAGACCTTCATGGACTGTGTACACGCAGCAGTTTCCTTAAATGCCGAATATGTTCCTCCTCATGAGACCGGTGCGGCCATGTACATTCGACCATTGATCTTCGGATCAAGCGCTCAATTGGGGTTGAACCCGCCGGAGGAATATACTTTCTGCGTTTACGTCTTGCCAGTAGGAGTTTACCATGGTGTACATCCTGTCAAGGCCTTGATTCTTGAGGAGTTCGATAGATCTGCGCCTCACGGAACCGGTAGTGCGAAGGTGGGAGGAAACTATGCCCCAGTATTGAGATGGAGTGACAAAGCTAGGAATGAGGGCTATGGAATCACCCTGCATTTGGACAGTCAGACCAGGAGCGAGATCGACGAGTTCTCCACAAGTGGATTCATTGGTGTCAAGAAAGATGGCGACAATGTTACTCTCGTTGTGCCAGATAGTAAGAACGTTATTGCTAGTGTAACGTCAGATAGCATTCTGGAGATTGGAAAGAGCTTCGGCTGGAAGACAGAGGTTCGCTCGGTAAGACTCAAGCTAAATTCTCCCTAAATATGTTGTTCATGTCGATACTAATTTGGAACTTTGCAGATCAAATACGAAGAGCTCCCCTCATTCAGCGAAGTCATGGCAGCTGGAACTGCCGCAGCCCTTGTCCCAATCAAATCCATAACCCGAAACTCCCGCTCCGAAACCTCCTCATACATTCCCGAAGACTCCGAAGAACCAGGCCCAATTTGCGATAAGCTATTGAGCACACTCAAGGGTATTCAGGCTGGAAAGATCAAGGATACTTTTGGCTGGAATAAGAAGGTTGAGCAGCTTGATCTCAAGGATTTCGCGCCCAGTGAGACGACAAATGGTCTGAACGGAAATGTGGACAAACTGCCCTAGACTTCGGTATGACTTTGGTGTATTAGGTATGAATGGACTTCAAAAGATATTCCCAAAAGCCTGAAATGGGCGTGGTTGGGCATTGTTATATTAGATTTAGATCAGCATTTGCATAGAAACAGATGACCCCAGACGAATCTTATCCCAACCTCGCCGTTGTCCGCTCCAGTTAGACTGATGCTAAATGAAAATCAGACCATATAGTTTCATGCTTGGACTAATTTGGGATATATTCGCATCCAAATTCTATGTATGCATAACAGCATTCCATAGAGACATTCACCATAAAACCATGCCCAGACGCCGCGCTCAGTCCCAAAGCCAGCCCTAGATCCAATAAAACCAAATCATGCTCAAGAAATCCCATCTCATCCTATTCCTCCCACCTAAAACATTAACCCCGCCACAACCACCGCCAGCACCCCCATAACTCCCGCTACAACACCTTCTCTCCCATTCCCTCTTCCGCCCCTCCACCCTGCGCACCCACTTGTCTCCGAAACCCCGCTCTCCACAGTATCCCCCGCCTTCCCCTTTGTCTGCTCCTTCACATTCTCCTTGAAATATATATTCTTATCATCCCCAGTCCCCACAACATTGCCCTCAGGCCAGTACTCGCACACGACATACCATCCCGGCGTGCCATTTTTCCCATCACACTCAGTCCGTCCGCATCCCACGCTTGTAGTGTTGGACCACACAAGCTGTGTGAAGTGTCCTGTTTTTTCGCTGAATCCGGGCTTGTCGTAGTTGTAGTGCTTGCGCTCGAGTCCCCAGGCGTCGATGGAGGCGCTGGCGTTGGCGTAGCCGGAGGCGAGATTTTCACCGAGGGGTCCGCCCTAAGGGGAGTGTTAGAGTTTGGAACTTGTGGAGCAGGTTTTAGAGGAAGAATGGAGAAAAGGTGAGGACACATACAGAATGTTGGAAAACACAGCCGCGCGACCAATTCTTCGCATAAGTTGCAGAAGTGTCGTTCCAGACCAGATTTGAGACGTTTTGTTCGCTGCGGTAGAAGTTGTGCGCCTTGAGCATGTCGGATTGGAATTGGGAGTCGGAGGTGTAGGAGGAGGATGTGGGTTGCGGAGCTGCGGAGGTGGTGATGGTTATGGTTGAGGCGGCTGTGGTGAAGGGTGTGAGGAGGAGGAACAGTGATAGGGGTGTGAAGGCGTGCATTTTGTGATTCTTTTGCCTTGAGTATTTGAAGTCTGGTAGATTGCTGCGGATAGACAACTAAGAAGATTGAGAAGAAGAAGAATGGTGAAGTGATTCAACTTCAAGACTTTGAAACAGTGACACGATCACTATGATCTGTTGATATAGAAGCAGAGATATAAGAAATCGCACAAAAGGAATCGAAATGAGATGAAGTCAACGACGTCGACATCATTACCTGCATGCCTTGCTGGAGGCTTCGTTCGTATTCCTCATATATTTAGCCTCATTTACACAAAGAAAGTCACTCGAGAACCCTGCTGCGACCCCAGAACAAAGAGGAACCATACACCACTCCTCCTCACCGTTTTCCAATCAACCCATGTCGATACGCACATTGCTTCTGCCACTCAATCCAAGCGAAAGAGATGTTCTGATGTTGTCTTGTTTCTTGTTTCTTGATTTCGGAGATTCGAAGATTGGTTGGTGTTGAAGCTTGGGGTCTAAACGACCCCGGCACGGCATGACGTTGTAACCTGGTTCTCGGATCCCGGGGCCGGGTCAAATTAGGGTTGATATGATTGGATAAAATTTCACTACTTTCTGGGCAGCTACCTTATTTCCTTCGATTTGAAGCTATTCAAATCTAGACCTTTGTACGTCGTAGTAAAGTAATCCACCAAAAATATGATGTCTGCTAGGATTGATAGCCCAATGTCTCGCTCAGGGCGCGTCCGCTAGCCTTTCAACGGCTTCAGGAACCGCGCGACGCCCCCACCCTCGCGCTACCGCTACCGCTTGCGACCCCTTTTTAACGGGTCCAGCTTCCCGCGTCTTTTAGCTGATCCATTCGCACGATACTCGCGTCGCTGCACCTACAATGGCTTAGCTCTTCCCTTGAGAGCTTAGATGGTCCGACGACATCTTCATCTCCCCTCCAGATGTCATGTTTCAGGATTGTCCGACAACATGAGCGCTCTATTCTCCAGGCGCACGCCGAAACAATATGATGGATCTTGACTGAATGCAGAGAACATGGGATTCTAGCTCCTCCATATGCCCCGCCGCTTCTCCTGCCTTAAACTATCTAAACTGAATCGATGCGGGCCAGAAGGGTGATTTTGGCGTTTCATTTCTTTGAAGTTCGAAAATATTGAAGTAGGTCTTTGTGTGGTTCGTTGAGTAGTAGTAACTTGGCAATCATATTCAGGTCGTGTTAGATCGGGGTCCGCTTTTTATGTTCACAGAGATGAGAGTCATTTATCGGTCAACGATATGTTCTTTGTATTTCCTGGAGATCAAAACCAATTAACTAATAGCTAGTCGCTTTGGTATCGTTCAAAAGAGTGTGATAACCCAGAACTGCTCATCCTGCACACCTCGCTTCCCATCCAAATTCCACCATGCTCCCAAGATTTCATCCGCACCCGAAGACCATACGCTTTCATCCCGAGCTCAGTTTGCTAAAGTGTAGCATATTAGTGTTTGTTATGCTTATATCACTTCTCTTTCTGCAGGCTTACCCTCAGGCTTGCTGTCGACCGCGAAGATCTTCCCTTTGGTGTTGGAGGCATGGGTCCCGTAGGAACGTTGGAGGTTCATCTCCTCGGGAGTTTGCTCGATTTGGCCATCAACGTCTTCGACCTGCGGGGGCCAGTTCTTCTTCCATGGCTGTGACTTCTGTTGATTCGAGGAGGGGGTGTTGTCAATGGCAAAGATTTTCCCTTTGGTGTTGGAAGCATGGGTTCCATAAGAGCGTTGGAGGTTCATCTCTTCGGGGGTCTGCTCGGCCTGCGCGTCAGTGGCTTCGACTTGTGGGGGCCAGAAAGCTTTCCATGGCTGAGACTTCTGCTGGTTCGAGGGAGACATTGTTGTTTGTCGTGTTTGTTATCTGTCGAGATGGTATTTTGAAAGTGTAATTGTGTGATGGCTCAAGATGCTAGCGAAGTTGTGTTTACACTCCGATAGCCATCAAGACTTGATCCTTTTATGTCCCTTTTTGTGGTCCAGCAACCCACAGCTTTGGAGCCTACATTCAGAGTTGTGTTGCACAAGTAAAATCACCGGTTAATTGTTCACGATTGCGAAATTTGGTCCGCCAAGGCAACATGCATGGCCAAGTGATTTTACTCCGCAAGGACGGTGCATTTTCATTTCATTCAAAGCGTTCAAGAGGAGAATATCCCGTGGTGGCTTTGCGCAAACTCTCTCAAACATACTAGTACATCAACTTATGAGATCCAAACATAACATATACGTGCATATCTGCCCTCCATTCCACATGATTTGGGGAACATAATTCTACCATCCTGCGCAAATCTTCTCAAATGTACTCAGATATCCCCAAATTGTTTATCCATCCCCGCACAGAATGATGATTTGTGAAGCCAAGAATATGGCGCATTTTTGCAAAACTCGTGAAGCTGTTTGACCGTTGTCGAATATGGCACGAAGCTAATTGTTTAGAATGTAGGCACGCATTTTCGAGCAGAAGCATATCCTCCTTTCTCCTCTGTAGTCTTCAATTCCTTCCTTTCGCCATAGTCCCATCCATTTCACCAGTTACCGTCAAGTGCTCCAACCGTTTTTGTTTAAGATGAGCACCACGATAGTATTCACTCTAAGATACGCTCGAGCAGATAATGAGGCTCTGCTGAACGAGAAAGCGTACATCTTGAACTACACTACACCTCCAGAGATTCCCCGAAGCAATTTTACCATCGACTTCTTTCCTGGAATCAAGATCCACAACCTCAGGACAGCCAACCTAAACTTTCGTGACAATGGCTTATCGATAGCCAAGCTTCCCAGGTCCATGCCGAAACAAGACTTTGATGATGAGGAAAAGATAGAGAAGGATTACCTTCCGGACATACATAGCTGTATCCGTCAGACTCTGGGTGCGAAGGAGGTATTCATCTTCGACTACATGGTCAGGAAACGTGAGCCCTTGTTTCCATACCAGCCTAAAACGAAAGACAATGCTCCCCAGCCTGCGCTATCTGCTCATATCGGTAAGCCAACCTTCCTGAACTTTACCTACAATAGTCTGACGGGTGAGCAAAGATTACACCGAGGATGAGATCAAAGGTCGACTGCACAAGTACTTCAAAGATAGAGCAGAGGAGTTTGGAAAACGATGGTTCCAAATCGTCAAGTAAGGTCATTTTCCCATTTACGAGAATAGTTACTCACATTTCTCAAGTGTATGGAAACCACTCGAAGGTCCGTTGAGAGACTACCCGATGGCCTACTGCGATGCGAAGACCTTGAATCCCGAAACAGATCTTCTAGCTGTCGATGAGGTTTTCCCGAAGGTGGCGAATGAGGTTTATCAGGTTCTGCATAATCCGAAGCACAAATGGTATTATATTCCAGATCAATTAGACTCAGAGGTCGCTATATTTGCAGGGTATGACTCACGTCAAGGACAGCGGCTCTCAGTACCGCACTGTTCCTTTGATTTGGGGGATCCCAGTTCCACAGGGCCACGGCAGAGTATTGAGGTGCGGGCGTTTGTTTTCTACGAAGAGTAAATGATATGGAGGTATTTCATTTAGCATACCAATGTCAACTGCAGCTTTGTCGTTCATGTAACATTGAATTCCATCATCCTCATGCACCATCCTACTTTTTCACCGCTTGAACAACGGCCAAACTAGGCCGTTCAAGGAAAACCTGCCAAAACTCAGGGTCCTTCTGGATGACCTCTGCACTCTCATACGGCACGATAGAGATACCAGTCAAACCAAACTTCTCGTACATCTCCGTTGACCCTGAGTACATAACTTCTAACGATGCGGCTTCAAACTCAATTGGAGGCGTACAGTGAAGCACACAGTAATACTTTACCCCGCCTGGGATCTCTTTCATCCACGGACACGAGACACCATATCTGTTGTCCTGAACTGCAGGACTCCAAGGATCCGCATCACGAATGCCGATGAATCGACCACCGGGCTTGAGATACTTGACGATGTTACGAAACATGCCTTCTAGAGCCTCCATAGTGTCGGCAAAACTAAAGATCCAGTTGCCCATCACGATATCATATCCATTTTCTCGAAGAGGCAGATCAAGAAGCGGCTTAGAGACATCTGCTTCGAAGAATCGGATGACGTCTTTGCGTCCATGTGATTCCTCGAGTTCCTGTGCAACTTTGAGCATTCCAGGCGAGATGTCCACGAGGTCTACGGAGGTCGCTCCTAATTCAATCGCTTGCCGAGCATGCAGGCCAGTGCCGCCGCCTAGGTCGAGAACTCTGCTGGTGGATTAGAACTGTGTATTTGGTGATGCAAAGCGGTAGGAGCATGAGCTCCTTCTAAGCTGGGATGTAAAGTGCGAGGAAGAACAGAACACGTGTGTGACTTACGCAAGGCCAGTGCAATCCCCGAGAGCAGTTTCGATAAGTTGCATTTCAAGCTTGCCAGAAGGAATCAAAGAGTAGTCATTGTAGCTGATTGCGGAGTTATCGTAATCTTTTTTGACTTGCTCGGAGAGCGGCACTGTAGCTTCGTTCATCATTGTATATCTGGCTATGCAATATCTCTAGGATAAGTCTTTTTGTCGATATCTACGACAACAAAAGTGTTTATGTAGACTACCCCGCTCTCACATGGTTACATGTGTCCAGCTACATGTGTGATTAGCGATGTAATGCAAGAAGGACGGCTTGGCCAATCATACAGCTGTATATTGAAGAATTGTTGAAATTGCTATCATTTCGTTCTGCTGATTCACAGACCCATGCGAGTACCCAAGAATGCCACGATGCTGCACCCCCGCTGTCTTTCAAATCAACTATACAAATCGAAAAGAAGAACTCAACATGCGCTAGCACCACGAAAACCCTTCCAATGGGCAGCAAACGTCTCAGCTCGATGTTGACGCTGAACTCACCGGGGAAAACAGAAATACTACTTCAGGAGTCCAAGTTTGGAGCAAGACAATATCAACAAATGGGAGATTGGCAAGGACTGCAGAAGATGCAGAAATGGAGGGGCTTGAGAAAATGGGCAATCACTTCCAACCAGCACAATTCCCATCCATCTCATTGCCACATACTGATGGGGGTCTAGGACTATTTCGTCCACAATATTCACCCTCGGGGTACCAGAAGGGTTGGCTGATGTGAACTCAAACAACCCCGTAGGCCGTCATCTACTCGTCTGTCTCTATCTTCGTTGTCTGTTCGGGCGTTGGACATCTTTTCCCATCGCCATACAGTGAACTACATGGAAGCATATCCCGATGTGTGAATACCTGCTCACTAGGAGGCGATTATGTGGCTAATATTATGAGACTCGAACAGCGCGGGAAGGCAATGAATATGGATTCGATGCTAGTCTTCTTCACCAACAATTGACACCACACATGGCACTCCCCTGGGGCAGATGTAGGTGTAACCTATGTGCGGATGGACGCAGCGACGAAAAATACTTCGTCTTTCGAATCATCACTGGTTTGCAACATGACAAATTTTGATTGGAAGCCTTGGGACGGCCAACTGAGGTTCTTCCGTAAGTCTGGGAGGTAAATCTATTGGTGCTTCGCTGAGAAACTTGCGCAATTCTGCTCAGCCAAGAGAACGACTTATCCGGGGTGAAGATGCACTCACTTATCCAAAACATCTGCAGCTATCGCGCCCATTCACAATGAGGAGAATAAGTCCTCAGTCATTGCAGAGGAGAATATCCAGTTAATAAACCTAGAAGGAGGTTTTCTTACAAGTAATTATGTTCTCCATTTGCAAAATACCTTGAAGTTCACCCATGGTAAGACAAGCGAATGAAAACCTTCTCATAAAAGCGCATAACTTCGTTTTCTTTGAATAGCGTATTGGGAAGGCGCATCCTCAGTCCAAGCCCGCAAGTTCTCATGTCGCGGGAACTCATGCTCCTCAAGAAACCTCTAGGGGACATAAGGGATCAAAATCTTTGCAGCTCAATGATCGATTGTTCCTAGGTGCTTACCAACTTTGAGAGCCTAACCCAGCGACATCATCATGAAGCTACATCTTCTCCCTCTCGCTTTTCTGCTCATTCAGTCTTCCCACGCTCATATTCGGAATTCCTACTTTCCAGGCTATGGATTCCATTGGTATGATCCTGTCTGCGGGTATGCGTGTTACAACACCCTCTCCCATGCCCCGCTCTCCTGCTCCATGGGAACTATGACATCCGTATCATGCCAGGCCAGCGACACTGCCTTCCTGACCACCTTAGCATACTGCATGAAGTCGGCATGCGACTCCGACGACGTGCCGGTTTGGAAAAGAGAGCAGTTCTGGGCGGCGACATTGATGGTCATGGACGATGGCATGAGCATGAGCATGGGTGATATGGATATGGATGACAAGTCTGGCTCACCGAAGTGGGATTACACTGAAGCCCTCCTAAGGGTACCGGAAAGGCCTACAGTTGTGTTCAACTCCAGTTCGAAGAGCATCATGAATCAGACCATGCAGGTTAATAAGGCTAGTTACGAAATGCAAAGTAAGTTCATGATCATGTTCGACTATCTGGAGTCGCTGCAACCTAGATATGCGTAAGTAAAGCTTGATTTTCGGAACAGTTGACATGACAGCTGATGAGAGCCTAGCTTCGTTCTTCTCGCAGTTGGATTCGGCACCCCTATATTATTTACTCTCCTCGGCCATCTCCCTTTCATGACTGGTATCCTTGATAAAATCAAACCATACCTAGTCTACCCATCAATCTTTGGCACATACAATGTTCGTCCCTTACCAGGATATTTGGGCAATGTTCCAACCATTGGACAAGCGCTATACATCGCCATGTTCTTCCTCCTCAACCTCGTTTTATGCTCGGTCAACTATTCGCATTCGCAGCCGCATCCTTGGTTCTACACCCCGAAAGAAGAAATGCTCTCATACGTCGGCTACAGAACCGGCCATATCGCATATGCCCTTCTCCCACTTCTCATCCTCTTCTCCTCGCGGAACAACTTCCTCCTCTGGATCACAAACTGGTCATACTCGACCTATCTCCTTATGCACCGCTGGATAGCACGTATCTTCGTCATCCAAGCCATTGTCCACAGCATAACTTTGCTGCAGGTGTATCAGAATACAGGCGCATATGCAACGGACTCTAAGATGCCGTACTGGCAATGGGGAATTGTAGCTACAGTCCTCGCCTGCGCCATGATCGTGTTCAGCACCCTCTATTTCCGGCGTCTCTCCTATGAATTCTTCCTAATCCTACATATCCTCCTCGCCATCTTCGTCCTCGTCGGCTGCTGGTACCACGTCATACTAAGATGGGGCTTCAACTTTTATAACAATTGGCTGTACGCCGCCTGCGCAGTATGGTTCTTCGACCGTCTAGTGCGCGTGATCCGCGTAGCGAAAAACGGTCTTCATGGCGCTGTTGTTACAGAAATAGGCCCCGACCATGTGCGCGTTGATATTCCGGGTTTGCGTTGGACTAGTAAACCTGGTTATATAGCATTTGCGTACTTCCCGGGTTTGAATCCTCTTCGACCGTGGGAGAATCATCCATTTTCTATCAACGCGACGTCTCTATTCCGCAGCTATAAACCCGCACTTGTGCATGGTTCTCCATCGATAGGAGCTTCGTCCAACGATGCCGAGAATGAGGAGAAATCGGCAGGAAACGTGGTTCAAGCAACCGTGGTGCAAGATGCTAGCACAGTGGTTGGAACAAGCGGTGTTACGTTGATCATTAAGAAGAATACCGGGTTAACGAGACTTTTGAAGTCAAACAGTCGCCTACTGACTTTGCTTGATGGCCCATACCCACAGAGCCATGGATCGGGAATATTGAAATGCGATCATGTCTTATTGATCGGTGGTGGTATCGGGATTATGGGTCTCATAGCCTGGACTCGTGCGCACCCTAATGTGAAGTTGGCGTGGAGTGTTAAGTCGAGTGCGCAGGCGCTTGTCAAGGAGATGGATGTCGTGCTCAGTGATGTACTGGACAAGGAGATAGAGGTTGGGGCACGGCTGAATATAGATGCTTTGCTGAAGAATGAGGCTGAAGCAGGGTATGGGAAGGTAGGCGTCGTCGTGTGTGGGCCCGGCGGCATGTGTGATGATGTTAGAGCCAGAGTTGCTGGGTTGGGACGGGCGGGCAAGACGACTTTTGAGCTGGAGGTTGATGCATTTTCGTGGTAGCTAATGCAAGGCAGTATGTTAGCACCAATTGAGTAGTGGTTAATGGATTCTTACCCATGTCTTCTCGTGTCCCCAGGGAATCTGTAGTTACTTCCCAGTGCATCCATACCGCTACACAGTCAGTCCTGTACATACTTGTACACCAAATGAACGCTGTGTCGTAAAGAACACACTAAAGTTCCGCAGATATGGTGTAGTAGTCAGGCAAGATATATAGGATCTAGAGTCTTA
Organism: Rutstroemia sp. NJR-2017a WRK4; assembly: GCA_002946385.1. Taxonomy (NCBI): domain Eukaryota; kingdom Fungi; phylum Ascomycota; class Leotiomycetes; order Helotiales; family Rutstroemiaceae; genus Rutstroemia; species Rutstroemia sp. NJR-2017a WRK4. The sequence goes on along the minus strand of NJPR01000123.1, from coordinate 516,644 downwards.
ATGTACTCGCTTCGCTTGTATGTACTAACTAGAAGGATATCAATTCTCCGAGTTACAATTGCTATATCTGTGACCGTCCAATCCTGTCCTCCATCCAGTAAACGCCCATCGCTATTTCATGTCATCACATCAATCATTCATAATCGTCCATGCGAAATTTTCACCGAGTCTCCAGAATCTAATTAAAGGAAATCCACCAACATTGCGCATTCCCACTCCCTACTCAAGTAAGTAGAATAATTATGGAAGTTGCGCGAGCTTCTGAAGGGCCGTCAAGACACCTGCGTATATGTTAGTCATGAGTGCTAGTTATGGAACTGGAATATACATACCAGTCACGCCTTGAGTGAGTGTGTATCCAGCTTCAGTGTTTCGACTGCCCAAGCTGACAGTGGTAACATTCTGCACCTTCTTGCTTCGACTTATTTCGTTAGCCCAGCGGAATATGACTTCATCATCTCTTCCATCACCAACAACCATCAAGAAGTCGACGGGCGATTTATGAGTGTCATCTTGACCAAGCTTCTTCTCAAGACCCTCAAAGATCTTCATGGCCGCAGTACCCTTCGACCAGTCGATTGGTTCAACAGCAACAGCTCCTGAAATAGTCATTAGAATTTGTATTTGTAGCATAAGCATTTCTAAACTTACCCTCAAGAGGGATGGCTCGGACTCTCTGCTCCTCGCAAGCATCATTTATATGACTTGCGCAATCACCGGCCTGACGACTTGCACTTTCAAAGTCTTCTGCGTTCTTGTAATGGAAGATCAAGCTGCAGTGTCTCGTTTCGATCCATGAACCAGGGGTACGTTCATGGTAGTATTTCATGATACCTTCCACAGAATCCTTCCATGCTCTCATTTTCCCCGGGTCGGCCAATTCAGTCCATTCGGAAGAGCCAAAGTCTTTGAGGAAGCATCCATTCTCAGCAATAAGACCAAGACCAGGAGCACGCTTGAACAGACGGTCAAGCTCTTCTGGTTGTCGACCAGACATTACGTAAACCATGTTTCGTTCATCTTGCAAGATGTCGTTCAAAGTATCAATTGTGCGCTATCATTTGTCAGTAAAGCCATGGAAAATAACACTCCTTTAAACTTACCTGAGGACTTGTTAAAATGATGCTGCTTGGAGAACCCCATGAGGCAAGTGTTCCCTCGTAGTCGAGGAAGAAAAGTCTTCGTTCAGACTTCTGGTATTTCTGCCCCAGCATATTGATGGAAAGTCGTGGTACGGAGGTAGTGTCCCGCTTGTGTTGTTCTTCATAGACACTGTCGAGCTTGGCAAGGAACTCGTTGAACCAGTGCTCAGCTGTGTGGTGCATGACAGCGGCATGCAATTTCTTCCATCGATCCTCTTTCTCTCCATCCTCCATTTCGAGTGCCTTCTTGATTGCGTCTGCGCATTGTCGGTAATCCCAGGGGTTGACGGACAACTCGTTTCCGCCGAAGACAGATGCACTACCAGTAAATTCACTCAAAATAAGTGATCCATATCTGTTGTGGCCCTCGAAGCTACCGTCCTGGCAGGAGAGATACTCATGACATGTCAAGTTCATACCCTCACGCTGACTGGCAATCATGAGGGCATCAGCGACGGTGAGCAAAGCTAGGTATTGAGGGTAGCTGATATCTTGCTTCAGGTAAACTAGAGGCTGGTATGCAAGATTGGCCCAGGAAGAATTAACCCGGGTGACGATATCGGAGACAGTGGCGTCAAGCTCGGCGTTCTCTGTGGTGGAAGTTGCAACCTGGATAAGCACAACTTTATCTCTCCACTCGGGATATTTGTTTAAGAACAACTCATATGCCTGTACCTGCGGTTAGCCTGGGTTTCTTCCTCAAAAGTTTTTAATGTGCTCAAGCACACTGTAGAAATTGTAACTTACCAAGAGCTTTGGGCGCACACCCCGCACTTGGTCCAACTTATCGCGGGCTACGATAAGTTTCTTACCGCGGTATCTCTCTTGCATCGTGTTCAACCAGCGTGCCGCATCAGGGTCAGCACGGCTCTGGTGCAAAGCAACCGGATCGATACCAATTGCAAGGTTGATAACATCAATGAAGCGATCCTCGAGTTGAATTCCATCATTTGTAGCTTCAACCATCAAGATGCGACTGCAGGTTTGAAGGAAATGGCGTGCATACTCATGAATTTGGAATCCAATGAGGTTAGCTCCAAGCATGCCTTCCAACAACTCTTTGCGAACAGCCAGGCAGCGGAAAACTTCTGAGGATGGGAACGCAACATGCAAGAAGAAGCCAATCTTCGCATCAGGGATCTTCTTTCGGATCATGGCAGGGACTAACAAAAGATGATAATCATGGATCCAAATAACATCGCCTCGCTTCCAGTTCTTGACAATCTTGTCCGCAAATGCTTGATTGACCTTGACATAGTAGACCCATGAATGATCTTCGTAAGCCTTGCTCTTTGGATTGTCGGGAATTTGGTAGTGGAAGACGGGCCACAGGATCTGCTTGCAGTAATGTGTGTAATGCCCATCAAAATCACTGTCCTTGCAGCACACTGTCAAAGAATCGTATTCAGTAGCCAGGCGGTCTTCGATGTCCTGTATTTGTCTCGTGTCCTTCAAAGCGTCGGTAGGCATCCCGAGAGTTCCCACCCAAATTTTCTCATCAAGATTTCCACTTCTGACAGCAGCTTGCACTGCGTTTCTAAGACCTCCATTGCCCTGATCAGCTGGCTCAACTGTCCATTCTGCAGAAGCGAAGACGCGATCATGGCTGTCGCTACGCTCCATTTGTGGTTGACGAACACCAGCCCTGCCCAGAGACTCCGCTTTCTCCACAGTCTTATTGTGTTTCAAAATGTCTGCTGGAGGGGGAGAACTGGCTCGGGAGCGCGGTTGGTTGAAAACCCGGTTGGCACCCCATGCTGGGGAATGAGGATCACTAGGAGCAAGTATAGAACGTGAACCTTCTTGTCGAGGAACTTTAGCTCCCAAATCAGAATCATCATTCTGTGCGAAGAATTCCTCGTGGTCGATGTCGCGCACAGGCGTCGTTGGGGGGGTTATATCATTCTGCGCGAAAAGACTAGGCTTTCCGGTAGTGTCGATCTTCGTGGTAGTTCGTCGTGGGACAGTTGGTCGACCAGGGCGTGAGGTAGAGGAGCTGGAGGGAAGCTTGAAATTGATGGTATAAGGGAGGAATCTATTGAGAATGCCCTGCGTTAGCCAGTCTTCTGGATGCTTGAATGGGATGATTTAGGTAAAAGTTGCAAGCTATTCTTTCGGCCCGCATTCAACATAGCGTTGGCGGACCAAGACGAGTAAACAAGCAAGTCTCCTGGCACACTCTGAATGAAGGGTACTTACAAGGAAGCAACGAAGACCGTCATGTTGACTGTTCTTAAGTCTGTTCAAGGATTGGCGGAACGGAATTGAAGTATGTATACAGCTGCGTGAGAGCCGGTAATCGCGAGATCATGAGATCCTGTAAGGACAAGATGGATACTTTATCTGTCGAGACAGGCTTGGGTGAAGATCCAACTGTAGTTCGAGTAGGCACAGAGTGTTATAGGTGAGGAGGTAGCCCTTATTGTATTCGTCGGAGCCGAACTATATGGTGAGGAGCTTTCAAAGGACAGAAAGAAGATTCTGGATAAGCTTTGCGGTCGCCAGGAAAAGTGAGTGATTCACAACGTAACTCAAGGTTTGAGGTCTAGGTATTTCCTATTAGAGAAGAATTTGGTTTTGGATTGCAAGCACAGATATAATGGCTGGAAATAACCCAAGTAGAGCTGGCGTCGATCCACCGAGCGAAGTTTTGTGACGCGGATGGAAGATCTTAAGTAGTAAATATTTTGTGTAATTCCCCGATAGGTCGAACAGAACGTGCAAGACTGTACCCCTCGTCTTGGTCTCTTGTGCTCTTGTTCTAGAATATCAGGATGGGAACAATGTAAGTTGGAGGCTTGGAGCGTGCCAAAGAGGATTGATTGAGTGGAAGGTGGTGTCAGTATATCTTCAAAGATTTTGAAATCCGACCATATATTCTGTCAGGAATATTTTCTTTCGTACTTTCTAAAGAATTCTCCACATGGACCAGGGCAGAAAATAATCCATTCAAGTTACGCAAATTTACGTCAGGTACAATAAACGCAACGAATGGACGGTTGGCTAAGATCGGGATGTAAGGAGGGGCTTCTTTCCCCTCCATCAGCAATGCCAATTTCCATTACCATACCGGCCGCATTGGGACAGGACACATACCCGCGCACCTGCACTACTACATTATGTTATCTTTTCGCACTAGGCTTCTTACATGCATGTACCTGTACCTTCACCTACCGAGTATACTTGGTAAAAGTTGGTAACGACGCCCAGGACGAAGACGGATAAACAGAAACGATGCCCAAAGATCTGTCAGACGGAGAGAACGACAGTCTCTGAGAAGAAACGGTTAAAGGCATGAAAATCCGACGGGATGGTTACATGCCATTGATGCCACCCATTGTCCAGTATCTCGATGAGTCTGCGTGTTTCAGTCCCAGACTCCCAGTTGATCGGCGTCTTTGTCTAACGCTCGCTAGGTAACACAAAAAGTTCTGCTGCCTAGGTCAGTCCGTCAGATACTTACGAGTCTACGGAGAGAAGATATCTCTTTTCCTGCCGGCGCGGTTCATAACGGAAAAGATATACAATATATCTTGGCTAAATGTTTCATCCTACCAACTCTGACTTCATTCATTCCACTCCTTTGCATCCTCTTCCAGGTTCTTTTTTCGTTCCGAACTGCTGAAGACATCATATCCGGACGTTTTGTCCGCCCAGTGCTCTGACACCGACCCACCAGAATCGCCAGGAAGGTCTTAGTCGGAAGGTGGACACGAATGAAAAGCGTGCTTGAGCGATCACTTCAGCCACACCTTGATTACTACTCCCCTGCCGACCCAGCTCTTTAAGGCTCGGCTTATTCCAAGTATAAGACCATGCACACTCCAAGGACATGTACCAAGTCTATTCCAGTACCAAGTCCATTGACAGCCGAGAACGTCGTCGATACAAACGAGCTCTTTCCGTTCGGTCTGAGCATGCCACGGATAGTAAGCGCCAGGAATAAAGTGTGAACTTTTATCCAACCACTTGTGAGTGATCCTGCAGAGGCGTGCGAATCATGGACCCAGGGTAGCTTGTTTAAGTGTGCTTTACGAGGAGCATGTTCCCTCCTAATTCACGCATCTTTCTGGTTTCTGACATTCTACCAGCAAAAAAGCTGTTTCTCAAACCGGTTCTTCCCGATCAGATCGATAATTCTTTGCCGTCGGAAATACCTCCGAAGAGCCGGCAATTATGATTTTTAATGTTTTGCTTACAGTATTCACATTTGCAATACAGGGTCTGCATGATGCATAAATTGACTCGTCGACAAAAGACCTTCAGATCGCATTTGCCCTATCAACAATTTATGGGAAAGGTGGTCAGCCCCATGTAATTGGGCATCATGGCCGTCATATCTCGCATTTCTTTTCGAGAATGATTTTTGGAAACGGCCCGCATGAGCCACAGTGTTACACTTTGTCTGAGTTTCTTCTCGTTGTCACAGCCACAATTGTAGTGTGTGATATTGGATCTAACTTCCCGAAATGACGAAGTTTCTCCTTTCCCCACGTGTGTACGCTGGGAAACAAATACCGCAGGTATGAGGTGGAAGATAGGAAACCCTTTTCTATGCAGTACAACTTGATCTATTCGTCACGCGAACACAAAGTGTCACCACCACTTTGCATCTCGCGCCTATGAGCACTGCACTATCGTGTGCTCAGGGTCCAACACCCGAACACAAACCACCAAAACAAGGGATTGAGGAAACGTTTTCGGATGTATGGACGCCTTTGATGGAATGTCTTAGTGCACGATCAGCTCGGATTATGGGGGTTGAGATAAGATCTCGACCCTTTGGACATGTGGAAGGACAGCGAGGTGTCAGACATGTCGTGTCATGAAGACACAGACACAGGGTCCACGAACAGCACTCGAGGCCAGATGCCAACTACCCCAGCTTTGCTCGGCATAGTATTCCGGTAATTCCAAGAAAGAGATGAAGGTGATTGGAGGAAAGCAAAACCCAAGAAAAAACAGGTATTTCCCTCTTATCTAAACGTTAACACCCAGTTAGGCCGGCGATAATGTTTTGGTAACGCCTTGATTCCACTAAACTCAATAGCCTACGGACCTTGTTTTTACGACACTGCTTCGTTAGCAAACAAATATGATTTGTGTCCGCCTGTACTACGCGCAGGGCTGAGCATTTTAAGCTCTTCTTCATGTCACTTCTTGAGGTCTGTGTTATCTTGAGTCGAACCTAAAAGACAACACATGATGGTTTCTGTATCAAAAATATAATCGTTGCTGTAAGTAGGGCGGCTTTGCAGTGATTCATGAGCCGCAGCAAAGCATACCACTATGGCTCTAGTCGGAAAAGTCCGGCACGTCCCAGATGCGGGCTCTAGTTCAGAAGGCGCAAGTCTGGCATTAGCGCAACGAAGTCCACCACCCCCAGATTTTACGGATCCGGACACAGAAGTTATCTGGACTCTGGAGGGGATTAATCAGTTAGGTGATCGTGCTTTCTTGCATGAATTACCTCACTCCTGTTCTCTTCCTCTCCCGATTGAATGGTGCGTCGGGGAATTATAGCAAACAGTATCTCCATGTTCACTCCAGTATGAGGGGTTAACGAACCGAAGGGGAAGTCCTAAAGGCAGTGACGCAAGTAGTTAGTGTCATGGTTGCGCCAATTGGAGAGCGGAGTGCGGAGCTCGCTCTTACTGTACGGACTACGATGAGCGAATGGCAGGGGACCTCTGACTCAAGAGTAAAGTACGTCAGCTAGGCTACTTTTACTGTAGCAGCTCGGTTAAGTCTGCGAAATGTACGCTTTAGGGGAGAGCTCACAACTCATCGCAAGTGCTTTTATGTTTGCCTACTGTTACAGGATGACAACGAATGCAACTGCAATATATGGTGGCCCCACTATGACAAAGCTGTTTTATTGTTGAAGTTGAATTCTCTAAAAGGGACCTCATACAGTGGCCCGAAGATCTGTAATCTTAGGTTTGCAATGTGGCCTTGTACAGTAGTAGCTAGTTTTGACTGGACTATGAGGTGCATGTAGTGTCCCTCCTGGCGCTTTGTTGACATAAGCACACAGCAAGCTATCAAGGTGAGCTTAAAGTTGGGATCCTGGTATATGCAAGTATGCTGCGGGAAACATGTATGGAGACGCGAGAATATGCACAAATACAGTACTTGTATCAAACTCCACTCGAGCATGACGTCCAGCCAACAAGGATATGTCATCAATCTTCGTTCTGGACCTGTGCCATTTCGAAATTCTCCTCGTCGAACTCTAAGTATGCCGATTCTTGTCTGTTCTGTTCACTACTGCATCGGCTTGTTATGAGTTCGGCGCGTTGAGCCATTTTCTTGTCTCTATGAGTATCGGTTTCCGTGTGGTTTGGGTCGTCATTATCCGTTGCAAAGTCATACACTGCGGATCTGGCGGAGCCGAAGCTGTAACCATCTTTAGGATATCCGTGAAAGATTTTCTTGACAGGCGTCGGGGGTGATGGTGGTAGCAGTTTGCTCTCAACAAAACGCTCTATCAATTCTTTGGCGCAGCTGGAATGTCCAGATGTTTCGGCTTGCTTTGTGTCTGATTCCCACTTCCGCTTGTGGTTACGTTTCGACATCTCTCCAAGTTCTCTTCCGATGAGATCCAGAGCACGATCCAGCTGTATGCTCTTTTTGGGCCGGGTGTATTTCATGAGGACCTGCATAGGCAACTGCGAAAGAAAGCGGCCGCTGATCGTGTTCCCGAACCTCTCCTTAGCATCCTCGGAGTGCAACGACTCAACAATCTTATAAAGTTTGTCTGAAGGACTGGTGGTACCCGCTTCGAGTAGTCTCTACAGAGATGGAAATCCGTAAGCAGTGGATCCGCCCAAGACGGCTTTACAATCTCAGAACATATAGAAACGGGGCAGCACACTTACTGCGAAGGTGTAGCTCTCTATTCTACTTCCGCGAGCGTTGCCATCATTCTTGTCGTCGACTTCAATGATCTTCCGTGCAATGAGGCCTAAGATACACGTTCTCAATATCTTATATTGGCACTCTTTCGATGGTTGAGTGAACTCAACCTGAACCGAACACCTATCCACAAAGGCTCTGTCCAGATACTCAACCATGTTAGACGTACAAAGAAATACAATATTAGGGCATCTCTTGACTCTATCGAAGCCTGTAATTAGAGCATTTGTTGCTCTCAAGGAGTCCTGACTTTCTCCATCCGCGATTCCCTTGTGTCTCGATCCAGCCTTTTGATTCATATGAGTAAGTGATTGGGAAGATAGGGCAATTGCTGTCGGAGTACTTACAATAGACTCAACCTCGTCAATGAGTACGAAGATGATTCGCTTTGTATCGCTCTCGCATATGATTTTGATTTTGGTGAAGAGCTCATCCACTTGCTTCGCACTTTCACTGTAGTACTTTGATAAGAGTGTTGCTGTCTTGATTTGAATCATAGTGGTGTTTGGGTAGATTTTCGAGAGGCGGACGGATAGCCTTTGTGCCATTGCTTGGCATAAAGATGTCTTTCCTGTACCTGGAGGGCCTATACTGATGTCAATCTCGTATTAGGCTAGCGATGGGCGAGGGACGTTAACATACCGTGGAACAGTGCCATAGGGCTCATCTTTCGTTTCTCGTTTGGCATGTCTGCGGCAAATGTAACTAGTCGCCATTAATGGAAGATTCTCAAATATCAGAGAGTCACCTACGCATGTTGTGGATCATCCAAAATATCTCCTCTTTGTGATCTTGCTCGAATACCAATCTGCCAAACTTTAGTTGAGATCTTGGACTGGAAACCATACCAATGAGCGGCGGTCTTTCTGTACACACTCTTCCCACTGGTCTTTGAAGCTAGCACATGGCATTCTGAACACATCTGCTGCAAGCATTGCGGGGTCCACCGTATCTCCTCGCGGTAACGACTCCTCTAGTTCAACCACCTCCCTAGAAGATGCTGCATGTACTCCCCACATTCTGTAGGCAATAATTTCGACCTCTTCTGCATCAGCGACAGTAACAGATTCCAAACATTTATCATTGTTGTCGGTGATTGATACAACGATGAGAGATTTCAAGAACTCGTGGCTTGAGCCTAGTTTCGCTGCGAGATATCAGCCATGGTATGTCTTTATTGTTAGGGTCGGATGAAGATAACCTACAATTCATTAATGGGAGTATATCGGTATCGATGATACAGAGTAACGCCTTGTAGAAGTCCAACAATTCGCGCTTTACCCATCCTTCAACCTCTTTGAAGAAATCTTCCTCGACTTCCTCGAGGGCGTTGCCTTCTGGTAACACGTCCGGGATTCGTGCTTCGAGTACGAGGGAGATCTTGCATGAAGCTGAATCTGGAGGAGAAGCGGATGCTAATGATGAACACAATCCGCTTGAGTTGGGTCCCTCCATGATGGACCTTGAGTCTTGACAGCTGATGCTTTGGAGTGGTTATGAGCTGGTAAAGTAAACAGTGAAGTGCTTGGAGTATATCTAATTGATTTCCGAAGTTTTGGGCAGGAAGATGCAAGAACATAGTCTGTGGGTGGAATTTCCAAAGGTGAAGGTGAAGGCGAAGGGGAAGAGGACCGGCCGACGGGAATCGGCATCCCACCCAAGAGCTACAAAAATACATGTTTTCGTTGTTCGAGAACGATTTGCCATAGAAATTCGACCATGTTCTTATGAAATAAACACATTAAAAATCTGAATTGCATGTCCTCTGGTCGCGCGAGTTCGTGTGTATCCTTATGTCTGCCAGTGCTCTACCGACTAGGAATAATACTGGCTCCGGTTAACACGCTCTGACTAGCTGTCCTTCTGCTGTGCGAATACCTCCAGATGAACACCAGACTTGCATGAATTATATCTATATGAAATACATGTTGGAAATAATAATGCCAGACGTTGATTTAGTCCGCCGACATGTTCGTCGGTCAGCCTTTTCTGGCCTGAAGCGCTTCGTTATTGGGCGGTGTTGATTACATAATACGGTAAAGACGTGCACGGTGTGAGGACCCACAAATCGTCATAACCTTAGCCTGCAGGATCCATGAAGAGACGGAGCGCGCAAATACATCGTGATTGTTTACCTGATACTTTGTTGGCAATGTTATTTTCCTCTTGACATTAGGTTATCTCTCACTCCAGCCCTTATGATGGCTTCACTCATGAGTGCTTTTATAATGGCCGAGAAGGATTGTAAATCGTACGATCCTACAGTCCCCCATGGTGACAGCGACATAATCGTCCAACTTGTGCTCTCCCTGTCACTCGGCATCTCTGCGTTCTTTGGTTTCTGTGTGAGTTGGCCAAACGCCGCGAAGAAGCTTGACTAATTCTGCTAGGTATTGCGTCCGAAATGGAAAAGTCTATATGCTGCGCGGAAACGACATGTCGATGCTGCTGCAAACCTGCCAGAGCTTCCGGATTCTTTCTTTGGTTGGATGCCTGCTTTGTATAGGGTAACGGAAGAACAAGTTCTTGCATCTGCTGGATTAGATGCATACGTGGTGAGTATTGGCGCATTCGCGGGGTGTCTGAAATGCTAATAGTTTAGTTTCTATCCTTCTTCAAAATGTCGATGAAACTGTTTGCGATCATGTTCGTCATGGCCGCCGCCATTCTTGCTCCGATCAATGCTCATTTTTACTACGTTACGAATCCCTTTTCGAAAGACCCGAAACACCCTCCCGGCCCAGATTACTCGCTAGTGGATGGCTGGAACGGTGGATGGAATGAAGCTGCAATTCTCAAAGGCGGCAAGGACTCCGATGCTCCATTGCCTGATACAAGCTACCTCTGGTCTTACCTTGTATTTACATATGTCTTTACGGGGCTTGCGATATTCTTCATGACAAGACAAACCCACCGCATAATTCAGGTCCGACAGGATTATCTTGGTAGTCAATATACTATCACCGACCGCACAATCAAACTCTCCGGCATACCAAAGGAGCTTAGGTCTGAGGAAAAGATAACGGAGATCTTGGAGAGACTAGAGATTGGCAAAGTTGAAAGTGTAACGTTATGTCGTGACTGGAAGAAGTTAGACGGTCTTATGGACAAGAGGGCGCAAGTTGTTAGACGACTGGAGGAGGCGTGGACCGTACACCTTGGTCGACAAAGGAATTCGAGCCAGGGTTTACTCCAAAATGTATTACCAACGCAATCTGCCACGGAACAGGAGCTGGAAGAGGATTCAGAGACTCGCGAAGATGCCAACTTATTAGGCAACAGCCATGTTATGCCCTTCGAACAACCTCGTCCAACGACGAAAATCTGGTATGGCTTCCTTGGTTTTCAAAGCAGAAAGGTGGACGCCATTGATCATTATGAGGAGCAACTTCGGAGACTGGACGATATGATTGTAGATGCGAGGAAGAAGGAGTATAAACCTACAGCGCTTGCATTCGTCACAATGGATTCTATTCCTGCATGCCAAATGGCTGTACAGGCCTTACTCGATCCGACTCCAGGGCAGCTCGTAGCCAGACCATCTCCTGCTCCGATGGACATTGTATGGACAAACACTTATTTATCTCGATCGAGCCGTATGATACGCTCTTGGTCAATTACGATATTTATCCTTCTGCTCACCATCATATGGCTTGTTCCAGTTGCTGCCCTTGCTGGTCTTGTCAGTTTGTGTTCAATCCGACAAGTTTGGCCTGAGCTTGCGAATATTTTGGAAGATCATGATGTCCTCAAAGCTCTGATTCAAACGGGTTTGCCTACACTCGTGTTCTCACTGTTGAACCTGGCTGTTCCATTTCTGTATGACTACCTTGCGAACATGCAGGGCTCAATATCACAGGGCGAGGTCGAACTTTCCGTCATCTCGAAGAATTTCTATTTCACGTTCTTCAATGTATTCGTGGTTTTCACGGTCTTTGGAACTGCGAGCTCATTTTGGCCTGCCCTTCAAGAGACACTCAAGGACACCACGAAGATTGCATACTCGCTGGCTACTTCAATCGGAAAGCTTTCGGCGTTTTACACAAATTTCATTCTTCTCCAATCTGTTGGCCTATTGCCTTTCAGACTGCTCGAGTTTGGAAGCGTCTCACTATACCCAATCACACTTATGGGTGCCAAAACTCCTAGAGATTATGCAGAGCTGGTACAGCCACCAATCTTCAAGTACGGATTCTACCTACCATCAGCTCTCCTAATCTACATTCTTTGCATCGTCTATAGCATCCAGCCAGCTGGATATCTAGTCTTGTTTTTCGGAGTGGCATACTTCGCTCTCGGCTACTACACATACAAATACCAGCTTCTATATGCGATGGATCACCCACAGCATGCAACTGGTGGTGCCTGGCCTATGATTGTCTACCGTCTTCTTATTGGTTTGGGTTTCTTCCAGTTCACAATGGCTGGTGTTATTGCTCTGCAAAAGGCATTCACCCCTGCTGTTCTGGTTCTACCTTTGATTCCGTTCACAGTCTGGTATAGCTATTACTTCCACCGGACTTTGAATCCGCTTATGAGGTTCATTGCTCTCCGCAGTATTAGACGGAACACCGACCCTGATATCAACATTGCCGGGGAGGACATTGGCATCGCCACACCACCAGGACGCTACCGCAGGGGCAGCACTGTTGATGAAGCAAGGGAGAGGGGCATGAAATTCGTCAATCCTAGTCTTGTTGTACCGTAAGTACTTGCTGCCATTTGCTAGCATTTCAATTACTGACATTCGAATAGACTGGAGAAAATCTGGATCAACAAAGATGAGGAGCCAGAGGCTGAGATCAACGGTAGCACTCCACATCTAGAACATCTAGACCGGGAGGAATCTGCTGCAAGCTCTATAAGTCTAGGAGATACTCACATCTGGAGAGATAGCGGCGATAACAATGTATGATGTGTTTGTAAATGATGGACCATAAGTAATATTCGAGGTTTACTCAACAAACAAAAACCCTAATAATAGCATGAGTGGCGTTTTTGGCAGTTTGTATCACGAATTGGAGGGTTGCTCTTTCCTTGCGTATATTTAGCCTTGTATTTTGAAGTTAAAGATATACCCTGTGTTCTTTCCTAAGTAATCAAATCAAATCGAACTATTCTTTCTCGGGCTTAATTGTCGTTTCTTTTGCTTCACATTTGCATGCATACCTTCGCAGTGATCATACCATTCTTTATCCTTACCTGCAACCAACCGGTGGTCATTACAGCAATGCAATGACACAAACTCATCTCCTCTCCTAGAACACCACGCTCTCTCTTTCTCTCCCCCTTCAGTATCTTTAACTCATCCACCTACCAACCTACCCACCTACTTATAATCAACGCAAAACATACCATACACTACACCCCCATACCCTCACCATCCCAGATGATAATCATTCAATACCACTCCACCATCATCGCCTCCGCCTCCCACCCGGAGGCCGCCGACACCACGTCTTCCCAAATCCTCCTCTCCCGCGCGATCGCAGACCCAGCACACAGCTCGCGGTCCCGAACCCCGACTCCGGTTACCATTACCACGGTGTATGAGTCTCAGACGAGACATATCATGACGCTCGGGGCGGCGGCGCAGACGGAGCGGGATGTCGGATTGGATGGCGAGGAGTGGGTTTCCGGGAATGGAGGTTGGTGGTTTCTTCTTGTTGGCGGGATTTGGGATGCATGGTGTGATAGATGGTTTTGCTGATTTTGGGGTTGTAGATACGCCGACGCAGCAGATTCTGGATCTTCATGATTCGTGTGCGCCGGATTCGATATGTCCGGGGAGTGGTTCGGTGAGTTTCTGGATATATACAGAGCGATTAAACCATATTTATGTGTAACTTCTAACTCTATGTCCCCCAGGCTTCTTCTATCAACAGGCGAGGAATCGTATCTTCCTGCTCTCCGAATCCTTGGCAGCTCCCGGAACTTCCCAATCTTGACAAAGGAAAGGATGTCGACCGTGGAAGGCCATTAGAACGAACTCCACGGTATCCAAATCCACTCCATAGAGCGGAATCTAGGTCAAATAGAGATCGTCCCGCTATCGAGGTCGATGGTCGGGCTATCCGGACGCGTGATCGCAGTAGCACTTTGCACGACGACCCAAATGATCCATGCGCAATACTTGACGATCAGCTACTAGAGCCTTTACTGAGCACGCCTCAGCGAGACAGTGTCTCAGAAATACTGTCCGGTTCTGGCAGTTCTCGAGATAGTTTAAATGGCGCGCTTGATGCCATGGAACTGAAAAGCCTGATTCGTCTAGGAAGAGCTGGTTCGCGGGACGCTTCGTCTCATAAGAGCAGTGTTACATCGATTGAGCCGCCGAGTCGAGCTCTTACAACTGTGTTCAATGACTGCCATGCTGTGTGTCCTGAGCCTACGGTGCCGGCGGGGTCACGCTCGCAGTCGATACCTAATATAGGATACCTGGAACATATCGCTAGGAAAGCCGATACTCTTTCGGACGAGGAATATTCCTCCTCACAAGAGGATACGATCAATGATCATGTTTCCACTTTCTCCAAATTGCCAACGGAAATAAACCAATTGATATATCTCTACCTCGCGCCAGTTGACTTTAACTCCGCGAGGCATACTTGTCGAGCTTGGTATTATAACAGTTTGCAGCAATCGCTTCTTGAGACTATGATCAAGCGCGGCGGCTGGCATTCTAGCTGTCAACAAGAAATTGCTCATAAGGGTCCAAATTTTCGAAAATCAGCAGAATATATATGGCTTCTCAGCAGGCGGATCGCACGGGAATGTGTTCTGGGGCCCGAATGGACTGGCCATGGCTTGTCTGATGCAACAGGAGAGACGAAATCTGCATTCGTTCAAGCTTCGACGGTCGACTTCACAGATGTAGCGGTTCATTATCCGGAGTCGACGACGGCGGGGACGACGTTCACTGTGAGCAGTTGCGGGAAGTTCTTGATGGCTGCGAATGGTTGCTTGATCTACATCTATGAACTTAACAAGAGTTACACTAATGATGAAGATTGGTCTCAGGTCCATCCGGGCTCATTGCGTCCGGTCACTAGTATTATATGTCCGCATCGCGTGCTGGCTTGCAGTATGGATACCTCGTCACACAGATACGCGGTTGCAGTTCTTCTTGACGGGCGGATGGGGCTCGTGTGCGATATTGCGGCAAGTAATGTTGTTCCGCAGATGTCGGAAGCGGAAGTTGCGAGTTCTTCGCAGGCAGCATATCCTGTAGACCGCGCGGATATTAGGATTCCTCCCTATAACGGTTTCCACCATAGTGTTTCGTTTCTGGACCGTGTAAGCTTGGATAGTTCGGCGCCGGTACAGTTTCCTGGTCGTTCGATGACAGCTTTCGTGTTTCCAGGGATCGCGGTGACGAGAAGTGGTGCGAGTTGTCCGGACGCAGGCAAAGAGCAAACTTATGAGCGGGAATTTGGCACGGCTGCTGCTGGACGGAGCGCTTATCCTCCTGCGGTATCGGGTTCGCATTTCGTGGGCTTGGGAGGCCGTTCCAGGAGTCGGTTTCCGGCTCGCAGGAGCCCTGGTAATATTAAAGCTATGCCTGTGGAGTCAGGTCCGCGCTCGCTTTATAGGAATTTGTGCTCGGAGGATGATCCGCCACGGTCGGTGGCTATTTGTCCGCAAAGACGCTGTGTTGCATTTGGGTGTTCGGCGGGTATTGAACTCCATTGGGTGGATGCGTTGACTGGGCAGGATCTAAATAGATGGTTTCCTTTGACTGCGCCGAGTGACTTTTTGTTCTTTTTGCCTCCGAGGAAGAGTGTGGATTCGGCAAAGAAGCTGAGGTTGATAAGTAGTAAGTTTGTTCGGTCATTCCGGTCCATGGGAGGTTGGCTACTTGTGGTGGTTATCCTGCAGAGGCTGACTGTTCGTGCTTAGGCGCGGCGAAACCATCTGATCGAGCAGCTTTGCACGAAAGATCCTTCGGAAGAACGACGAGAGCCGGTGTTTTCTGGGAGAGATTGGGCTGGTCAACTCAGGGAGACAATGCCGGTGATATGGAACATAGTCAAGATATTCTCGGAAGATACAGAGGTGATTTGGGAAATCTCCTGGGCACTAGAAACCGGGATCAGTCGGATCATTATCGAGCCGTGCCACTTAGCGACGGCTACCATATCCTATTCACAGATCCAATTTCGGGAGCCCTTTGCATGGGGAGCGATGCACCAGTTGGAGGTCCTACGAAGTTACTTCGTAAAGTCTGGTTCAAGTGCCCGGATGGTAATGGTACGCCGACCGTTTATGCTGGTGGATCAGACTTGCGCTGGGGACTAAGAGTCGTTGCAGCATATGAAACAGGGGCAGATCAGAGTATTTGGTTATTCAACGTTCCAGCGGATATTTTCAACGTAAACCAAACTTCTAACGCCTTGCTGGAAAGTTCTGTCTGGCAGAGGCAGGGCGGTAGCAGAGAACCTAAGAACATGGACTGGCTGGAATGGTGGCCTGATGAGGGGCTGCAAGAATGGCTCAGCTTGGTTAGAGACCCAATTGCTGGCGTCCTTCCTGGAAACATGTGGCCGATCAGAATCCGTGGACAAAAGATTGGCACCGGTTCTGGAGTTGTCGATCTTGCCATTGATTCCAGTCAAGGTGTCATTGTCTGGGCGTTTACAGTAGATGGAACGGCCAAGGTCTGGCGTGTCAATGACGGACAGCAAAACGTTGCTGCAAAGCTGACGATTGCACGCGATGGCACAATTCGAGACACTGGCCACAATGGAGAAGATGTCGAGATGAGCGACTGCAGCCTTACCCCGGAGATCCTTCAACGTCCTTCTCTTCCCCACCAGCAATCATTCGATGGGACATTTTCTCCGGATGCATCAACCGTTGTTTCAACGCGGGGTGGCAGATACCTCTCGGGAAGCTACCGTAGCGTGAATTACGACTCTGAAGGCGATGTTATCATGGAAGATGTACATGATGTGGAGGGCTCTCAACCAGAGCCAGAGTATGAGGCAGATGTCCTGGTGCAGGATCAGCAAGTTCAATACCTAACGGCGCGCTGGTCCCAATCAAGCTGCAGAGAACGGTGGAACCCCACCGGCTCGAATGTGGTCGAGCAGATGAGGTCTGTCGCGAGGATTGAGATTGAGATTCGTTAGCTAGCTGCTAGTTGTTGATGATGATATGCGTAAAATGCAGGTAAATGACTAAGAACTGCCTCTCAGTTGCAACGCTAAGGGGAATTGCATAATAGTTTGGGGAAGTTGGAGGAAGAAAAAGGTTGCTGGTGTGTTGGAACTAGTTTGGGCTTGGTGCTAGTATTGGCAGTGAGTGACATGCAATGAATGAATGTTCGTTCACTGGCGCGTTGTCCAAATGGTTGTATGTGCGTGCGAATGTGTATCTATTTCCTAATGCTCCAGGTGAAGGACAGTCCAGAATTGATGATTGTGTCTCCATCCCAAATGGTCTGGTCCATATTGCGGTCCTTTTTTTGCCAAAGTGTGGAGAACTTCTCGGTTTGCGGATGATCTTCGTGAGGTTGTCGCGGTGCTGGAAGCGCTTCGGCCACTCCTTGCCCGATCGACATAGCCTCGTATGCCCAAGCGATCAGAAATAGGAGAGATCTTCTCTGTTCATGCTGCCCAATTGAAAAGCGATGGGGACAGCAATCCAGCAAAGCAAGTGATGAAGCGCCAATCAGTCTCGAGTAATGGGGGAAGAGACAGAGATGCTCTCCGGAGTCAGGAAAGGATCTACATATATTCCCATTTTGCTTTTTTCGGTGCTGAGCACTTGGTACGTTGGCGCAGCGAAATCAGATGATTTGCGAGTTGTAGCCCACTTTCACAGCTCGACTTGCATTAGCCAGATTTCCGCCTCGTCCGCCTCATCCGCAAGGTTTTTTCTTTCTCTCGACGTCGCCGTGGCCGCCTCGCACGTAAGGCTGGGTCGACAAGGGAACCTAGACCAGTGAGAACAGACCAGCTCCCAATCGATTGGAAGAGTCTAGATAGCGACTAACGCCACCGGGTAAGGGATAAGTGGAGATAGACTAAGACTACTTGCAGTTAGATAAGCGAGTTTGTATGTGTGGTTTGTCGCGATAACCTCAAATTGTTTTCCTTGGAAAAGTTGGAGGCTGGAAACTTGGAATTTTTCTTCCATTCGCTTCGGGGTTACATCTGAGACACCCTTCAATTACTTAGATGGGATTATCATGTGCCCAAGGGTCCATTTGGGTTGGGAGCCCTGCAGATTGATTTGTTGACGTGTGGTTTTGACTTGCTTTTCTGGCTTTTGGCTTACTTTTGCAATCTCCTTTCCTGGGCGAGGGGTGAGAGGCGTTGCTTTTCGGCGATGCCACCCACGATGTCGGGATACGATGGTTTGTTGGTCTGGTTGCTTCCCAGAATGATGGATGGATGGGTGGATGGATGGATGGATGTTTGGCCGGACAGATGCTCGCTCGACAGGGGTTCGTAGCCAAACTTTGCTATGCTTTTGACATCGCGATATAGCTCCATATCGTCATTTTGCCTGGGTTCATACGACTTCTATATTCGTATACTCCGTACCCTTTGATGTTCTGCTGGCCGGATGTATGCATTGGGTGCTTGCACCGTGCTACGTCTAGATCCTGGATCCGGTCGGTGAGTGCGCTTGTAGGTAAGGGTCCAGATGTGGTTGTGAGGATATATATATATCCTCTCCAGCTATGCTAGTCGGTGAGAAAGGTCTTTGTTCATGTTTCTGCTTTGCAGTTGAGTTGTTTCACTTCAACATTCAGTTCCCATATCAACATCTATTTATATAGACGACACAGACGTTCAACGGAAGTATATGCCTTGAACATACACACATTAACATCACCTCCATCTATCTCACATACACCACTACAGCAAGAGCAAAATGTGTCTACGTGGTAAGCAGTATTTTCCATACCTAATCGCTCTCCATCCCACTAACATATTCACCACAGTACCAAAAGACGACCCGATAGTATTCGTCGACCGTCGGAACTCCCGTCGAGTCCAAGTCGAATCTCGTCGTCGAAGCGCTCGTCCAGTATCCCGCGTGTCCGAAACAATCATAACCCACCACCGACGATCCTCGTACCGTCCCTCCACCTCCAGCATCACTCTTCCTCCTCCATCCCCCAAACCCGCAACGCCGGTCCCCGTCGTCGTTCCGATCTCCTCGCCCGTTCCTTCACCAACCACGCCCGTCTACATTCCCGCAACACCCATCCATATTCCAGCAACCCCCGCAGCCGTACCCGCGACCCCCGCAGTCATACCCGCAACCCCCGCATTTGTACCCGCGACCCCAGCGCCCATAGTCGCCAGTCCAGCCACCCCCCAACCACGAACCCCTCCGCAAGCACCCACACCCCCCGAGTCGCGCATCGAATTGATTCAAGTCGAAGAAGAATGGGACGGCGCCGCAGCCGGCGGCCGGTCCTCGCCCAGTGTGAGCGCAAGCCACATGTCGCGGCGCAAGAGCAGGCGCGGCAGCACATCCAGCTTCCACCGGGAAAGAGAAAGGGGTGGTTCCCGCGAAGAAGTGTATATCCAGCGGGAGCGAATCATCGAGCGAGGCACGCCGCCACCGCCGCCGAGCCCGAAGAGAACGCCGCCGCAGGAGGGAGGGTATAGATATGTGGAGGGGGTGGGCAAGGGGAGGGATATCGATCATACTAGGGTGATTGGCGGGTATGGACATGTGAGAGAGGGGGAGGTGGATGCGATGGCGAGGAAGAGAGGGAGTGTGACTTACGTGGGGGAGTCGCCGCGGTCGTCGGGAAGGTTTGGAGAGAGGGAGAGGGAGAGAGTGGTGGTTGATGAGGGGCAAAGAAGGAGAGAGTTTTATCGACGGGGATGAGCGGGGTGGGATTGTATAAACGGGGGTGTTTATGTTTCGTTTCATTTTTCTTGGGGTGGGGGGATCTGGGTACTAATCACGATTGATTGATATGGGTATGGGCTATGACGGTCATGGTTTCCGGATATCTCGAGTAGGCTAAAAAGCCACTGAGATTCAATGGTGTTTTATACGTTACGATTTTATAGTGCTCCTTTCTTCTCTGTTTATATTTTTTACACTAGTACTATCTTTATTGCAAATTCAATTACATCAATCAGATGCTGTTTAACATTGTTCCATTGTGCAGTTGAAATTGAACTGCTTCAGTGAAGAGAGTTGGTTGTGTCTCCATCTCGGATTTATTCTGCCTGTGTGACAGATACAGGAAACCTTCTTCCCCTCAACATTTTCCGTCAACCTTTCCCCTCATTTCTCTGCCAGTCATCAGAAGCATATAATCCACTACCTCGTCCTTGAAGCTAGGCCCTTCGCATCAGACCCTTGATTGATTCCCCTCTCTTCTTTCCGTACGCATAGCAACTTAGTTCGAACTGTCTTCGCTTCAGCCGTCTCTGTCTACGCATTAACATGCATATCAGGTTATTGTTGCTGGTCTTTCGCGAACGTCATTTCCTCGGGATTGGTGGCAGGGGGGAAAATCAGTGTATGAATGTTTGAGATCGTGGGATAGGTTGAAAGTGTTGGGGATGAGATGAGGTATGTGGGTGAGTGGGTGAGTGGAGTTGGCGTGCAGGTTTAGATCTGTTTATATTATCCCGCAGAATATGATGCCATCCCAGGAGACACAGCAGGTAATCTCTGCCGATCGATCTTTGTGCGTCTGGACTGCCTGCAGTGCCATTGACAAGTTTGTTAGCAGAGATGGAGGAGTGGAGTACGTACCTGCTTGGAGTGATGATGGAGTATCTTTCCTGCTCCGAGAATCTTCTGCGGCGATGGAACATTGGCTCGACTGAGTATGAGATGAGTATTGTTCATGAAGAGATTTGATGTGTTTTATGCTACGCATGGTGGAGGGTAGGTAGGGAATTTTGTTGTGATAGCTGAATATAAGATCCGAGAATTTTGGAGAAGTAGAGTATGAGAATGAGAGGACATGACAGAGAGCTGTCATGTTCTAGACAGGTGGATAAAGAGTACGAGGATAGCGAGAGTAAAGAAATGAAAATGAAAATAAAAATAAAAACAATTATAAGAATCGAATAGTAGAAACCAAGGAAAGAAAAAACAAATATGTATACT
This sequence comes from Rutstroemia sp. NJR-2017a WRK4, assembly GCA_002946385.1. Taxonomy (NCBI): domain Eukaryota; kingdom Fungi; phylum Ascomycota; class Leotiomycetes; order Helotiales; family Rutstroemiaceae; genus Rutstroemia; species Rutstroemia sp. NJR-2017a WRK4. The sequence goes on along the minus strand of NJPR01000123.1, from coordinate 495,483 downwards.
TGATCCGGGAATTTGTACAGAAAAGAAACTAATAGGTGGATTGGATTGTGGTGGTCACAGATGAAGATTCGAGGACAAGAGCTGGATATTTTGATGAGATGTTGTGCGTATAGATAATAAGACTGAGATATGATACAGTAGAAATGAGAAAACGGCAGTAAAGTAGTAGTATGATGTAGTAGGAATCGAAATTTAACGCCGATGAAATAGGAGAACTGAGTAGAAGTGTGTATTGTGGTCCCGTCCTGAAAGGGAAAGTTTTGTTGCACGTCTTAAATAATTAAATATCGTGATCTTGTTCAATTGATTTTGTAGAGGTTACGTAGTAGATGTGACATTGCGACAAATGAAATGCTCTACCCTCAGCATCCATCGCCGCAACCTGGGATCGAGGGTTTTGAATTAGATCCATTGACGGAATCTGTGCAGGTTGTTCGTAAGACGTAGGTGGTGTTTTTTGGGTGGGAGTTACAGGACATGGTAGGTAGTTGGCAGGGCGAGGAGACGATGCTGTTTTTTGGGTATCGTGTAGGAGTATATAGGTGAAGGAAACTTGAGGTGGATCGATCGCGGCGAAGGAACTAATAGACTTCTCTGAAGTGATAGCCCTTGTCGCCCTTCGACATTACAAAGCTTCGTAGCTGTGCATTATCAAAGCCTGTAACATAATCAGCAGTGCCTCTCTACTCTCGACCCATACCGAAGAAAATATACCTCGTCCAGTCAGTGCATGTAAGAACTCCCCATGTGACACAAGCAGAACCCGATAATTCTTCGTCTTATCCGGTCTTTTATTCGCAAGCTCATAGATTTCGTTCCGAACCTTACGAGCCCTTTCCCGCTGGTCCTCCGAACGCTGTCTCCTTCCGTTCTTATACTCTCCATCTTTCTCTTTGTTTTTCTCCCAACCGCTGCTGACTTTACTAAAATTTACACCCTTGGGTTCGAAAACCTTCTTGATCTTCTCGACGGGTGAGCCAGTGCAGTTGGGGACGCTTCCGAATTCTCGAAGATTGGGATCGGCTATGATCTTGGCTTTGGGTCCGAGACAGCGTGTTGCTGTCTGAAGCGTGCGTGTCAAGGGAGAAGCAAGGATTACAGATGGTTGAAGATGTCGAAGGACTTTTCCGAGAGCGTCGCATTGTGCAAGTCCGTTGTCTGTCAATCTCGGGTCGACTATCCGACCTACACCTTTTTCCCAGAGGTTGTTGTACGCCTAGAGCAAGTTAGCAAACAACGCGTTGGTGCTGACGGACTATCCAAATTTACCTCAGCATGCCGAACCACATGGAGTATGATCTTTCCTTTGCGAGGAGGAGGAGTAGGTTTAGGGAGTGATGCCTTGGGTGTCTCTTTGTGTTTCGCACCTACATCCTTTCGTGGCTGTTGCTTCTTCGAACCCCACAAGAAGCCCATTGCTGCAATGAGTGGCTTCTGAGACCAGTTCAGAGATCAACTTGAGGCTTACGATGCGTACATGCGAGGAGTTCTGACACTGTGACTATCGATGCTGATGGTTTGAACAAGATAGATGGTGGATTTAGCACTTATACACTGCGGTAAATATGAAAGGCGTGCGGGGGTCGCCTTCGAAGTGGTCTCTTGATGCCCGTGCATTATTCGGGATAAGCAGAGGTGGTGGCCATAGTAAATTTGAATTCATGCCCAACGAGGAACTACTTGTTGGTTTCGGCTCGGGGGATCGTTGGAAGACGGACATATGATTGATGCGTTTCATGACTACAGGTACCAGGATCGTGGAATTACCTCTGCGCCGTACAAACAATTCGAATTGCATGATGTTGGCATGAAATTGTACCACAGCATGATCATGAAAACAGAAATGGCCACCAGAGAGGCGTGCCGCGGGTCGCTATCTGGCCCCTTCCAAGCGAAGGTGACAAACAGTCTATGATTGACAATCTTCACAGACTGTATGCTATGACATGGCTTGTATGCATTTGGTGATATCTACTCATGCCCGGTTGTTGCATTAGTTTGGTAGGTGCTCAAATGGTCAAACATCATACTTTGTGTCCCGTTGTGTAATGTCTCCGCAACACAACGAGAAGAATCTCCAATGGAGAGTCCACGCTTTCAGGTCATGAAATCGGTCACTTGTCCGACTCATCACTGAGGCAAGAAAACACTCACAAGTGCTTGAAAATTTCTTAAATTCGCGATTCTCTGCGACCGTTAAAGAGACCACTTCCCGTATATTTCCCACCCGCACTGCCTATTCTCGTTTGGAGACGGCTGAATTGTTTGGAATGGAAATGATGAGGCAACTTCTGCGTAAGTTAGGATCAAGAGTTGTGAGAAAGATCGAACCTAAGGTAGTTGGTTTCAATGCAGCCTGGAGACTTGCTCATATCCAAGACACTCCTAATAAGATAGTACGTGTTTTCGACGCTCACCTACTGATGCCCAACACTGAATGAGCACGTGGCAGAAGGCTATCCTTAAGTTGATGGACACAACGGAGATCTTTCAACGCGGGGCAACGTTTCGCCATTGAGGAATATTCCCACACTTCGCTTGAAGTGGTTCTATGCCCACACTTCGCTTGAAGTGGTTCTATGCCCACACCTTGGGGCCCTGAGTTCCAACTTGCGATGACTTAACATTGACTAATCCGAGTGTAGTTCTCCCCTACCTTGCGCTATGCGGGCGTTTTTGGGAGATCCAAGGCTGAAATAAACGTGCTTCTTGGAGTACTGCTCAACATATCCCTGTGTCCTCGCGTTTTCAGTACAATGAGTAACTGAGCACCGTGGCTGGCCTAACCTTTTCCTATCATGAGACGAAGCCTCTTGACCAAGAGCTGACGACCTTAAAATTAGATGATATGGATCCCGCTCAAGTATGTCTTCCTCTGGGCCATTATTGGCTGAATATAGGGGGTGCGGGGTATGACTTCATACATAAGAAATATCTTACTAAAAATTCACATGAGAACTTCTGGGAATGGAAATCCCCGCCACGTTAGAACATGATATGCATCATTAGAGGGTCATATGCTGCAGTAAAGCTCATATCATCTGAGCACGACGAAATCTGAAGGCGAGATGTTGATACAAGGTCTTTCTCTCACACAAGGAGACTATTCCTCCATTCTGTCTCCTTCCGCCGGCTTGTCATCATCCTTCGCTTCCTCTTCATCATCCTCACCCTCTAATGCTTTCTTCGCATACTTCTCAGCCTCCTCGAGGATATCTTTTGGTACTTCCTGATGTCTTCCCTTTGTTGGCCCCTCAAGATTGCTAATCCAGGTCATCTCAAGCTCAAACTCTTTGTCTTTGTTGTCGTCGTGTGCCACATAAATGATACGTGCCGCCTCCTTGACACCCTCGAGTAAACTCAAATTGCCTGCCGCAAGATCTAGCTTCTCCAATTCCGCCTTCGCAACTTGGCGTCCTTTACCCGTGGCAGCTCCGTAATATCCCCAATACAGTCCACTTGGCTCGATCATGTAAAGACCTGGGCCACCGTACTTTTTGCCCTCGACCTTCCCTCCAGAACCAATGGATGGCCCACTACCTACTTGTCCATCAACAGGTAGTTCTTCCTCGGAATCCCATCCACCGATGATTGCAGTGATACCGAAAGGTCGTACGGAAGAATAGAGAGTGTATGCTTGGAGATAGCCACCCATTCGGCTAGCTAAGTCGGCGGTTGTGATTGGGGTCTTGTAAACGTCTCGCCAGCTTGATGCTTCATCGCGAGCACGGGAAACAAAGTGTCTACCGTCGGGAACCAACCCCGAAGATACCTATGATCATCCGTTAGTAGGCGTAACATAAAGCGCAAGCTTGAAGTAGCAAGCTTGTTACTTACAGCACCCATATGTCTATCGATTGTTGCAATGCGCTTGTTGGCTCCTGGCTTCAACAGTTTACTGGTAATGACTTTCTCCACTGCAAGAACAACTCCGTCTTTGCACCTAATTCCCACAGATGTTCCTCCATTTTCCACTGCCTTGACTGCATACTCTACTTGGAAGTTTCGTCCGTCGGGAGAGAAGACGGAGTTTGAGAGATCGTAACCTGTACCTATTGACGTCTAGTAGAGTGGAAAGCGGGAGGTTAGTGCAAGGTTCATCTTAGACACAATTTGAATAGCAGGAATGATTGTAGAGCTGTAGAGCTGTAGAGCTTACCATGATTTCGGATTGTGGGTGAGGGTATCAAGAAGCTCAAAAATTAAGGAACAGGATGAATTGACGGAGGTTTAGTGAAGCTATGGAGTTTCTGTACATAGAGCTCCAGGCCACCACGAAACGCGTTTAGGTTGGCGGCGGCTCTTAGTGTCAGATCATGTTGAGGACTCGGATATGAGGCAGGAATTAGTAACCTTCAATCTCTACCCAAATGCTTATCGCCTTATCGTCAAGCCACAGCAGGTCATTTCTGTGGCTGGATCACATGGTTACTATGAGGCACAGCAAGATTCCAAAGAAATGACGGAAGAGGAGAAGGGAAAAGGAATTTCTGGCACTTTTTGTAAAGTTATAAAACTACAAAACATGACGCCCAGTTTGAGAGAAAGGTCAGGAGGCTTCCGTGGTACTGTTTCTATGGTTCAGTTTCTATGGTTCTACTTGTAAAGCCGTAATGATCCGGGTCTGTTAGTCTATTGCCTTTTGCTCGGTGCTTGTCGACCCAGCGAGATGATGCCGGTGAGGTACCTACATACCTACATACCTACATACAGGTAATGCGTACAGTAAGATAAGCATGAAGATCCAAAATGAACTGTCTCTCTGGACGGCGACTAATTGGCGGGCTGGTGATGGCTGGTGAGGGTTGATGAGCGATGGCTACACTCGTGTCGTGGAGTAATTGGCAGATTGGTGGAAGTTCGCAAATTCTGTGGTGCCGGTGGTCCTTGTGGTGTAACGCTAAGAGCCCAATGTTTCGAATTGGGGGAAATTGGTGAAATTGGTGCTTTGAATTGCTTGCTTGGGCTGCCTCACTTCATTGAAATCAGGTCCTCTGCTGGTCGTCTGGCGAGTCTGGGACCCAGTTTCGAAGGCACTCACCCAGTCATCCGCTCCGAACCAGGGATCCTGGGAAAATCCCCCATCTATTTCAATCACAAAGAGGGGTTCGCAAAGGTCCGCAAAGAACCGCGAAAGGTACCGACTGACTCTCTGACTCTCTTTGATAACAATTTGGAGTTTGACGAAATACATAAACTTCACGACTTCCATCGTTGAAGATTACTACTATTATTATTACTACTACTGCTCTTTATTGCTCAACTCCTTCAAAACCCAACTATTTGGCTCTGCCTGTTGTAGAGTCCTGATTCACTTGTTTCGTGGCTAATAATAATTCATTACCAAAGAATCCCACCTCGCCTTCCTCCACCTCCCAATACCCGCCCTCGCCGCCATATCACCACTCACCGCGACGGACTCCTTCATTTCTCTTCTCTCTCTACTTCTCTGAGTAATTCTACCTTTTATCTCAAGTACATAGCATAGTCAATAAAAACAACCAAATCTCCTTTGGCTCTTGTTCACACAGTCTGCTCCGTTCTTCTTGCACCACTGCATGCAACTCTGACTCTAGGCTTTCTTACATTCAGACCGACCGACCGCACGACTCGATCCTTTTCTCCTACTTCTTGACAGTAGGCCGCATATTTCGCTATCTATCACTCTTAGGTCTTTCCCCTTTCGCAGAAACAGGTATTTTGCATTTTTTGACCTTGAACATCGCAAACTGACATACGCTTCTCAGTTACCACCATCGCACATCGACATTTCGTCATGGCTACACAAGAGGAGCTCTCGGCGCTTTTCGCCCGAAACCTTTCCCTGCAAACCCCTGCCCCTGTCGCCCCGATAGAAGAACCAAAGGTTGAAGAACCAGAATATACCTATTCTATTACACAACACTATCACCACTCCGCACATCTTGCTAATAAGCAGCAACCGTCCAGACCGGCTTCCGAGCCACTGCCCACCGACCAACTCACAACAGACATTATACTTGCAAGACATGGTGTTGATTCATCTTCATTATACCCTTCTCAGATTGAGCTCTTCAGAACCGCAGATGCTAGCCAGCAAATGCGCCTGATTGAGTTATGGCGCATCTGCCCGCCAAACTACGGCGGCCATGCCATGACACAAAAGTTGGGAGAGTGGCCTTCCACCAGCCTCCAACAAGAAGAGTCTATGGCCAAATTAAGGTACGAGCGTCAGATACTGGAGGAGAGAATGTCTCGGGCACATGACGGTATGGATGATGATACCATGAGTGATGGTAGTAGCCATGCTCCGTTGACACCTATCCAAGGGGGAGATGCACGTTGGAATAATGTTGAGCCTTATATGGCTTCTGGCTACGAGCTCTTAGCAGCACGAGAATACGAGAGTTCAGCCACTCGATCCAGAGACGTTTACTCTCATTTTGGCACAGCGGTTGGCGGGCCCCAGTATAAGCAGTCTACGGACCCGGTGTACAACGTTGGAGGTGATTGGACAAAGTCGATCGATCAGCAGCAGTTGATGGAGAATCAGTGAGTACATCCTAATACCAAAGTTACCGAGTTTCATGGAATTCGTCAAACTTGGCCCTGACTTTTTTGCCCATTATCCCCTATTCATGTCTTGGTACTTGATCATGCACTGACCCCCTTGCAGATATGGAGCTTTCCAAAACTTCCAATACAGCAACGAATACATATCAGGGCACCAAGGCGAAGACGAGGAGATGTTGTAAATAACAATACGTTAGCACTTTAGCAGGTAGATAGCACATTTGTCCGTAGAGTTGGTCTTAGTTTTTTTCGAGCACATATGTCGGGTTCGGCATGGCATGGGATCTGGCATGGGCTATGGGATATGTTAAATTGTCGTTTACTTTATTTTGTCCGGCGAGGCATTACATGTTCGGTTTGGAGGGGTGGGAATCTGTTGTCCTTGAAGAAGGATGGATTACGAGAAATCGCACGCATGCATGCATGGATTTCTCTCTCAATGTCTCCTTCAACATTTTGTTTTTCTTTTCTCTTGTGGCTGGCTGGTCACTGAGAGGGTTGACGTTGACGTTTCATGTATTCTCTCTTCTCTTGATGTATTCGCTCTTTTTGGTGTGAGGTACGTACCTTCTGACTCCCCTATCACAAGTTCCTCCTCCTTTACCCTCTCCACCACTTTCCCTTATCTTCCCTTCCTCCTCCTGCTTCACTCCTCTTCCCTTCTCCACTCCTCCCTCTTCCACCCGCACTCGCACAACCCTCAGCATGTATATATACTCTCTATCATCCTCAGCTACACCCTCTCTTCCACGCAACCGGTTTCGGTACGTATACTCCTCCCCTTTCCTCTTCCCCCCTCCCATTCCTATCCTTTTCTTCCCTCAACCCAAACCCCCACAAACAAAAAGATAATTGTCTCACTACTCACCTGAAAGCACTTCTCAATTCTCTGGATCCGGCCGCCAAAGCACTTCACTACTTCCCCCTCCTGGATCTGGATCTGGATTTCTCTTTACTGTTCTGCTTGACTTTACTTTTTGTCCATAGTCACATGCGCAAATAATCAAATTTATTAGTTTTCCCCAAAGAAGTTCGTATGCAGCTCAAGTGATGTAAAAGAAAGTGCTATGTTTTTATATGTGCGTGTGTGACCGTTCTTAGCTTTAGAGCATGGTCTACCTATATAAAACTGCTTCGCGGTGACCACCAGAGGATGTACCATCATGATGTAACTCTCCAACTAACTTCAAAACCTCGATATTCTCAATGTCCAAATGTCATTCAAAAATCAGATATATAGTAGTTTATAATGTTCAAATATCACTTGAAGAATCAGAAGTTGGTCGGGTAGTTACATAGTATGTACACCCCCTGGTGGACGAAATGCCTATCCACTCCCGTGTCTCGAAATTCGTCGATAAAACTTTCCATTACCAAGTAACGCAGAAAATTTAGTCATTTGGTCTCTCCTTCCCAACTCATCAAGCCTTTTTACATCCTTGTAGAGAATCACCAAGTCGAAAAGAAGTTCCTTCGGAAAACAGTCTGCTCGTTTTTTTATGTCCCCTATGTCCAGCAAGAGCCAACATTGGTGGAGGATGAATTTACGCAGCAAAATATCAGCACAAGTGTTTGCCCAAATGTACTGAATGCTTTCCAGAGCTATTTCGTCGAGTTCCTCCCAACGTTTGTGCATTCGCACTATCACTTCATCTTGACAAAGTGGGATCTGCAGTTTGTCGGCGAGGATCCAAAGCTTCACTAGCGCATCATTGTCGGCCTGGACGGTGCTCTTCTGATTCGCATCAAGCGAGGGCCTGGCACACTTTGAAATTTCCATACTGTAATAAATTTCCCAAGGCTCAGGATCTTTTTCCATGAAGAGCGTTTCTATGCGTTGTCCGTATAACCACTGAACAAGCAGTTTGAAAGTGCGCTCGTATCCGCTCCTCTCGAACCTGTAAGTTTGTGTTTGACCCTCTTCGTTGTCCGAGTTGAATGCGGCTTGGAGAACGGGGGAATGATAGCAGGCGAATTCTTTGTGGACGAGGAATTTCTTTTCTTTCCCGCGAGGTCCGACGAGGAAAGTAACAAGCTCATCTGCTGCACTGTGTCATGGTCAGACAATCGGATTGTATACAACGGGAATTGAGGGTTCTCACGAGAAGTCTGGTTTCTGCTTCTTCTTTGGGCCACCTGCTTCGGCCATCCCTCGCTTCCTCGCGGTGACGGGCATGATTTTTCCTTCGGTCTTGAGTAGCTGCACAATATTCTAAAAGTGTGAAGAAAAAAAGAAGAAGAAAAGAAGAGACAGCTTGAGGGGATGCCCGAGTTTAACTACTACGCAAGCGAAAATAGTCCAGATTGGTGAACCATAAAAATGGAAAGTCTGGAAAAGCGTTAACACAACTAAAGTAGCCACGGAAGAACCAGATATACTTATTATCTAGTGTTCCTTATACTATCTGTTGAAATCATGTTGCTAAGGGAAGTCCATTGTGTTTGACTTGTATTAGACATTGCTTTGCTAGCTCGATACACATGAGTACAATGATGTCCTCGTCGTTGCAATGACTAACATCACACTATGTATTTAGTTTACCGCTACCCAAGAATGGTCTCGCTATGACCTATCATGTTTTCCATACTGCCTTCCACTCTCTCCTCGGCAATTAGTCAACTAGAAATGATCTCCAACCTGCATCCCATCATGTCGTCCTCTTCAGATGTTTCCATTTGACTAGTATCATGCCGCACACTCACAGACAAACACATTGTCTTTCTGGCACTTCTGGTCCAGTCGCCCAAACTGTTTTCCCCCTGTTCCCAACATTAGTTCCATTTGAATATCAAAAGCTTTGAAAAACCTACTTGTACTCGCGGAACATCGATGGAACAGATCCCCTTCTCCGAGGGATGAGTTCAGATTTTCGAGGAAAGATGCCGATATGAGAGTAGGAACGCTTTCGTCGTGAGATCTTCTTTTCTCCTCCAAATTCCATTGCAAGGTGCTGGTGCATTCTCCCTCTTTCAGGCGCATCAAGTGACCCCACAACTATCCTAACATTCTTGACATCCGGCCGCTTATCCTTCATATACCGACAAGCCTGTTTCGAAATTTTATGTGGACCAGTCTGGAATAGCCATCGAATTGCAAGGCCAGCTTTCTCTGAGAATCCGCGGAGTGAGACACGATGTCCGTCGATGAAGATACTGCAACTTCTTAGAACCATAATACTTTCCATCAGTCCGATGTCTTGACATAATGCATCGAGTTGTTCCTCCAGTTCTTCAGGAAGATATGGAGGTATACTGAGTTGGGCTTCTCCAGCATCTTCCTCCCTAGGCTATCTATATCGGAGAGTAATTCTTTAAGTATGTATTCGCTGAGTTGGAAGTTGAGGGGTACGTCGAAGTTTTCGAATTGCTCTAGCAGGCATATGAGAGACCGCCGTGCTATGCGTACCTTGCCGGCTATGTCGATGTGGTCGAGTTTGACATCCCGTTCTTTATCCATGTTGTGCGAAGGGTTACATGAATCTGATCGTGCGAAAGTATTGCCAGATTTGGCGAAGAGACTGGCATAGGGATATGTAAGGCTATGGAAGTAAATATGTCAATAAAAGTGAAGCGATTACAGAATAATGAAGTATTGCGATTGATTGTATGTGGAAGCAAGCCAGATGCGGTCTTTCCAAGTGCTACAGTCGTCGCTGCCCTGGAAATATAGAGTGCGAGCTTTCGCTGTTGCCATATTCGGAAACACCAGGTGATTACCGACTTGCCGAACAGACAGCTAGCTTTCAAACTCAAAATAAATTCTTTGAATAGTGTGACAGACCCACAAGAGAGAAGACACATCGATAATCACCGACTTCGATACTGAACGCAGTCATGATACCCAGTACCGAACGTAGAGTACCCGAACGCAACTCCAAGAGGAGCTCATCACATGCCATACCGGAGAAACGACTTGCAAACATCGGAGTAGCAGTTCTGAAGCACGGTCTTAGATACTACGCCTGGCAAACACCGCAACTCATAATCTGGTCTGCTTACTAACCAGACAAACAAACAGTACCTGCAGAGGTATATATTGCCTGATACCACAGCTTTCATCACCAATCCTAAGGTCATGTAGTACTGTGGTTAACTCCTCAGGCTCGTTGGGACCCGGATGGGTACAGTGAATCTTCCGTTCCTTATAGTACAGGAATGGGGATGGTCATTGGGGCCATGAGCCGATAATGGGGTCGCTCCCCGAAGTCGGTGACAAGCTTTTGTTTTTTAAACCTCTTCTTTTTTTGAACCTCTTGATTTTTGGACTTTGATGCTCTTCACTTCTGGTATCTGATTCCATTGTGTGTTTGTCTTGCTGTCCCAGATTAAAATGAGAGTGGCTGTTGAGTGGCGAGGAAGTTATGATATTCACTCTCAGCCGGACGTATGCACGCATCCGATCCTATGCACGGAGCACATGAAAACAAGAACGTCAACTGAACAATGCCATATTCTTTAATTGTGGTTAAAGAGTTCTAGGTTAATGATTGGCATTGAAAAAGCTCCGGATTACTGATATGTCTGTACTGACTTCCCATACTTAGTTACGCAGCCCGCCGAGACAAGTATTTTGGAAGAAAGTCAACTTACCTCTCAAGCATTTCCGAGAAACTACAGCTTATCATGACGATGGATAACCCTTTCAATATCCAAATGATCTCATATTCTATGTTCCAATATAGATTGCGACCATGTTCTCAAGTTGTCAATATCCCCACTGTAGACTTTTGACAAGGCACAAGCACTGTGGGTGATCAGAAAAAGTTTCCAGCTGTACCAGGAAGCTGAACTAATCCATCTTCCGTAACATAATAGTCGCTAGCTGTCATGGCTTTAGCTCTTTTGCGACGAAGGTCTGCGGGAGCCTCCTCGCAAGCAACAAAGTGATATCCTTAAGCATTCGAGTGGGAATGACATCAAGCATACTCATTTCCACAGGTCCTCTCAGCCAACAGATCTGATCAACAGCAAAGCGACGAAGCGGACTACCCATGGCTGTGTTGTCGTAAATGACTCTGCAGACTGCAGGGTCCATTTTACCGCAAGTCGTTTGAATTGAGTGCATCTGGGCCATAACGTAGTTCTGGAGTGGCCGGATGAGGAACCTATCACCAAGGATCCAGAGCTCTGCCAAGATTGAATCTTGTTCTCCGCAGCGATCACGGTGGTCCGCTGCCAGTGTCGTTGCATGGTCATCTCTGCCGTGAACTAGTAGACCCATCCTTCCCTGATACAACCATTGAACGAGAAATTGGAACGCATCTCCAGTGGTGTCTTCAAGTCGATATGTTTGCGTTCTGCCTTCGATGAAGCTTCCGTTGAAAGCGGCATTCCAGACACTTGAATGCTTACAGGCGAATTCCTTGTGAACAACAAATTGTCTCTCCTTATCGCCTTTACCAGTAATGAACGTGACGGTTTGGCTTGGGGAGCTGAATATCAGTTAGTCTATACATGGAAAGAGGATAAAACCATTTGAATCTTACGAAAAAGGTGGTTCCGCAGGCATGGAGGCGGTATTTTTCGGCGGCATAGTCGTGAATCATGATGATATATGTTTCAAAGTGAGAAAGAAATGCAAGAATTAACCGGATATCAAACCTAGGAATGTAACTTTTCCTGGCCAGGCAGCGAAATGCTACCATTGGTAAATAGTAGAGATATGAAGAATCGAAGACTGCCAACGATCAAACTCGACGACAATAAGATAACATCAAAATGGTACTGGATATAGTTCATGGTTTACCAGAGACTGAAGATTCCGCTTCAGTCATTAGACGTGAGGTTTGCAGTGAAGACCTTGCTGTCGCTTAGAATCTACAACTTCGTAAAAGGATGGGATTCAATCACAGATGCATAATGTAATGGGCATCCACTGTCAACGCAATTTCTCCAAGGAAATGCTCGAAACCGGTATTTACCAAATAGCAAGCACATGAGATCGGCGGTCTCTGGGACAGTTGTGCACCCGGTGGAGGTTGAGGTTGAGATTGAGGTTGGTGATTACTAAGCTGGAATGGTCTAAGCTCGCATGCACCCGATCTTCGCCGATTTTTGTGTCCGTACTGTTCTTTTGCAGACGAGATATTCAAATATTCCCAAGGATTTAAAAGAATGAGAGGCTCTTCATCTTGCATTTATGGAATATCTGTAGAGTCGAGTCAAGTAGCCTCGGGCCTCGTAACAAGCTGCTCCCAGATGAGATCAATCCTCCGCCGGAGAACTGCAAGTGCACCAAAACTGGAAGGACTTCAGGTCCTAGGACTATCCATTTATCGAAATGGTAATATTGCGATTGAATTACAGTATGCGATGGCAACGTTTCGTCATGAGCAGCTTCATGGTCACCTCACTCAGCATCAATCTGGGTCCTATATGCAGCTATCCCTTCTTTCGTTGCCTTCACAGTGTCGCATTTCCTCAAGCTACTCATGTCTCAGGTCATACCGAGTGGTAGCTCTAGCATAGACTTCTCACCTCCAAAACGTATCTTGCATTTGATACTGCAATCAATTGCTGGGTCATCATTTGACATGCGAATCAAAGGCCAGCATCGAGGATTTGTTTTCAGCCATCTCAAATTTCTAACTTCATGACGAAGCCACCTACTCCGTGGCAAATTATGTACCGAGTCTTCCATTCAGGACTGATGCTCCAACTCCAAATTCCGAACGCCCATTGCAATCCCTTTCAAGAAGTAAATACCCTTTCAAAGTCCTGACCCCTTCGCCAGCGATAAAATGCTGAACCCTCAACTTCCCACCGTGAACTACATCATGACTCCTATAACCTCCTCTCTTTCTCCGCATATGTCTTATTCCACGGCTTGTCTTCCTTGGCCTTCATCATCAGTGCCGTCCGGTCGAAAATTGTATCTCTAGAAGCACAGTCAGTACTACGGTGAAACCAGTTGGCGGTATACCCACCAGATCACTGAAAATCAATGAAATTGAAATACACATACAGAGGATCTTGTTCAACACGAGGAGCATGTGTATTGTAGTAGTCGAGTTGACTGTCCATGCCTGCTTTGATACCGTTGTGAGGATTTCTCGATTTTAGCAGAGCATTGGCACCGATCAGACCACCTATTGCGCCGACGATCATGATCACGGCTTCGCGTTTGGCGCTTACGGACATGTTTTTAATGGTATGTGGTGGTTGTTGGTGATATTTCGAGTATCCGAATGCGAATACGAGTGCGAAAAGTTATGATATTGTGTGAGGACTTGTCTGTTGTTATCCAAAAGATGTACTTGTGTAAATATATCTCATATCCATCTTACACAGCATCTTCCAAGCATATATGTACCCGATCTACCAACTTGTAGGATTTACTCTTCGCAGTTGTTGTACGTGGTGGGTCGTACGACAGGCAGAAAATCACGCGATTTCTCACACGACCGGTCGCGCCCGATCACTCCGCATTTCAAGAAAGCACGCGCCTTGTGGTGAGAAATGATGGAGTTTCAGCCGAGTTGACTGATTTCTGGGGAAAATGATCTTTCCGAATTCTGGGCCATCCTTATGTCGTGCCACTTTCGAAGCATGTCTACTTCGTGGTAACGAGCAGGGCAACTGGGCTAGAATACACGCTAAATCTTTGGCTCTAAAGTGCGGTTGATCCACGAGGGTATGCGTTGAACAGGATTGATTACTTGGAATGGCGAACCTTCTTGATGCTGCTGGTTGGTAGAATGCACGACCTTGAAAGATCTGGGTTTTGGCTTCCTATCCTTGGCCAGATTGTTCCTCAATTTCCCATCGCCTGATAGAGTCGATCGCAGCTTACCGGTATCTAAACCTGCTTTGAAGTTTCTCCCCCATGCCCTCAGTTGAACTCAAGTGAAAAGCTCGCACCGGTTTGCTCCAGCACTCTGAAAGTTCAGCTGCCACGATTCACATTGCATCTGTCCTGATCTTAACTTCGACCCAAACATCTTTTACAGCTCTTCCTTCGAACAACTTTAATTTCGTTTTCGATCCTTCCCCAAATCGTTTGTTCTCGCACGCTGGCCTGTCTGTTGGCCGGGAGTAGTTTCATTCTTGTTACTTGCTCTGGTGCTGTAGAGATGGCTAACATACCACTTAGAAACAGTTCTCTGAGACCCTACACTTGCGACATGTCAACAATTATAAGGGAAAGAAAGACATCCAATGAAGGCTACTCAAGCGGAATAGATTTCTCAAACATAACTAACGATAGAGCCTAACAAGTATCCCAACCCACCCACCTTTCTCCAGGCCCAAAGTCCACGGCTCTGCACCCACGCATATAGACCACCAACCTCAACTTCCCATTCCGAAAACCTCACATCACCTTTCCATGCACCAATCAACTAAGCAGCAGCCGCCACAACCTCCGCATCAGGACGCTTAATCCCCATCTTATACAACGGCCCATCCTTAAACTTAATCACATCATGCGTTGACACAGTCGAAACATATGAAATGCCAATTTCTCTCTTACCCCGCTCGAGAACCTCTTCATCATAGGCTGCAACTTCAGCAGCAGCATCTGCACCGTCGTTGATCTTCCGGATAACCGCAACGTAGTTGGCGGCGTCTTGGATGGCGTTGTTGAGGCCTTGACCACGATCTGGAGAGGTGGGGTTAGTGGTGGATGATTGGAGAGTATGGAATAAATGGGAGCCTACGAGGTGTCATTGCGTGGGCAGCATCGCCGGCCAGTGTTATACGTCCTTTGTGGTTGTCCCATGGAACGGGGTCTTTCCAGAGCATGCACACATCGGCAGGAATCTAAGAAGTTGTGTCAGCGAATCGCTAGAAGTATGAAGCCGCTCCCACAGAAACGTAATCTCCGCTGACTGTGTTTCTACAGAAGAGAAATTACTCACTGCAGTGCCCTCCGGTATCCACTCCGTAGCACTCTTATACGGATCCACCCACATATGCGCCCTACTCTTCATCCACGCTATCCGCTCCGCATCAGTCATCCCAAGTAACATCGCCTGCTGCCCCGGCTCGTCCTCATACACACTATAAAAGAGTTGAAAGACCCAAGTCTCGGGCCTGTCTTTATCCGCAATATCCAAGTTGGCAAGCATACACAAGCTCTTGTGCTCATGATGGGTGGAAAAATTCATAATGGGATGGAATTTCGGCGTTTCCTTCAAATAGCGCGCCTGTTCAGCTGTATAGCTGACTTTGAAGTTGACGAGTGTGTATGGGAGAGGCGTGAGTACGGCCTTGTCGCCTAATAGGGTCGTGCGAACAATGGATCTCGCCCCGTCCGCTCCGACTAGATGAGTGCCGGTTGCTGTGGTTCCGTCCTCGAATGTTACCGTGACGGAAGTTTCAGCTACATCGATAGATGTGACTTTCATGCCCCAATGGATATCCAGGCCTGTCGTAAACAAATTTCTCATCTTCCTTCGACTAGCGCGTCTTAGTCCATTGGAAGGGATATGCATGAGCACCTCGCCGGTAGCTCCGTCGACATATGGTACATCGGGCATGGGTCCATGGAGATCTTGGTAATGTTCATCACATTGCAGAGCTCCAATTTTAGAAAGAACCTCTTCCGGAAGACAAGATTCGAAGTTATTGGAGCCCCAATGCAAGGCCATTGACCAGTCTCGAGCTCTCTGTGAGGAATTTGCAGAAGGCGCGCGCTCGTAGATCTCGAATGCGATGCCTGATTTTTTCAACCCCTGTGCTATCAGGAGACCGGTAGTGCCTGCAAGTGTTAGCGAAGAAAAACATCTGTTTCTGAGATAATTACCGGCCCCGATAATGAGAACTTTCATGCCTGATTGACCGTTCATGGTTATTGATCCCATTTGGTCTTAACGTTGAAGGACTTTGTCGAAATTCTGGAGAATCTTTCTTGACAGATTGTCTTTGTAGGTTCCTAGATGAGGAAACTTGCTAGAAAGTGCAATTCGGTCACAAGAAATGATAAGTCAGAGGGGACACTTCAAGTACGTGAAAATTGTCACCGCATATTCTAGACACATGCTACCACGCTGCAAAGGAAGCGGGGTTTCTATGCATTGTATCAAAATGACCCTGGTCGGGGGAAATACATGCAAGCACCAAGGTCACATTGTGGCTCAAATGAGCCAGGTCCGGGACAACGGTTGGGACAATTGATGTACGCTGTATGGGTGAATTGATTAAAGGTATGCAACGAGAAAGTATTGATGCATAACATGTGCAGTAGTTCCCACAAAACCGGCCCCACGGTTCTATCCGCGACCATACCGACCCTGTTCATGACGCTGTCAATCCCACTCTGCAGAGGGGCAAAACCGGGGGTTTGTAGAATTCAGCTGTGGTCGGCATATGGACATCCGATAAGACATCTGCACGACTGTGCGACAGAGTATCTTACGGCCGTAACTGCGTTCAATTCACCGACGATCACTCGGTTGGAGCATCGTCGTGGCACACATCGGATCGGCATATTGAGAACATCCATTTTCAACGGAGCGGAGATAAGCTCAAGCATCCTGTTACAACGAGCACATTGACGTCGTACAGAGTTCGAAGAAGGAAGCTAAGTACGAAAGCACACTGCATTTCGAGACAAGTAGTATGAATGTGTCTGTCAACTTTGAGAGAGCAAGCAAAGGTTGTTGAACTTCAAAAATCATACATTGTTCAGCTCCTATATGCAAATACAAGCTAGGCAGCCAAATAACGCAATATGCCAAGTGTCCTTCAGCGCTTGGCGACATGTACATTATGGTATAACAAGAAATGGGCTATCGAGCCACTTGTGCTCCCCGACTACAAGAAGTATGGGCTCACTATTTCAAGCTCCTTCCGTATTAGCCGACCCCTCTCTCGCTTCACTTACATCGCTCTCCTCCCAGTCATCCGAATCCGCATCGGCAATCGTCTTCTCGATCTGTTCCATGCGGATGACAAATTCCTGCTGTAACTTTCTAAGCCAGTCTAGCAGCACATCGTCCTCCATAGGGCTGTCTCGAAGCTGCTCCAGTTGTTCTTGGACACCACGTAGAAGTTTCCTCCTCTTATTGATTGCATGATCTCTAGATGAGCGCTTCTTTGCTTCGGCCCGAGCAACAAGAGTTTGTGAGACATTCTCAGCCACCTCGAGAACTTTCGCAGGAAGCCCAGCCACACGTGCCAGAGCAAGACCATAGTGTTGCTCCTCCACAACGCCTTGTCCTAGTTTGTACAGCATGGTCATAGTATTTTCGTTGCTCATATCAACCGAAAGATAATAGACGTCAACACCAGGGCGCTCCGACATAATTTGAGCTGCTTGGGTCAACATAGTGTCATAAAAAGATATCAAGGTCATACCTAGCTCTCTGAAATGAGTCACAAACCAGATGAGAGCTCTACTTTCAACGAGAGCCTCTGCAATGCTCAACGCTATTGCTAGACCATCCCTCGTGCTGGTGCCTCTCCCAAGTTCATCAACAATAGCGAGACTCCTCTCGTCAATATTCCTGGATATCATTATTAGCTAGAGTCACTTGGCGGAGTGGTTGTGAATGCGCCGAAACCTAAGAATAAATGCAGTTTCTCTCATTTCAGCCGCAAAAGTCGAAACATTGGCTTCAATGCTATCATCCATTGATACTCGTGCAAACAGCTGATGAATCATGGGAAACGAAGCATATGCAGCTGGTACGAAACAACCAACTTGTGCCATGATAGTCATGAGAGCAACCCCACGAATGTAAGTACTTTTGCCGCTCATGTTACATCCAGTGATGATTTGGAATCGCGACTTCTGTGTAGCATAGTAATCATTGGGGATGAACTTCCACGTCGGACTCTGCTAAAAGTTAGCTAATTATTCCCCGAACTAGGGGCTTGTTACACCGACATTATCTCTAATCGGATGTCTACCAGATTTGATAGCAATACAATCAGTAATCTCGGGTCTAACATATGAGTCTTGAGTTGTGACCAGTTGAGCAAAGGATGTGATCATATCGAGCATGGCTATACTTTCACAGACCTTGAACAGATTTGGCACTTCACTCCGAACATTATCAAGGAGTTCCTGAACCGTCTTATCGCTCATCAAGATGACCTCTTCGTGTGAATCGGCGATCTTCTGGTTCAGCTTCATAAGATCTAAAGTTTGACATTCGATGAAGCCCCTTTTCCGAAAGCAATTCACGAGTATATCAGGTACAGCACGGCCATCGAAATCATTCTCAGACAAGCGCAGGTAGTATCCGCGAGGGTTATCGAATCTAGTCTCAGCCTGCATTTCATACTTCTCTATTAGAAGCATCAGTAGATTCACTAATTGAGGAGGGAACTCATACGATTGATCTCTGTGACATGCTGATGCACGTCTTCTGTTGCCTCTTTGAAGGTCTGACGTGCTACATCCAAGAAGCCACTAACGCCAGCCTAGCTGATTTCAGCACTCATGGTTGCCCTGTGGAGAAAATAATAAATACCTTGACTGCATATGTGCGTTGGTTGCGCAGGTCAAGAGGGGTTTTTTGATAGGTCACATCGTCATTGATGACCTCGCTGATAAGCTGCATTGTACAGTCGACAATCTCAGTTCGGCATTCGTCTCGAATCCGGGCCAGCAGTTCTGATCGGGCCCCGAGTAACCCTTCGAACACAGGACCAACTGCTTGCACGAATAACTTTAGCATCAATATGTTGTTGATATCCTGTAATGAATTCCATATGTCCGGTCGCGTGGGTATTATTATGAGCTTCGATAGATTAGAAATCTGCTATGCATTACCAAGGGGGAGATACGCACGGAAGTGAGCAACTTTTCGATATCACCGATTGACTTCAATGCTGCACAATTTGGTTAGCTAACGCAAAGAATAAATGAAAAATCTGTCGACCTTGTCTATTCTGTAAGAACATATCCTCATTTTCTGACATCTCTGTGAGAGCATCATAACGCAGGGTCAGTAGCTCTGGCTGAGTGGATGGCTGTAAGATGTTGCTCCTTAAAAGTCTTGAGCCCATAGGTGTCAGTGTCTGATTCATCAGTCCATACAAGCAGTCTTTGGATTTGGAATTCTGTAGATTTTGGATTAGTTCAAGAGATTGTATTGTTGCTAGATCGATCATCATAGAATCCTCAGAGGGCTGGAACTTGATACGAAGAGAATGAAAGGCAAATGTGAGAGACATGCTCATATCAATGTACTTCAAAGCCTAGAGAATGGACTTTGTTAAGACACGAAGCTTTTTAACCGCACAAGCTGTGGGAGACTTACCGCGGAAAAACAACATGTCGAGAAGTAGTTACCTCCAATTGCAACCTTGATAGCCTCAAGATCCTCCTTGAAAGCCAACTGCTGGATATAATCCAAGCCAGCCGTCTCCGACCAGTATCGACGATCCACTGTAACAATCTTCGCTCCCACTATATACTCTTCAACAATGCGGTACATATTAGACTTGGGATTAGGAGGCCCAGCAGTAGATACTATCAAGATCTGAGTGGGTTCAAAGACCTGCAATTTGTGAAGAGTCTTGACATAGAATTGGTTATCGCAGATCTGACTGAGAACTGCCTCGCCAGTAGAAATATTCACAAACGCCAAACCGACTGTAGGAGAAACACCACGGCTTTCACTAAGAGCGCAGATGATCTGTTGAGTTTCTCCGCCACCAATAACAGAGCTGGCCCGTGACCTTCGCCCGGTGCTTGGGCGGGCTGTACTTGGACGAGTTGTGCTGGAACGACGGGTGTTTGGCTGCGTGCCTGAGGTAGAGTTGGTGTATCCATACTGATAGCTTGTAGTTGCTGTGCTGTAGGAAGTGGATGGTCGTGATATGGAGGCCATTTTCTTGGATCTCTGTAACTTTCAACGCGTTTTGATGAAGGAGTATAATGAATGGAGGTCAGAAGTTAATTGCTAAGTGTTAGTCTGGATATCAATGATGTTCAAAGTCAATACTGCGGACACAGTATCAGTTGAGTATCCGTATTCTTGGCACCATCCCACAAAAACAAGTCGTGAGCTTGATGATGATGAGGGGATTTTCGTCTTATCGTTTTGGGATAAAGTGATCCGCAAATTGGCTTGCTTTAGTGGCGGGGCAGTGGTGCACAGACCATCATAAGGCTGAAAAAAATTAATTTCTCACTTTGCAAGAGGCTGCCCTAAAATTGGCAGTGTACATACAACATTTCGCAACTCCTCGGGACTCTGACAATTCTCCCGTGAAATTTATCAGAGTATCCTCTTGATATTTCGAAAGGAGTGACCGGAAAATGGCGACCGTTCTCCCACCACCCAGCAAACGGCAGCGGACCGATGCCGCGGACCGAGCGCGGGAGCAGCAGGACATCGAAGAAATACCAAGCGATGCAGGAAGTCTACGACTGCAATTCTACGACGAGACGACAGGGCTCCCAATCGGTCAAGGCCCAGTTCTCGTGCCCGTCGCAGATGCAAATCCGAAGAATTTGGAGCTGTTGCTGAACACTCTGCAAGGCCATGTAAGTTCCTCATCTGGTACGCAACCGCGCAATGTTTTAACAGAGCTTCCAGGACTCCTCAGAATACATACCCTACCGCTTCACGCTCCCCGTCCCCGACAAGAAGACCTCGGAGAAAATAACCACCGCCTTCCCTACCAATATCTATAAAACTCTCATAACTCCAGGCCTCATCAGCACCGAAGAAGTGCAAAACATCTCCGCCGCACCACAAGCCGTATTCCGAGTACAAGCCGTCTCAAGATGCGCATCCACGATCCCCGGGCACGGCGAGGCTATTCTCGCTACTCAATTCTCTCCTCGCTCTTCCTCGAGAATGGTAAGCGGCAGCGGAGACAACACTGCGCGGATATGGGACTGCGATACGGGGACACCGGTGCATACCCTGAAAGGACATACGAGCTGGGTTTTAGCCGTTAGCTGGTCGCCTGACGAGTCGCGGATTGCGACGGGGAGCATGGACAACACTGTGAGGATATGGGACCCGAAGACGGGGAAACAGCTGGGGAACCCGATGAAAGGACATACCAAATGGGTGACGAGCTTAGCCTGGGAGCCGTACCACGTGCAGAAGCCTGGAGAGCCCCGACTCGCATCCGCGTCGAAAGATGCCACTGTCCGAATATGGTCGACGAACCAGCAGAAGATCGAGATCGTGCTGAGCGGACACAAGGGCTCGGTATCGTGTGTACGATGGGGCGGAACAGGATTTATATACACCGGCTCTCACGACAAGACGGTCAAAGTCTGGAACGCCAAAGACGGCACTCTAGCGCACTCATTGAACGCCCACGCCCACTGGGTCAACCACCTCGCTCTCTCCACCGACTTCGTCATGCGCACCGCCTACCACGACCACACCGGTAAAATCCCCTCCAGCGACGAGGGCAAGCTCGCCCAGGCACAAGAGCGCTTCCTCAAAGCCTCCCGCATCCAAGGCGAAGTAGTCGAGCGGCTCGTCTCCGCCAGCGACGACTTCACCATGTACCTATGGGAGCCATCTAAATCTAGCAAACCTATCGCACGACTGCTCGGGCACCAGAAACAAGTCAACCACGTAACGTTTTCGCCCGACGGGCTGCTGATCGCGTCGTCGGGGTTTGACAACCATACCAAGATCTGGAATGCGCGGGACGGGAAGTTTATCAATACGTTAAGGGGACATGTGGCGCCGGTGTATCAGTGTGCGTTTAGTCCCGATTCGAGACTGTTGGTGACGGGGAGTAAGGATACGACGTTGAAGGTGTGGGATATGAGGACGTATAAGTTGGCGGAAGGTAAGTCGATACTTATTTCTTTTTCCAACGCAAATTCAGGCTTGACTTTTCACTAATCTTTCTATCACAGATCTCCCTGGTCACAAAGACGAGGTGTATGCGGTGGATTGGAGTCCGGATGGACAGAAAGTGGCTAGTGGAGGAAAAGATAAAGCGGTTCGTATCTGGCGGCATTAGAACTAATCCTATCTCAATGAAAAGAAGATTGAGAGTGCCTTCAATTCAACACCTCATCCTTACCGTACACAAGAAATCTGCTCCCACATACCAGTAATCTCTCTAGATCCTGCAAACCGTAAGTCGGGCCAACAATGCACATCCACGTCTTATGTTGTAAATATTCGATTTTTATAATACGATCTATCCATAAACCCTCTCAATCCCATCCCGCCCATCCATACCTAAGTCCCACACATGAAAAGATCCTTGATCCATTGCCTGCCTACCCATCCATCCATGCCTACAACACCCCTCACAGCGGCACACACAATAATAGTAAAAGCTGGCTGTCAGAAATCCATTCATTCCCCCTTTGCGCCAATAAGCACCATAATACATCATCATCCGTTTACAACTTGGTAGCAAGACGAAAAAAGAAAATAACGCCACCTATATGATATGACTTGTATGCAGGAAAGTGAACGCAGAGAGGAGAAGTGGGAGGTAGGTCTTGGTATTATTCATGTAGTCGCTTGTCACTTCTTGACAATTGTATCGTGACCTCAATGCATTATTTCCGTAGTTGTTGCATTCTTGAAGCTCGAGCCTAGTTGCTTTCCATCTTCATCCTCTCGAGTCATTGCGGCTGGGGTTCCGGGAGTGATCATGACTCCAGGTGTCTCAATAGTTGCCGTTGTAGCTGACGCTGGAATGACCAGTCCGGTTTGACTGCCGTTGCTTCCAGGTAGGGTTGACATCTCACCAGCTCTCAAAGTGGCTATGCTCTCACCCATACTCTCGCCGTGAAATTCCTCTTGCTTCCCTTGTCCTGAGCTAGATGCACCGTCTGCGTGCTCAATATGATTGGCAGTATCGGCTTTCTCATTTTCGTCCTCGTGGTCAATCATGGCTGCTAAACTGCGGAAGTTGAACATGGGCTCTGTCCCGGCTCCCCCATTCCCATCCTCACCGTCTTCGTTATCCAAGTGCGTCCCAGATGCATTGGGAGATTCAAAGCTCGATGAAGAGCCGTGAGCGGTGTTGCCATTGCGTAGACTGCCAGGGCCGGAATCAACAAATGATGAAGAACCGCTCGAAGCAGTGCTCATTTGTCGGAGATGAGATGGTCTATCAGGGGCAGTAGGCGAAGATGTAGAATGATGAGTATCGAGAACGGTCGAAGATGTGGATTGGTCCAGATGTTGAGCTGTCGCAGTCCCCGAGGTAGGCACAGGGTTTCGATCTACCTCCTTACCCTTTCCCGTCGTCACTCCAGGGTCTTCTGGGGTCGCCTCGAACGCTAAGTTACTTGCACCACTGTTGCCTCTTCTCCTACCAGTTAAACCAGATAATGACAGGCTCAAGGCGCTACCACTAGCGGAGCTTCCACCTCCTCCATACACGGATTTTCGTTCTTTCTTCTCCTTCTTTTTGTCTTCCTTGGCCTTCTTCTTCGCCTCTTTAGCTGCCTCTTTATCTGCCTTCCTTTTTCTCTCCTCTTCAGCTGCAATGCTAAGCCTGATTGCCTCTGCCATCATCATCTCCTCTATGTCATCACGCCTGTACCTTCGGGAACTATTGGTCTCTTGAACGTCTCGACGCATTTGCCCAATTTGTTCCACAACTGCTGCGCGAGAGGAAGACTCTCGGGTTGAGGGCGTAGCTGTTCCACTGTTTGAAGGACTCTGCTCAGAACGGTTCCGACCGAAACGACTACGAGCGCTAAAGCCGAAACTGCGGTTTTCCGGAGCCCCGTTGATCACGAATGCAGCGGCATGTAGCGCAGAGGCAGCGGCTGATCTTCGAGCTAAGTGCTGCCTGGCGCTCGCTAGCTTCTGCGCCCAATCTGGTCGAATGCGGTCGGTGGTGATAACTGTCGGGGCATTGGCGGACAATGTTGTACGGCGCTTTTGCCCTTGTGGTGCCAGGCTTGGGCTTGTCATACCGCTGGAATTTATGGATGTTGTCGAGGACATGGCCGAAGAGAAGCTTGCTAGGCCAGACGATGGATTTGCGTATGCAAGGCCTCGACGGAATGGTGGAGGATCATATGTAACACCAAATTCTGATTGCTGACAGTATGGGCACGCTGCAGGTTCCGATACCAGCATTTCAGCTTCAGCATTTTCAGCATTTTGAGCTGGTTGCGAGGAGTCATTATTGTGTTCATGTTCAGGTGGATGTGGATCTGGTCTTTTGATTTGCACGAAGCATTCCGAACAAATCGGTTGATCACAGCATCGAGTCTTGTTGAGATATGGCGGATAGTAGATAAAACATATAGGGCATTCGGTAGCATCCTTGTACAAAAAGACTTCGATAGCCTGGCCGTTTACGTATGGGTCCTTTGGGAGCTGGATTTCGCGGGGTCCCGTTTCCACTGGTGACGCTTCTTTAGATGATGATTTCAAGGAAGCTAGAGTTTTAGATCTCGGTCGAAGTATGGAGGAGGAAGTAGCTGGCGCATCCAAGGGTGAAGCAGGAGTTGAGTTATTGAAGGCGGGGTGCGATGAAGATAGGCTGAGCGAGGCATCGGAAGAAGCTGATTGAGTTCGCGAAGCAAGCGGCACCGTTAAGTTGTGGAGATTCGAAGCTGACGCATGAGGTGATTCTAACTTAGTGAGCTCTTCGGGAGGTATTTCATCGGCCGCGGGGATAGGAAGTCCCCTTCCCGCAGCAATCAATTGATACTCTGTCCACTCTTCCTTGAAATCGTTCAGGCCTCTCCAGAATGGTGCAACTCGCCGCTCAATCTTGTGTCCGTTAGCATAATAAACAATGACTAACTCTGATCGCCCTTCTACATACCATCAATTGCCTGACGACCTGTTTATTGAAGTCTTCCGGTCCTGTGTACACTCCCATTGTAACAAGATATCCGCCATCGACATGCTCCTCCCTGATACTCCTCTCTCGTTCGACAATTCTCGCTGCTCTCTCCTTCTCCAGCTTCCTGGCCTTTATTTCCGCTTTCGTCTCCCGCCTTTCTGGTACTTCATTATTCGACCCGGACCCCAGCCCTATTGACGCCAAATTTAGTCTGCTTCCTCTACCGGTTCGAGAACTGTACGGATTTCGATCGGATGGAGATGCTGGGCCGCTCGCACCGCCGTCATGGTGTCGATGCCCGGAGCTAGATGGAGAATCTAGCCCCCGCGATTCTTTTGTGCTGCTGTTTCCCATAGTTGCAGTCCCAACCCAACGTCTGCCAAATAGCAATCAGCAGATCATCGAGCTCAATAAAAAAAAGTCGAGGAATATATCCAAGACGATCTAAAATGGGGGACCGAAGTTGGATCGGACGGGATTGTGCCAACTTCTGGAGATTGGGTTGATGTTGTGAATTTATGCAGGTATGCAGGTTCTCGGCAAGCGTGGGGAACTTGTGATTATTGTACTGTAAGGTTTTGTTTGCCTGAGCCACAGGCCGATTCTACTGCTGCCAGTTTAGATCACACGAGCTGATTCAGATAAAGACGACCCAGGCGGGCCTCTTTTTTTCGTTGTTGTTGTTGTTGTTGGCCAGCCACACAGAGATAGCAACTCTAATCAGCTGCAATGGCTCACGATAAGGCGATGGGTCATCTGCGAATCTGCAATGGATGCGATGGATGGATTGTGCTCCTTGTCAAAGAGCTGGGATGAAATTTTGACCGCGATGTTTTGCTTGGGATTCCTCAGGAAGGATGGATGGATGGGGAGAAAGGAAAGATGATGTATTGAGTAGCGGGGAAAGGAGAGGAGGGCTTCTGTTGATGAGGTACAAGCACAAGGTACAAAGATGTTTACTGCATACTAGTGAGTACCTTACTTTTGTATGGTTGGTAGAGCCTTAGAGGTAATTCTAGAGCTGGTCGTACCCAGAGTAATGATGAAATCAGGTGGATTCGAGGAGAAAGTTAAATGCTACTACTAGGTTACGCAGGCGTGCTTTTTTAACGCAGGGAAATTCAAAATTTAATCTACGCAACCGTACTTCCGTACCATGAGTGATGAAGCAGAAGGAAGAGGCCGCGCTTTCCGGCCAATGCAGGTCGGCCGGAGTGCCGTGGCGACGGCCAGCTACGAAGTATTGTCTTCATCAACGCGGCGCAACCTTTAATCCCGCAAACAGCAGGCATCTGGCATTCCTTGTTGGTGGTCATTCAACCATGAGCACTTCTGGACCACCCCAGCCCGGCCCATGACAGCAGATCATGAATGTCCATTATCACAATACAACACACAACATACAAAATATTCTGTTAATCGTCCTACCTCGTCTTGAAATGCAATATGCCTTCGCCGTTAGCACACAGAGCAGCCCTTGCAGTATCCTTAGCGCATTGAAGCCGCTGTCCCTTGCGCGGATCTCTTCTTCCACATCACAATGCGATGATTCAATGGATTTTTATGATCGGAGAAGCATCACCAAAGCTGAGCGTCTAGAACACTGGTACCTGTATCCCTTTTGATAGATTACAGATGGTGCCTGTTAGATTTGATCGTAGTTCAGTTATCTGATGTTTCGCCTGATATCGTGCCTTCGATACTTCACTCTCGCAAACTGCACCAGCGTTTTAGGAATTGGTTGTTCCTAGATGCATATCTGCGAAATCTCATGCCCTTTATGCGTACAGAGTAGATGACGATTCTGCAATGCGCATTTATCGGAGGTCGGTCACTTCTTTGAGGGCGTCGTTATTTGAAAGTATATCTGCGGGCACTTCTATACATCGGCGCTGCCTTCAGTCAGTTAGCTCGTGCTGCGGATAGTGGCACTTATAGTGAGTACAGGTGAACAAAGTCCTCACTTAACTAACCACTCACGGTTGGATGAGAAAGAAGTTGACTGAGATGCCCCCATTGCACACACCCCATGTCAAGATGGATAACATTGACATAGTACTGTTTGAATTCTGGCCACGGAGAAGAGCCAACTAATATTTACGAGAACAGCACACAACGGTTTGAGCATACGCAGTGAGGGAAATCTCTCAAAGCACATCTCTTATCCATTGTTCAACCTGTGATCACGAATTAAGTCAAACTCTTACAATATGCACGACTTCCACCTTCTCAAATTCTCCGTGCCCCATATGCATACGTGCTATCCCCGAAACCTACACACGCCGTCTCTATTGTGCGTCTCATTTGTTGAAGTGCCAATATGCGCTATCAGTCGGCAGCCCGGCTGATTAAATATGCACCTATGAAGATCGACAGGGTCTTGACTCTAGAGTCTCTCCGTCGAATTCTGCTCCTCTATTTCTCCAACATCTCGCACTGATGAACGCGTACTGCCATGTAGCAAGGCTGAAACGACACAAGAATAGATGAGATGAGATGATACTGCCGGTCAATTCCAGTAACCAAAGAACGGGTAGAGTAGATGTGGCTGAACAACTCCTAAAATCCATAACATCACTACTCGAGCCTTTGCTCCCTGAAAGGATAAACTTCTGGCCGACAATCGCTCTGCATCTGCACGAGCCCGCCCGCTGCATAAGCGTGTGAACGAACCCTGGCAAACACAACCAAAAAATTATAATCCGTGACAAGATATTGCGAAATCCATCACAAATAAGTCAACTTGCGGAAAATTTGTATAAATAGTTGCAGAAACTTCATAGGATGGGCTAAAGTCACAGAACGCGCAAAGAAGGGAAACGGATAAAACAGCTAGGGTTATCAAATTACGCTACGATATCTATCTCGGCCCCACCTGAACCCCTCTACCCGATATAAATTCCTCTTTGATCTGGAGAAGTCGCGAATCTGAAAAGTCTCGTCTGGTCTCGTCTCGTCTCGGCTCGGTGGAGAATTCCATACGCCTTTCTGGACGAATTATAAGAATACAATCCGCTTCTCGATCTTCTCTTTCTTTAATCGACCCGACCCAGAACCACTTGACCCCTCACTCATCCATCTCGCGGAAAAACCCCCATCCACCGGAACGGTCCTACGTCCTACTAACTCAACCCCAATACCAATACCAAACCCCCAAACGCATCAACCATTTAGCCCGAGCCCAAATCTCCAGAAACATGGCAACCTCCACCAGACCCCCGCTGTCAAGCGTCCTCCCGCCACTAATCTGCGGTACCGCTACCTTCAATGTCCAATACAATGCCGATCCGTTCAAAATGCCGTCCAACGAGATAGTGCAGAAGGCGCTCGAGGCGGGAGTATGCGCGTTTGACACATCGCCTTATTATGGACCGTCGGAGGAGATATTGGGTATGTCTTATTTCTTTCTTCTTACTTTTTTTCTCAACATCCCCGTCGCAGATTCTCCACTCCAATCCTTTTCCCATACCTGCAGAATACATACTAATCACCTCCTCCTCCGCACAGGCAAAGCCCTCATCCAACCCACCATCCTCGCCCACCACCCCCGCTCCTCCTACTACCTCCTCACCAAAGTCGGGCGCATCGCCTCCTCCTCCTTCGACTACAGCCCCGCCTGGATCAACCACTCGATCCAGCGGTCTCTCGCGCGCCTGCACACCACCTACCTGGACGTTGTGTACTTACACGACGTAGAATTCGTCACTCCATCCGAGGTACTGACCGCCATCCAAGCTCTGCGCGCCCTGCAAGCTCAGGGAATCGTCCACTATGTCGGCATCTCAGGGTACCCTGTGCCAGTGCTGTGTGACTTGGCGGAGATGATTCTCCGTGAGACGGGCACGCCCTGCGATGTTGTGATGAGTTATGCGAATTTCACGATCCAGAACCAGGTTTTGGGTATGCAGGGTTTGGAGCGGTTAGCTAAGGCGGGGGTTAAGTGTGTGCCGAATGCGAGTGTACTTGGTATGGGACTGCTGCGGAGTAGGGGTGTGCCGAGCCCAAAAGAAGACTGGCATCCAGCTCCAGGGGAACTGCGGGAGAAAGTCCAGGAAGCAGCGAGGTGGGTGGAGAGCAAGGGGGAAAGATTGGAGGTAGTGAGTATACGGTGGGGATTGGAGAGGTGGGCGCTAGAAGGGATGCTGGATAAGAGCGAGAAGGGCATGGGGATTAGTGTTATGGGGGTGAGCAATATTGGGGAACTGGAGGAGACGTTGAGGGTGTGGAATAGTGTTTTGGATGGGATGGATATACCTGGACGGGAAGTGTCCAAGGAGAAGAAGGAATGGAGTTTGAAGAGGAGGGAAGAGGTGGAGCAGTTGGCGGCGGAGGTGAGGGAGATTTTGGGGGAGAAGTGGAGGGAGTTTGCGTGGGCTAGTCCGGACGAGGGATGGGTGAATGAGAGGGTTGTCAAGGGAGTCACTGATGAGGATTTGGCCGCGTTTCCGTCTACAGCTGTTGACCCTGGCGAGAGTAAGGGGAGAGAAAAGGTTGAGGTTAAGGAAATGGGACGACTTTAAGAGTTGCCTATCCTGGAGTCTCACGTGCACTTGAAGAGCGGATGGTTTTGCTTGAGAATGGGTGTCTGGGCCTCGGAAGAAGTATTCTAAATAAAGAGGGAAAGAAAAGCATCAAACAATAGCATTGGATAGCGTAAACTATAGAATTAGCAAGGAATTCTTGCATCTCAAACATGACAGTCACTTTTTCAGTGCCCCAGATGCCAAAGGTCTTCGAAGCCAACCAGTCTTCACTTTGGACGTCTTCAAACAACAGTTGAGTATTCAGGAATTCTACTCAAAGAACTCCAACGTATTTCATCTGGAAACTGTATCTTAAGACTTAACTTTTTCAGTACCAACTAGATGTCGAATTTTTGGAAATATTCAATGCCAGAAACTGTGAGTGCAATACTCAATGCCCAATACAGGTTGTTGTGCAGCAACATACAATAGAAAACCCCCGAAAACGCCCCAAACTCGTGTTTCCCCCAATTTTTTGATCATCCCTTCATAAAACTCAAACATAATTTTAACACAAGCTCTAAGCACTGCTGCTGGCAGACACCTTACGGCGTTCACGAACAGATTCAGCAAGTTGCTCAAGGACTTCGACAGTACTTTCCCAGTTAATGCAGGCGTCAGTGATACTGACACCTTTCTTGAGGGCGGATGGACCCTCGGCAGGAACCTTCTGGTTGCCCTCGTTGATGTTGGATTCAATCATAACACCAATGATGGACGTTTCACCGGCACGGAGTTGTTCGCCAATAACCTGGGCGACCTTAGGTTGATTTCTGTGATCCTTGTTCGAGTTACCTACGTATTTTAATTAGTCTTCTCCTACGCGAGCAAAAGATGTCGTAGAAACATACCATGCGAGCAGTCAATCATAATAGCTTGCTTCTGACCCTTCTTGGTCAAAGTTTCCTTGGTAAGCTTAACGTTCTCAGCGTCGAAGTTTGTGCCTTTGGTACCACCACGCAAGATGACGAAGCCATGCTCGTTTCCGCTGGTTCTTGTGATAGCAGCGAGTCCTTGTTTGGTGACACCCATGAAATGATGCTTGGCAGCTGCAGCCCCAATGGCATCAATGGCAACGGTCAAACTTCCATCGGTACCATTCTTGAATCCAACTGGGAAGGATAGTCCAGATGCAAGCTCACGGTGCAACTGCGATTCGGTAGTTCTCGCACCAATAGCACCAAGTGAAATGAGATCTGCGAGGAATTGAGGAGAGATGGTATCCAGCATCTCGGTTGCAATTGGCATGCCGGTGCTCGTCAGGTCGCAGAAGAGTTGACGACTGATTCGGAGGCCCTTGTTGATCTTGAAGGACTCGTCAATGTCTGGATCGTTGATCAAACCTTTCCACCCTACAGTTGTGCGAGGCTTTTCGAGGTAGGCACGCATAATAATGCAGAGGTCGTCGGACAGTTTGTCGGAAAGCTCCTTCAGTCTCTGGGCGTATTCGATTGCAGTGGTTGGGTCATGTAGGGAGCAAGGACCGCAGACGACCAGAAGGCGATCAGATTTGCCCATGATGATATCGACAGCATCTCTTCGTCCACGTAGCACGGTCTTGAGGGATTCGTTGGTAATTGGGATTTCCGAGACGAGTAATTGAGGGGGAATCAAAGGGTCTTGACCCAGAACTACACAATTCAAAAACAAATTAGTTTTCGCAAAAGAAAATTTTGGCATGTAAGGTTTAGGAGTGCGTACTTCGAGTATCGTCAGTGACGAGGGGTTCGAAATCAAGAGAAGGCATTTTGTTCGGTTGGGTATGAACTAAGAATATGAAGTGCGAAAGAAGTGAAAGCAGGACGAAGAGGTGGGAGGTTTCGTGTCTCAATCGGCGGTCTGTTTAAATAGTCAATGGCAGCTGTGTGATATTCCACAATATATATTTGCTTTGCTGTCTTCTGTTGTGGAATGGGTAAATGGTAAATGGTAACTGGTAAATGTGCAGGTGAGTCAAAAAAATAGAGGGGAAGATATCAGAAAAAAAGCTCCGGTGCGGCAACTGTAAGCTCGGACCACCTGCCCTTCATCGTCCGATATTCCTGCGTCCGAGATCCATTTCGTCCCAAAACGGTCGTTCTTTTCCGCCGTTTTTACCTAAGGGAAAGCTCGGGAAGATGCATCTTATGATTTGAAGATCGTCCCAGCCATACAGATGATAGACAAATAACCATTTCTTCAAGGCCCGGCCAACCGCAGTGCGTAGAATCACGGCTTTTGCGGCTATCCACAAGAACTAATCGGAGAGCAGCGTTGGCCACGCTCCTTGCATGATCCCTCGTACAGGAGCGACTGAGGGGCTAGGAGGCATGCCTTTTGGCATTGCATTGCAATCTATAGGGCGCAGCTCCACGTGCTTGACATCTGCTGTACGGAAGCTATGCGCAGATAAGTTATAAGTTACGAGCTGAGACTAACGTTCAGAAGTAGGTTTGGTTTTGGCAGATTTGACGTCTCAGCCTCTTTCTGCCTCTTTCTGCCTCAGACCTAAATTCACCTTGCTGCCTTGCTTGTCCCAGATAGGCCTAGTGATACCCCAGAATTTAGCTCGAGTCACCACTCACCAGAGTAGAATCTCAAAACATCTTGGCGCCCAAGCGTCCTTGAAAGCAGCCATCATGAAGCAATGATGAAACCGTCGATTTCTTTGCCGTGCTCGTATTGAATTGTTGAATACAGGGAAACTGTGCCGTTGTCCAGAGACTCCCGTCATGACTCTTTAGGAGTCTTCTTCAATTCCACTCAACGCCCAGCGTCGATGTTATCGCCTCCTTCTATCCTTACAATCTCACTTTGCGGCTGAGCTTCCCTTCCCCCTCCCAGCCTCGCCTTCTCCCGTTGTCATCATCCTCGTCGACTCTCAGATAACATCTTCGGATAAATCCTCCAAGATTCCAGTCTAATCACCACATCAAGCTCCCACGATGCTGTCTCAGCAATGGTCGAGCAGAAAGCGTGACCGCGATGACGAGGATGATTTTGCGACGTCGAGCTTTAGTGCTCACAGAAGTGTAAGATCTGCGACCGTTCCCTTTACCCCCCACCTCGAAGTGCAAATTGGCTGATACTTCGAATCAATTCAGAAACGACACATAGCATCACTACCTCATCGTACATCACCACATGCCAAACCCCAGACAGCGCCCTCATTCTCTCTTAATTACCCTATCCCGGCACCACCTACCATTACACCCACAGACTCGGACTCTGAGGAGGCTACTTGGGCATCTACCCCGATCGTTCATGTGGAGCACAACGATGCATCTTATCCAAATCAGATCGGCAGTTCACAATCAACCCAAATGTCCGAAGGCCCTGCCTATTCCGACGACTTCGAGATGACTGACAGCGGGATGCATCTCTCGCCGGGCCCCTTCCAGCCCGATCACTCGTCTACCACTCTCGCCAGCCGTATCCCAACGCCCATCCACAGTTCATTCGCATACCTGCCCCCAAACAAAACCTTATACCACTCCTCTTCCGATCCCGACTTCACCACCGACGAGGCCCTAATCGATCGATTCCGCCGGGGCCGACGCCTGCCAAGTCCCATCAGTGAAGGAGAAATGAGTCCCAGTGTGATAGTCGAGGGAATGAATGGCATGCAGATGGAAGTCGAACCATCCGAACCCTCACCCGAAACCTCCGCCTCTCCGCCCATGAAGAAAGGTCACACACGCTCCAAACACAGTCTAAGAAACTGGCACGGATGTAGCAGCGAACTTGGGGGCAACATAAACATCTTAGGGATGAAACGAACTTTCAGCATGGGCTACCGGGCAGACTGTGAAAAATGCAGGAACAAAGTCCCGGGCCACTTTAGCCACATAATTACGTATTGATGATAGATGGATATGAATGAGAAACGGTATTTGGAGTTAATAGGAACATACGGTTACGGTTTTAATGGTTACGTGCAGTCATCGAGATAGCCAGGGTCTGATAGGATTCGACGCCGCGAGATGTGGCATGGCTCTCGGGAGTATTTGGTAGTTTGGTAGCGGGTGTGCTGGGCAGTGATGACTTAGGCAATTAACGATTTTTATTACTTCCTACATTGCTACCAATATGGAGTCCGTGAAGAAATATGAAGTTTGATCTATATTCCGAATTGCATCTGCATTCGAAATGCAGCGCTCCTTGCCCATAGTAGATAACCCGAGCGCTGTTGAGAATATAATATATTACAATCTTTAAGCATTTTTTATATTTTGTCCTTCCACTCGTAGCTTTGTTTGCTCCACCCCTTTACACGATACTAGGATATTCTCTAACAAACATCCCCGCCATGCCCATTCCAGTACCTACACACATACTAATAACACCGACATTCCGCTGTGTCCTCTCCAACTCAGCCAACAAGCTCGCCACCATCCTCGCTCCCGTCGCTCCCAATGGATGTCCCAATGCAATAGCTCCTCCTTTTGGATTCACCTCCCCCACCTCATACGGAACCTCCAATCCCAAGGCCTTCACACAATAAATCGCCTGACTCGCAAACGCCTCGTTAATCTCCCAGATCCCAACCATGTTCTTGTCCATCCCCGTATACTCCAACAACTTCGGAATCGCCAACGCAGGCCCAATACCCATCTCATCCGGTCTGCAACCCGCTACCACCGACGCCACCCACTTCCCAATGATCGACCCCTTCAGCCCAAGCTCTATCGCCGTCGACCGTCGCATCATCAGAGTCGCAGCTGCACCGTCTGAGATCTGAGACGAGTTGCCTGCTGTTGACGTCCCGTCCTCTTTAAACGCTGGTTTCAGTTTCTGCATCCCTTCCAAACTCGCATCCTTCCTGATCCCGTCGTCTTGCAGTACAAGCACATCCTTCTCCTCTCCAATCTTCACGCCCCCTTTCCCAATCTCCTGCCACCTGGTCCTCACCGGGACTATCTCCTTTCTAAACCAGCCCTTCGCCTGCGCATGCGCCGCCTTTCGATGCGACTCCACCGCAAACTCATCCTGTTCTTTCCTACTCACTCCATACCTCTCCGCCACATTCTCACTCGTCAACCCCATCGGCATAATACAATCCCTCGTGTCTCTCTCCCCATTTTTCAGCTCCGGCCACAGGTCCGTCGGTATCGCTTTACTCGCATAGTTCCTCGTCATGCTCTCCATGCCGCCTCCAATCCCTATATTGATCTGCCCCATCGCAATACTATGCGCCACATTTGTAATCGCCTGTAGCCCACTGCTGCACGCGCGGTTCGTGGTGTAGAACGAGGTGGTGGCGGGGATGCCCGCATGGTTCATAGCCATACGACCTGCTTTTGAGCCGCCGAGTTCGGAGAGCACGACGCCGACGCAGACATCGTCGATGAGGGCGGGGTCGAGATTGGGGACGGCGGCGAGAGTGGCTTTGAGGACGGTGTGGAGGAGTTGTTCGGGGTAGGAGGACGAGAGCTGGCCTTTGACGGCGCGGGTGATGGGGGTGCGGAGGGAGGAGAGGATGACGACATCCTCGGCGTCTTTTGTCATGATGTTGCGGTAACCGCGGCGGACCATTGTCATGGCCATTTTGAGGAGAGGTTGAGGGGAAATTGAGATGTTGAGGGGTATCGGCAGTGCTGGATCAGTATGCAATGAAGCAATTGCTACTCTTTACACAGATCCCAACTTTTAACTTTAAGAAAGTAAACACGAACAAGAAAGAAAGTAAAGGAGGGAGAAAGAAGAAAGGAAATAAGAATCGAAAACTCACATTTGAAGAAGCTTACCCCGTGATATGTTGTCTGGAGGAGAGAAGTTCGGAGACAAAGTTCGGTATCGGCATCGGGAATATGCCACAGTTAAAATGCGGGAGCCAATCAGAAATAAAAATTGGAAGTGGCGCGTAAGGTCTTATCCGACGGACATTACATCAGAGCTCCGTGTGCAGGAGACGACGATTAGAAGGGTAAAGCTTTTTCGTGCGCTCCCTGGAGCTACTGTATCATATCGTTCACAGGCCGCGTTCAGAAGATATCGTTGAATTTTGTGCAGCCGCAGCCGAACTACGAACTGGAAGTGAAAGCATCACCTCCGAACAGCGGTATGGGCCATGCACCAGCACTGAACTTGAGCTTGCTTGACCGGGCCAGTTGAATGAGTAAATCACACTTGCTAAAACAGTCTGCCATGCAAAGTAATTGTAATCAAATATGTACAATCACATATCATTTCATACTATTGAGTGGCATTAACTTGACTCATGACTTCTCCTCGTCTCACCTCGCCTTGTCTCTACT
Source organism: Rutstroemia sp. NJR-2017a WRK4 (assembly GCA_002946385.1). Taxonomy (NCBI): domain Eukaryota; kingdom Fungi; phylum Ascomycota; class Leotiomycetes; order Helotiales; family Rutstroemiaceae; genus Rutstroemia; species Rutstroemia sp. NJR-2017a WRK4. The sequence continues at coordinate 459,464 of NJPR01000123.1, read as the reverse complement.
CTCTCCTCACTGCATGCCATTTTATTATGCCCAGCACATCCCAGATCGCTTCCTCCTTCCTGCATCCCCCTCCCCATACTGCCAACGACCAAGCGGGCTGCTCGATGGAGGGAACCTGTTCTCTGTCTTTCGATTCCAAGTCCAGTTCCTCTTCTCACTTTGAAATATCTTCATCTGTTTCATTTTATTCCACCAACCAAGCCTAACCCAGCCCAACCCAACCCAACCTAATGCCAGCCAATCCATTGAAAATGCCTTCCGGCCCCCATTGATAATGCACAACGCCGCTTATCATGTGAATTTGAAAACGCCATACGCGCATGCAAATTGAATGCGAGAAAGATTGTCCCAACCGTAAAAGCAGTAGTATCCTGTCAGATGCACTCATTACGCCGCTTCTATATGCAAACTTGCCACAAAGGCATGCTCTCTCGTCCCGAATTCTTTCCGACGTCCTCAACGACCAGAATCTGCTTGGAGTTGTTCCTTTGGAAAAGTGTAGCGGGAAAACCAGGGTCTTGTTTTCGTAAACAAGCCCGTATTAGAGGCTCACATCACCACACACTCCTTTTCATTTTGCCCATTTTTTTCATTCCCAGAACCGCTTTTCTTGATCTTCGTCCCGTTCTTTCCCGGTGCAACATCCATTGGTATGCCTCCTGCTGCAGCTGCTCGGATCTTGGCCAATCTGTGTTTCGCCCGCTCATCACCATGCTCTGCGGCCTTGACATACAACATGTTGGCCTCGAGAGGATCGCGGCGGCAACCAATTCCCATCTCGGTGAAATATCCTACAGCATATTCTGCCTTGACGAGACCTATTTCATGATTAGCATTGATCGTGAACAGCTGGGAGATCTAATCGTACCTAATTCGGCAGCCTGCCTTGCCCACTCATATGCCTCATTCTCGTCCTTGTCCAGCACTGGCTCAGCACCAATCAAGTACCACGCACATAGCGCCATCATTGCATTTGCATTGCCTTTTTCTGCTGCTACGTTATAGAAATGCACACTCAATGCTGGATCTCGCGGGCACTGTAACTTTCCATGCTCATAGGCATCACCCAATTTGTAAGCAGCATCGGCATTTCCCAAACCTGCAGCCTGTGTAAAGAGCTCAGCAGCATATGCCTCGTCCTTGAACAAGTCATCTCCATAGCCTGTTTCGTAAAGTAAGCCGAGATGGTAAGGTGCTGCGTTGTACTGTGCATCAGCTGACTCCGCCGCTCTTTTGAGCCATTTGAGGCCTTCTTTGTATCTATCCAACCCGAGATCCTTCGAAAGACAAGCTCGGCCCAATCGAGTCATCGCACCAGGGTGGTTCTTAGAGGCTGATTGTCGGTAGAATTGCACCGCTTTAGCTGGATCTTTCCTACATCCCCAACCAAATTCATAACACAATGCAGCTCGGTAACCAGATTCTGCATGACCATGCTTGCTTGCCGCAACAAAAAGTGGGAAGGCTGTGCCATAGTCTTCTTTGCCCTTGTTGAAGAGTCCCGAAGCATAGCCATCAGCCAAGTAATACTGCGCAAAAGGATAACTTTTATCCGCCAGCTTTTGCAGGATTGCTTTCGCTTCACGAAGAAGCTCATGTGGGGTGGCAGGCGTTGTATCCATGTATGGACTGTTACCATTACGGCCGGGTTTGGGGCTGCTTTTCCGTGGTGTGACGTCTTCCTCGACGTTAAGTCCAGCCTCCTGCGCAGCCTGTATCAGGAATATAGCAAAAGCATATTGAGTTTCTGAATCACTAGTCTTCTTGACATTCTGTCTGTACATCTCAAGCGTCTTTTGTGTGCTAAGTAATGATGCATTGGTCCCAATTACCGATCGTAGTTGTGAATTGTCCAGTGAAATTGGAGCCGGTGGCGCTTGGGGATATGAAACATTTGCTAGATCGATATATGACATCGGACGTGCATCGTGAGATCGTCCAGAATTAGAGGAGGGTGCGCGCCCCCCATTCCAGCCTGGCGAACCAGGACTGTTGACAGGCGAACGCCCTCTCGCGCCAAAATCGGAGTATGTGGACATTGGCCTTGAACCAGATGCACGCCTACCATAGGGAGAATTAGGGGTCAGATGACGGTTGATGGTGGCATCGGCTTCTGTATATTCGTTCTTAGGGCTCGGGCTAACGGGCATTGAGGACCGATGCGTTTGCGCTTGATGGAAGTAATGTAACTGGGGAACTGATGCCTCCACCTCGTTTTCATTTATAGGTTCTGGCATACCGTTGCTTAAACGTGTTCTGTGGCTAGATGAGCCGTCCGATGATGGTCTTGATCCTGGCATATCTGCAGATATCACCGACGCTCGCTGTTGTGAAGACGGTCTCGCTCGGTATGGAATCTCGGCGGATGCTGGCATAAACAACTCTGGTGGTTGCTGACCACTTGTAATCTGCGGTTCGGCTGATGAGAATTTGGTTATGTCTTCGTTCTCGATCTGCGCGCTGGACGGTCGAGGAGCCCAAGGTCCTCGTTGTATATTGACTGTCACTGGGGTCATAGGCGCACCCTGTATTCTTCCAGCAGGAGGAGGTGAAGGTATCGAAGTTGGCAATGGTTTCCGCTCAATACTTTCTGCTAGTTCCGCTGCACCTTGATGTCTGGATGGCGAACCTCGGGGTGAAGACATTTTGTAGCCTTCTCCACTTCAGACGGTTAGGCTATGGGTCGTTCTGGTTCAACCCACCCTTTATTGACCTCCCGTGACCCGCAGATCAATGCTTCTCCACACACGCTCCACACAATGCGTAACGTTAGGCCAAAAGCAAGTTCTCCGTTGCCTCCGAAATCAGCTTATGCGGTATTGTGGTCTGGTTTCTGCAGTAAGAAGCGGGGCTTGGAGGAGAAAGAGCGGAGTTCGTGCGTGTTTCTTCTCGCAATGTAGTTTTGTGCAGTTGTGAGGTCGGGGGGGAGCAAGCTCGAGAGGAGAAGTGCAGTGCAATGCAGTGCAGTGGTTATGGCTGGTAGCCTAAAGTGGACGAAGTCTAAGCTTGTGAACAATGTGAATCAGTATTGGGTGGGAAAATGAGACGGATGTTATTTAGATTTGTATGACTGTTGCAAGGTCGTACCTGACTGGTGAGACTTTCTATATTGAAAGACGGAAATAATCAAATGTCCAGAGTGAATGGCCAGTCTTGGATAGAAAGGGCGTACCCGTGGTAGTGGAATTGAGTTTGGTTGGTTTTTGGTTTATGCTACAAGATCAGGAACATGGAAAGACGCCGGACCGGATGGAATGGAGGCGGGCGGTTTATGAGGGATCGCACCCCTGCGCTGATTATTGTATTGTATTAGTTATTGTACCTAGAAGTAAGGGTACTCTTGGTGATAATACGAGTAAGTTTTAGTCCCTACAGCAGCTCCGGACTTGTAGACTGCGTAGTACTAAGTAGTTGGCGTGAGGCTGAAGTAGTTTCTACGCTTGAATTCTCACCAAAACGAACGAGATATGTTGACAAAGCAATGGGACCCCGTTTTTCGCGAAGGCAGGAATGTCGATGCAAATGCTGGAATGCGAATAAATCTTTTTCATGCGGCATGTGGTTGAATGCACCGTCCATAAAATGACTTGCAATTGTGGACTCTGCGGAGGGAGGTAGAGTTGCAAAGATTGACAAAGCTCCAATGTGCCCTGCTTGCATACATGTACGCTAATGTAGCACAGAGGAGTACCAGATCATTCTGTACAGAGGCACAAGTATATGTGGATGTGTGGGCGTGCAACAATGCTTGAACCCGTCTGGTCTGGTGCAATGCGACTTAAATGTTTGTGAGTGGAGCAGTCAGTTGGTCAGTCAGTTGGCTCGTTGGATAAATTCCCATAAAAGAAGAAGGCGTCAATGCCGCTGCGGGGGAAAGGGAAAATGCAAAGGGCAAAGGCTGTCGTCCTGCCCCATTCGAGAAAAATTCAATACACCCACAATTATACGTATACATATCCTGGTACATTGGAGCAGACACAGTAGCCATTACTCAGGTGGTACAGATACACCCAGCAGGACGGTTTTGGAGCAATGGCGCGGTGTAGCCGGGAACATGCGTGCTTTGACAGATGCAAGTCTTCGTTGGGTCCTACACTTCACCTCATTGCACCTAGGTTAGGGGTAGCACACATGAAGTTCGAATGAAAGTATAATTACGCATAGCTTTGTCAAGTTCACGCTTGCGGGTTACGAGATTGTTGAAGCAAGCGGCAGTTTCATACGGACTATACGAATACTCTGCCCTTCATAACTGCAGTCCTTCCCCTCTCTGCATCGCCGCAACCCAGATCAAAAGTGGAGGTGTAGTATTAGCTGGTCTAGATAATCATGCAAAGAACGCGCAATGCGGCGCTTTTTGACGCAAGAAGAATCGTTCAATCAGAACTACAGTAATCTCACTAACGTGTGCGAAGTACTCTTCAAGTTTTCTTTTCTTTTTGCACTATTTCTGGAGTTGATTGCCCATTCCACAATTCCGATTGCAATATCAAGCCCACTGCTTCTTTCCCCCTCAGCTCCATACCTTGGCAAACTTTTCTGCAAAACTCGGTCGACAACTCGGCGGACAACACCGTCGTGGTCCAACCTGTCTTTTTCTCTAACTGACAAGCATACATATGGCTGCTTAGCGGGGTTTTTCGACGAGCCATCATTGCATAGAAGAGGTTAGGGCCTTCTGCTGGACAGAAAGGCTGAGCTACAGATGTGAGATGTCTTGGAAATAGAGTTTGCTAAGTCATCATACAGTGGTAGCTCGCGGAGGAAAAGGGACTATTTGAAGCTATCGTGACGCATCTTTGCGTGGTTCTTGGCTAAGGACCCTTAGACAGGGGAAATTGGGATCAGGAAAGATCAGCTAAGGCTAAGGGACCTCCATGAGTCCATACAGAGTACGCCGGTCATTACTCCAGGGAAAAATTCCATATGCATGATATGCCATTGTACGAGCAAGCAGATTCTCCTCATGAGTTGATATTGGCGGCTATCTAGACAACTTGGAAAACATGAGACACGATATGTTGGCTATGGTCTGATTTCTGATTGGGGAGAATGCTAATAATAAGCTTTACTATGATCAACAGAATGTACATGGTTACCTTGGACTTTGTGGAGAAATCACGAAAGATCCTCCTACTTTCTCAGAAAGTACTTCGTCCGATCGGATACAACCACCCAAAATTGACGCTGGGCGAAAATGATTTCACAATCCTTCTCTCATATTCCAAGCCATTGCCGCTCCATATTCTCATTTCACCACAATTCTAAAGTGGCAATAGACGAAGCGATGCCAGCTAGCTTACTCACTTGCTTATTGTGGTTGCATCGTACATCTTTCCAAAGTATTCCTCCGTCGATAGTCGCGCTCGTATTTCCCCCTGTCCTGTTTCTAAAAGGTGGGTGGAGTTGTTTGCCTCGTGCCCAAAATCTCGTACTCAACGGGGACAGATAGAAAATCAAGTAGACCGAGGCAAGGCTGCGGCGGAAAACCAAGGGAAACAACAGTGATGATTTCTATGGGACGACGTATTTCGAGATGGCGATCTGCTTCTATGGGTGTGGATCGTCCACTTGTACGAAAAGGTCCGTAAGGGCTTTTAAGGTTCTTATGCCCGTCCCCTTAGCAACCTAGTAGGTGACTTGGGTGACTACTTGGTTCTTGTAGACGTATGTATTTTTAGAATTTCTGAAGCTTTTAGCCAATAAGAATGGCATTTAAGCATCGTTTTTACCATTTCAAAGGTGATTAATAAGGTTGGTTTTGTGCCTGCACTACAGCAGTAACCTCACTTGCACCAGCGGAAGGAAGGAAGTTTTTTGTGCAGAGACATTGTGGAAGCGTGTAATATGCAATAACGATTGTGTGCATTCCCAACTTTTGCCCAGCCAAGCTTCAGAGCCTTGTGTACGTTCCGGAACGACTTCTTCACTTTCTCATTTTTCATCCGTCACCGGCTTGGAAAGCTCTGAAATTCAAGGGGTAGAGTTATTCACTCGTTATTGTTCGCCTTCTTCCTCATTTCCGTCGGTTGTTATTTACATCCATCGTTAATACGACTAAATCTCATCCTTCTTGTCACCTTATGAGCACGGGTAACAGTCCGTCATTCGTTTAGGACTTCCAAGCCTAGGGAAAGAATACGAAAGCATCGTTCCTGTCTCTTTAGTGAAGCTCTGCCCTCGCTCTTCCCCAAAAGATATCCGGTGTTCGAATAGCCCAACAAAAACTTACCGCCGCCTCCCTCGCGCCATCGCAAATATTCAAGACCTTCACGTCGCGCTAGAAAATATTGTCCTTCGTTAATTCTCCTACTTTCGCTACATTGTATACTACATTCGACTTTCATGGATATCTGCATCAGCGCCACCTCGTCCTGATTGTTCTGGTCGACCAAGGAACCAACCCACCCCCAGAAACAGGGATAATTCTGATCGGTTCACTCCATACAAACAAACAACTTTGACCACACACAGGTCACCAACATCACTGTATGCTACCTCCTATTTTTCATAATTGTGCCTGCCCCTCTCAGTGAATCACGGCTAGGCGTGTTTAATTACAACGTCTGTGGGTATACTAAACCCACCTCCGACCTTTGATCATTACGAAACCAATTACTGCTAAGCACTCACTGAAGCTGGAGTAATTGAAGTTTGAACATATTCATTACATGAATTACTGTTGTGTGATGATTTGGAGCTGATAAATCACCACAAACAGAATTATGTCTGCTCCAAGGCGGCCCATTGAGGGCGGATCTCATCATTATCAGAGTTCGTCGCGGCGCGCGCACGCTCAAGATGAAGAAGCTGGATACTATTCTCTTCCGCCAGTCTCACCTTTACACGAACGAGGACCTTCGAAATCGTCATTCGCAGATTCCACCGCATCTCCGATCAGTCCGACAATGTCTCGAGAGCCCATTTCGCCGACACGTACGACGACACCTGCGACAGGAGTGTCACGAAAGAGAAGTCTGATTCGTCCAGAGCGCACCAGAATGGACCGAGATCATCCCAACTATCATTACCGGCAGCATGCCGCTAACATGGACGTTTTACCATCGACAACAGGGAACGATGTGATACTAGAGGATTTGGAGGCTGCAACCACAGAGACATCGGGTCTTCGAAGTTCTGGAGAGGCGGAATCCGACATTGCACCGCCGGTTCGAAAAACTACTCGCGGTCATGGCGCAGGGCCAGAAGATCTTGCCTCGACCGAAAAGGCTGGTTTTGCTAAGAAATCTCGAGGAGGAAAACTGAAGAGGGAGAGGGCACACAAGATGACCAAGGAGGAAAAAGAACGACAAAAGCAGCTGGACACTGTGAAGCCGCCTAGTCTTTGGAACGTTTATTGCGCCATCATAACGTTCTGGTGTCCTGGTTTTGTTCTCAAATGTTTTGGTTTCCGGTCGAAAGCGCAACAGAGAGCATGGAGGGAGAAGATGGGCTTGATCAGCATTATCTTGGTGATTATGGCATTCACTGGATTCCTGACCTTCGGATTTACAGCGACTGTGTGCAAAGGTGGTGGAGGCTTACGGCTACAAGTCAACCACGTTGATTCTGGTTACATGATTTTCCATGGAAAAGCGTATGACCTGTCAAAATCCCACCATCCCGCCGCTATGGGTATTACATCCGGAGCAAACGTTCTATACGATTTGCCAGAAAAGTACGGTGGTCAAGACGGAAGCTTCCTGTTTCAGAATGTCAATGGCAAATGTAAAGGTCTCATTACCTTGGCCGACGGGTCTGATGTACCGACAAACTCTGACGGTGATCTTGCGTGGTATTTTCCATGCCACTCATTCAAGCAGGATGGTTCAAGCTCTCCTAATGAGACTATTGGATATTATCTTGGATATGCATGCCATTTGCAAGGAGAAGCTCGAACATCTTTCTACGATTTGGACAGTGCCGGTGATGTTTATTTCACCTGGGACGATATCAAAAATTCATCGAGAAATTTGGTGGCTTATTCTGGCAACGTTCTCGACTTGGACCTTCTGAAATGGTTCAATACCAGCCAAGTCTCGGTTCCATCACGATTCACCACTCTTGCCGACAAGAGCAGCGCCGCCAATGCAGCTGTTCGCGGTAGGGATATTACCCATGCATTCCAGTCATCCGAAGATAAACGGATCGCCCAATGTTTCGAGCAGATTATCAAGGTTGGAAGTGTCGATACTGAGACTGTTGGATGTATTGCTTCTAAGGTCGTTCTTTATGTCTCTTTGGCATTCATTCTTGCCATTGTCGGGGTCAAGTTCGTTTTGGCATTGATCTTCCAATGGTTTATTGCTTCCAAATACGCTGCTGCAAAGACTTCGCAGTCCTCCGACCCGAAAAAACGTAATCGGCAGATTGAAGATTGGACAGAGGACATCTACCGTGCCCCTCCGAGAATGGCGGGTGATATTGGCAGCACCGTTATCGGTTCCGGGTCAGGATCTGATCGAATGAGTAAAAGAACTAGCGCTTTCCTGCCAACCCATTCTCGATTCTCTAATCCTTACGCCGCCGCTGATCGATCATCTCGCATTGGTCGACCTCAACCAACCACAATGGCAAGCGCAACCTCCACAGCCCAGTTGATCCCGCCAAATCCAATGTTCCGCAACCAAAACAACAGCCGGAATAGCTTCTTGCGCACTGACTCTATGCCATACAATGGTACAAACGACGTTGAAGGACCTGGGCCTCAAGGCTTTATTCACGAAGCTGTCGTTCCTCAGCCACCAGCTGATTGGCAACCATTCGGCTATCCTCTGGCCCATGCGATTCTTCTCGTCACTGCTTATTCTGAAGGTGCCCTTGGTATTCGTACTACTCTTGACTCCATCGCGACCACCGATTATCCTAACAGCCACAAGACCATTCTAGTCATTTGTGATGGTATCATCAAGGGTGAGGGGGAAACAGTGTCCACACCGGAGATCGTCCTTTCGATGATGAAGGATTTCGCAGTTGCACGAGACGAAGTACCGGCATTTTCTTATGTGGCTGTCGCTAACGGATCAAAGAGACATAACATGGCTAAGGTTTATGCTGGATTCTACGACTATGGACACGATTCCACCATCCCTGCTGACAAGCAAGTTCGAGTTCCTATGATGTGTATAGTCAAGTGTGGTACTCCGGATGAAGCCTCGAAGAGCAAGCCAGGTAACAGAGGCAAACGTGACAGTCAAATCATCCTGATGTCTTTCTTGCAGAAGGTTATGTTTGATGAACGCATGACCGAGTTGGAATTTGAAATCTTCAATGGATTTTGGAAAATCAGTGGAATCTCTCCGGACTTCTACGAAGTGGTTCTTATGGTCGACGCAGATACGAAGGTTTTCCCGGACAGTTTGACACACATGGTCTCGGCTATGGTAAAGGATCCCGAAATCATGGGTCTTTGTGGAGAAACGAAAATCGCCAACAAACGAGCAAGTTTCACTAGTGCTATCCAGGTATTCGAATACTTCATCTCCCATCATTCTGTCAAGTCCTTCGAATCCGTCTTCGGTGGTGTTACCTGTCTTCCTGGTTGTTTCTCTATGTACAGAATCAAGGCTCCAAAGGGTGGTGAGAACTACTGGGTTCCCATCTTGGCCAATCCGGATGTGGTAGAACATTACTCTGAGAATGTTGTCGATACACTTCACAAGAAGAATTTGCTACTCCTCGGAGAAGATCGTTACCTTTCTACACTCATGCTTCGAACCTTCCCTAAGCGCAAGCAGGTTTTCGTACCACAGGCTGTCTGCAAAACTCAAGTACCAGACTCTCTTTGGGTTCTTATGTCCCAAAGACGTAGATGGATCAACAGTACCATCCACAATCTTATGGAATTGGTCCTTGTACGAGATCTTTGCGGTACTTTCTGTTTCAGTATGCAGTTTGTGGTCTTCATTGATCTTGTCAGTACTTTGGTCCTTCCGGCTGCCATTGCCTTCACCTTCTACGTCGGTAAGTAATAATCAACCCCTTTATTCATTGGACGGTCACTAATCATATTGCAGTTATCATTTCTATCGTCCAGAAACCAGTTCAGATCATTCCACTCGTACTTCTAGGTCTCATTCTTGGTTTACCAGCCGTCTTGATCGTAGTAACCGCGCACAAATGGTCTTATGTTCTCTGGATGTTGATCTACCTCGTTTCGCTGCCAATTTGGAACTTCCTACTCCCAACATACGCGTTCTGGAAATTCGACGACTTCTCTTGGGGTGATACTCGCAAGACTGCAGGCGAAACAACCAAGAAAGCGGGTATTGAATACGAGGGAGAATTCGACAGCTCAAAGATCACCATGAAGAGATGGGGCGAGTTTGAGCGAGAACGAAGACTTAGGTCAAATGCTGGATGGGGTAATTCCCAAACATCTTTGACTAAGGACCATTACCACGGTCAGCATGAGTACGAAGGTTACGCCGATAGTTAGATGAGTTTGGAAAGCGGGAAGTGCGGGTTTCGTTTTATGATGAAAGAAAGTACATATATAATTTGATGCATTGCGTGGTTGAAAGACAAAAGGGAAAGACTCTGGGTTGTAATTTTTAGGGATTACTATTACTGCTACTACTGTTGCATATTTTTTTTCGTCCGCCATGCCCCGTTATGGATGAGAAATGGATGGGCGTTTGCTTGGACTTGGTTTATTACGATGGTTGATGTTGTTTTAGTCGGAAGTAGTAGAGAGGGGACGGGGGAGGACGATTCTTACATTGCGAATTTGGTTTCGTGAGCGTGGTTGCTTAGTGGTCTATCTTTGTTGAGAGGCTACGGGATTTAATGCATATGATATAATTGATGTTTGATATGTCTCCATGAATGAGTGAATAAGCAAAGGGTATCGATCTATTGAGTGATGTGTATGCCAATAGGGCTTAGCTTTTGTTTTGGAGGCTGTGATGGTTATTTATAGAGAGCTGGCAAGTGCCATGACCTCATAAGTGTTGATATCAATTCATAGTGGGTTATCCATCTAGTTTAATAAGGCTCTTCTCGTATTTGTTGGCGGGTTGGGAGGCTTGCAGGCACGGTTGTTCGTGTTACTCTATGTGTCATTGAATTTCTAGTAATGGGACGAGAGCGCACGCATAATAGAGCTTGTATTAAGATGATGTGGTATGTATTACACTTAAAGTAGGAGACCACCGCATATTAGCAACCTTGGGATAAACATTAAAAGAACCAAATTCCATCCAGCAGTAACATTCCAAAAAATAACAATTAAAGAAAACCTCAAGAGATACCAGCTCCCTTGTCCTGTTCCGTTCGCCTTCCTCGATCATATTCCAAAACTCTCGAATTAGGTAGTGCCTTTCAACTTTCGACATTCCTAGCTAAATGCCCATATGCGCTTGTCCTCTTCTCCATCCTTGGAATGAAGGAGATCTCTTAGGAAGCAGTGAGAGGGAGACTCAAGACCCTTAAGTCTAGTCCCGGTCGTAGCCCCTCGGTGGCCACGTTCCCTGTCTTTCCACGGGTAGAAGGGGCATCCCAATTGGCTGCGCCATTTCACGTGGCCGCATATCCTCATAGTGGTGGACAGCTCTCCTCCCCTTGTTATCAAGAGGCTCCAATGGTGATCTCTCGAAGGCCCTCGGCCTGTCCTTTGGGTGATACATGGCTCCTACGACCCGATCTCCAGTCACGTTAGTCACGATCCTGTGGAACCCGGGGTCGTTCGGTGGGAGATACATCTTTGCGCGCTGTTTGTATTGGGCAGGATCACCGGGCTTGCTGGGCATGAAAGCAGAGAGCCGGTCACGGCGCCATTTTTATCCTCCTCGGGATCAGTTGGCCTGGCCAGGTTCTTCGGCCTCGTGGATTTTACATCGTGCCGGTATCCCGTGGGATCTGGGGTGTGAGCGGTGACCTCGTAGGGACGTGTTTGGGTGGCGGGCCGCTCCCAGTCCTGAAAGGTGGAATATCGAACATGCTCGGTACCATAACGTCGGGTCCAGATAAGCGCTGACAAAAACGCGTGCGGCGCAAACCACGATAAGTTAAGCGCTCATGTCTTTTGTTTGCAAATATTCCTCAATCACCTGGTCATTTCGAATCGAAAGATATATGTGTGTGATTCACAAAACCGAGTATATATTTGGGAACAATACAGTTGGTGTTTGCTGAACTGCTCGATTTCCGTCAACCTAATTATCTGCCTCTGGACGCAACATATAACATACAGTCATTAACCCACAACCTACTCGACCGACATCAAAACGTTTTACATACTGCAAAGCACTTCATTATTCGAGATGTCACAAACCGAAAAATCAAGCCAGCCCTGGTTGAAATGGCTTGAGGAAGATTCTAAGTATTTCGATGAGGGTTCATGGCAAATGGACCTCTATCATATTCTCACGAAATTCCTACAATCGGAAAACAGCGATGCGGCGGACGCAGCGCGCCAAATTCACACCAACTATTCACAGCTGTATGTCACTCAGCATGAATATGTTTTATCTTGCCTCGATAAGGGAATGGATGAATATCTCTCACGCTTCTACGATATTCTCTTTTCCACGGTTAGGTTCATACCTTACGATGATGCCAAACAGGAGAAGGTAGTGCAGCTACTGATAGAGCTCCACAACATTCCCGCTCAACCTTTCATAGTAGATAACGTAAGTACTCTATCTATATTTCACGTGGAAATCTTTCTAATTGGTAGATAAAGGAGGAATTCACGGATGTGGTTTGTAACCCAATACTTGGGGAGGCTGTAAAGGACAAATGGAATGCCTACTTCAGTATGTTCTCCGAAGCTCCCTTTCCATGCGCTGGATATCCCTATGTACCTGTAACTAACTGGAACTACCTAGTAAGCGACGATACCTATGACGTTCTCCCACCAGACCAAGCCTCGCAACGTTGTGTTGAGTGGATGAACTTTGGAACTTTCCTCGCACGATGCGTTGCCACGAAGCTGGATTACTTCGACAGCTACCCAGGTGGTAGACTTGATATTCCCGCAGGTCTTGAGCCACCCGACCGCGAAATCACCCAGGAACTCAAGGATTGCTACGTCAGAGTGGCTACAAACTACCTCATAATTGCACCAGAGGTGCATTATGAGGCGTTCGTTTTGGACCAGAAGACTAAGGCCCCGACCATGGAATGGGGGATAACGCACTGGAGGATGTGGGCTAAGTCGCTCGAGGAACTTGAAAAGTATTATGAAGGGGAGGGAGAGAAGGGCGCAGAGTTGTTGGCTTTGGTAAAGCAAGCTAAGAGGAAGGTATTGGAGGTCGGGAAGGACCTGTTTGTTGATGAAGAAGTCAAGGGTGATGTGGTGGAGCAGCTTCAGAAAGCCACGGTTGAGGATAAAGACGGCAAGCAAACAGATGAGACGACTGAGGCAGTTGGTAATGCAAGTTTAGAGAAGGGGATAGAGACGAGTGCCACTGATGTTGTGGAAAAGCAAACTGATGCTGTAGAGGGGAGCAAAGCGAGTGGGAGTACGGATGAAGTCAGTCACCCCGAGTGATGGCACCCAGACAGAGTCAGATGCTATTGTTCCCACTGCTGTAGCTGAGGAAAACTATGACACCACAGTCAACAGCGATGGGAAAGGGAAGGCAGAGATTATTACCAGCAACGATCACACCACTGCTGCAACGGAGAACGCCGGGGAAGGTGTGGGAAATGTAGCCGAGAAAGATGCCTGAAGAGTGTAAAATAGTTAGATTTCCTTTTGGATTTTTGTTTTGGAGCGCAACATCCAACTTTCTCTAATATCATAATCGTTGAGCTTGAATTCTTATCATTTACACATAACCTTCAAGTGATGATCCATGTAGCATTCATGCACCTAATATCCAGGCCTTGTGATAATGATTGGGATCATTCTGCGCATGGTCTGGCGGATTTTAAAAGGTCTTCAAGATTTATAACTCCATGTTTTCACCTAATTTGGTTCCATATATTCCAATAACAGACCACTATATTACCCATGAACTCAGATCATAGATCGCGATGCCATGTCATAGAAGATAGCTGCCAATCATGCACCACTCGGCTCCAAGGGCTACACAAGTATAAATCTCTTTTCCTCCTATTTTACGCCACTTTATTATACAAAAAGTTGTGTTATACATCCTTACTCCTCATCCAAGTCCATATCTCCATCAGCCTCAGCATAACTCTTTCTCTTCTTCGCACCGACTCTCGAACTCTGTCTCGCAGGCTTAGCTTTCGTAGCAGGCTTCACCAATTCATCCTCATCTTCCGCCGACAAATCCGGCATGCTCAAATCTTCTTCTTCCTCATCTTCTTCGTCCGGATTCGAGACACTCGGTGTCTGCGCCACTTTCGCAGTTTTCTTCTTTGTTGGAGTAGTCTTCTTTGCCGGGGCAGTTTTCTTTTTGGCAGGTGTGCTCTTCTTGGGCTTCTCTTCTGGGCCATCGTCCTCTGCGGCCTGGGCAGTCTTGATTTGCTCTACGATATCCAAGACGTCTTTCAGGCTTCCTGCACTTGCCAGCTTTTCTTTGACATCATCATCCAACGCCCGTTTTCTCTTCTCATTGATCTTTCGTCTAGCTTCGAAGTTCGCCGGTGTGGGATGTTTGAACATTTCTTCCTCGTCGTCGCCGCCTTTCTTTTTGACCTCCCTCTTTTTTGGCTTTAACCATTCTTCCATGCCGGGTGGCCAGTACACGCGGTTCTCCGGCCCTCCCATACCAACCTCCTCTTCTGGGATGATGGCTTTTTCAGGTTCTTCCTCCTCCTCGAGCTCCTGGCCAAACTCCTCAATCTCGGCCGCTATCTGCTTCTTAGTCTTCTTCTTTTTTGGCTTTTGAGGCAGTACACGATTGTCATCATCTCGCTCGTACGGTACTATATTGTTAAAGGTGTCGAACCCGGGAAGCTTGAAGGTCCTCATCAACTCAAATACAGCTTGCTCCTTATCCTTTGCTTCAATCATCAAATCCATGTCGTTTGCGCAAGGTGGGAGAGTGGCAGGTCGTGGATTGTGCTTGCGTCGTTGACGGCCTGTTACAGCTTGAGGGGTTTGTTCGGAGTAATGCATCTTCTGTGTCATGTTCTTGCGGTCCCAGGTCGCTTTTATTCGTGGATAGAGCTCCATAATTCCCTTAGTTCCCTCGGCGATTTGCTTAGGGTCGAACATTATGTTGTGGTGGTGGAAGTCGAGACACATCGGAATATTGAGCTCTTCGCAAAGAGGAAGGAGGTCATGCACGGTCCAAGATACATCATCATTCTCAAGAACGATGCGTTTCTTGATAGAATCGGAGAGCTTAGCATAATTCTCACGGAAACGTTGAATGGTAGCTGCTTTGTCACCAAAGGTGCCTCCCAAATGAAGAATCATAACAGCATCTCTGTCTTGTTGAGGCGGTAGCTTGAGGAGTGAGAGCATCTCGTCATGATATTCAAGATCTCTCACCGCATTCGCAATCACTTCCGGACGCGGGGATCCCAGTTGCGTGAACTATCCATTATTAGTTGATTTATCGAGCAATTTCTTTTGCCTAACTTACCTGTCCTGGATGTGTGCTCACTCGGTGACCCAGCTCAGCAACGACTTTTCCTACCTCTGCTAGTGCTTCACTCGCGAAAGGGGCGAGCTTATACCCATACACAGCATGACTAGCAAAGGGAAACATCTCTGAGCTCAGTCTCATGAACTTGATACCGTATTTATCATTCCATCTCAACATTTTAGGCAAGTCTCGAACATTTGCTAAACACAAATCTTCTACATAACGTTGGCCGCGCTCCACAGAAGCTGGCTTGGATTTATCGGGTCTGTTCTTAGTAGGATGCTCGGGTTGCGAAGGGTCCTGCAATGGGTGTCGATGGTCAAGTATGGAAGCTATGCGACAAGTTCGGGATGTGAAAACCGGTGGATTGCAAGATCGAAGATAGGTATTCAGGCATGCCTACGTTGTGCATTAGCATTTTCCTATTAGATCTGATCATTCAAACCCACATATCCTAGTCTTCCTTTCCAAGGTAATGGTAGGTAATCGCTATTGATGGGAGGCGGTCGCCTTGCCTCCAACTTTATGGCATCAATATCCTCAACGGCTCCTTCATCGTCGCCGTCTGGATCGACTCGTTTCTCCCATTCATCCTCATCATCTTCCTTCTTGACTTTCT
Source organism: Rutstroemia sp. NJR-2017a WRK4 (assembly GCA_002946385.1). Taxonomy (NCBI): domain Eukaryota; kingdom Fungi; phylum Ascomycota; class Leotiomycetes; order Helotiales; family Rutstroemiaceae; genus Rutstroemia; species Rutstroemia sp. NJR-2017a WRK4. The sequence goes on along the minus strand of NJPR01000123.1, from coordinate 443,333 downwards.
TTTCGGCAGCCTTTTTAGCTGCTTGCTCGGCTTTAAATGCTTTTATCTCATCTGAAGCCTTCTTCGCGGCGACCGAACTTTTCGTTGGTGTCTTCTTCTGCTTCTTTGCAGGCGTCGTTTCTGGCAATTGGTCTTCTATGTCAGAGAGTGCCGAATCGCTTTCCTCTTTCTTCAAAGCGACTTTTACGCCACTGGGTTTCGCAGGCGTTATTGGTACTTCGATCTTCTTTATGTCGAAAGCTTCCCCAACCTCGTCTGCGTCGGGGCTTGCGCGAAGAGCCGTATCCCCATCTACAATATCTGCGTTATGTTCGGGGTTGGTATCGACCTTGCCTCTCCGCGACGATTGACGGGAAGGTCCAGCAGGGGGTTTGATCGGGACAGTCTGGCTTGATTTACCAGTAGGAAGAATGGGTAGGAGGCTATCGTTAGAGGCTGATACTGCTGCCACAGATGATCTTTTGCGTTTTGGGGGCATTGCTAAGCTTCTACCGCCAAAAAATTTCAGATGAACGCCTCTCAGTGTGTGTATGCTGCACAATGTTGTCCTATTGATGGAGATGTGTGTTCTGCTGATCCGCAGGTAAGGTATATGAGTAGTAAACATCCAAAATAAGGTAGGGAAAAGCTGGATGGAAATTTTCCTGGGAAAGAAATTGTCCTACCTGGAACTCAATACTTACATGGCTTACCCGCGCGTATTTTCAGGATTTGCCATACGTCACGCGTGTCGTTGATGGTTCACCCCCTTGAGGCTCGCGGGTATCTGAATTGAGGTCCACAAAGATCGAAGCTAAACAGTCATTAACGTCATTGGCTTGCTAGCTTCAGATCCTACTGCTTACACACATTCAGTGACTGGTCCGTGCAACAGTGTGGTCCGTGCCAAGCCCCTCATGCCCCTTTTCGCTTCCGTACTCGTAATGCTTGAGTAGACATTATTTTCAAACACAAGAGATAGTATATGGAACTATGGAACCAAGATTATTATTGAATTATAACTACTAGCTGAGCTGCTTGTTCTTTCCTCGAGGCAAAAGAACACAAAATAAAGCTTGAAAACCGATCAATATCTGGATACTCAAGATGTTGCCAAAACCACCGCTCCCCCCACATTGAAGAATGTTGATACCAAACTGCCCCAATACGCATACTACATGTAGAATAAGTTTAGATGAGATTGAAATGGATATTATCCCTGAAAGAAACGATCACCTCTCTTGTTTAAGGCAATCAATGTGCAACTGCTTCGTGGACCACAGTAGCCTTTTCGTCATCCACGGGATAGTTGGTGGTACCACCCATTGATGCTGTAACCTTGACCTTACCGGCTTCAATATCCTTCTGCAACTGATCCAGTCTGGAGCCCTTGGGAACGCCCTTCCAAGCTGGGATGCCACTATCGAAGACATCGTCCATTTCTTCGAGAGTCTTGCCTTTGGTTTCTGGAGCTGTGAGGAACATATGGATGAATGCTAGACCATTGAACGTAGCAAAGATCATGTACATCTTCCAGTTAATGTTCTTGAGCAAAGGTGGGACAGCAAAAGCGAGGACACAGTTCCAAAACCAGTTGGATGCTGTCGCGAGTGAAACGGCCTTAGCACGAATCTTGTTGGGAAAGATCTCTGCCGGGTAAGTCCAGCTGGTCGGTCCCCAAGTTGTCGCGAATGCACAGACAAATAAATAAGTCATAGCCTGCGAGATATGTTAGTAATATTTCAATAGAGTAGCGACAGAAAAGGAGTTCCCGCTCCAGTGCAGAAATAACAAGCCTATGATAATGCCTAAGAGATAGTACTGCGTTCGCATTACTATAGTACTTATGATTCTCTTGGGTGCACAGCTTGCTAAGACCGTTATATACTCAGTAAGAAATTAGGCATCACATTATTCCAGATCGGCTTCTTTTTCTGCGCGCCAGGTGGGGAGAAAAGTTCAGAAGACTTCGACGTAAGATGAGATAAAGGGATTATGCATTGTGCTTTCAGCAATGACCAAGCTGTACTCACCACAATCCCTGAGCTAACGCCCTTCTTATTGTAGACAATCCAGGTGATATTTTCGTTCTGTTTCGTCTTTGTTTCTGCTGTATTTGGCTGGCCATATCCAGCTTGCAAACCACCAGCAATAAACAAGAAAGTCATCATGAGAAAGGAGCCGGTGAGCATGGCTGGACGGCGACCCACCCGATCTAAGTAGAGGATTGCCGGCAGAGTCAAAGCGACATTGAGAATATACTGAATCGATGCTGTGAGTAAAGGACTAGCGATGTTGGCCCCCTGCATGATATCTGTAAGACACTCTGTTAGTCTGAATCCTTCAAAATCATTGCTATCATTGAGCGGAGGTATCTAACGACATAGCTGCATTGCTTCAGGGGATACATACAGACGACGTAATACATCATGATATTCATGCCACAAAGTTGAGACCACATCTGAATTGACATGCCCAAAATGACACGCTTGAATATACGGGGTGATGCTAGTTGTCGATAGCTGTTGATAGCTTCCTCACGTTCGAATCGTAATGCTTCTTCGATTTCTTGGTATTCCGCTAGAACCTTAGGATGGTTTACATTACCACCACCATGGAGCTCTGCGATAACCTTTATGGCTTCCTCCCATCTGTCTTTCGAAGCTAGCCATCTAGGAGATCTGGGTAAGAAGAAGAGACCAAAGAATAAGATGACTGCAGGAACCATTTGTACGCCCCAAGGGATTCGGAAAGCAGAGGTAGGTTGATCCTTGGGCGGAAAGGGTTAGTTCTTGACAGCAACGACTGATTGAGACTCCCAATAACACGGGGGAAACCATTTCGAGAGTAGCAGAAACAGCCCATAACTACTCTCCTGAAATAACCCTCGGATTAAAGAAGTAAACCATGAAGACGTGACGACAAAAATGATCGAGTATACTTACTGGGTTATTAGCGCCGCCTCCAACTGTGGAGGCGCCATATTGAATAAAGTATTGAATAAGAATGCCCCATGTGATCGCCCATTGTTGTAGAGAAACGACTCGACCTCGGATTTCCTTGGGCGCGATTTCTGATTGATAGACCGGGCAAATTGAGGAGGCGATACCCACGCAGATGCCTGCGATGACACGGCCAGCGCATAACATGCCAACATTGATAGAAGCACACTGAATACTTAGTGGAGTTTAGCCCTCCAGCTCTTGAAGTAAAGAGACAGGAATACTACTTACATAGAACCAACGATCCAGAAAACAGAGGCGATCTGAATACTAGTACGACGAGAGAACCGATCTGCAAGATAGGAGGAAGACAAGGCACCAACAAGAGAGCCAGCTGGCATCGCACAAGTGATACCACCTTGAGCGTAGGAGACAGGGTTGTTAAAGTATCTGATGTATGCCTGGGTTCCTAAAACACCAGACATACTCGAGATGTCAAAGCCGAAAAGGCCACCGCCTAGACTCGTTAGCCTAAGCCCCAAACTGATATAGAATGGAGTTGCTAGAGAAACGGAGTACTTGCCAATGGCAGCAAAAGAACAAATTGCATAGACGTTCGTGACATACCACATGGCGAAGCAATTTTAGTACAGCAGTGCGGGGACTTCAGTGCTGAGAGAGCTCGTTGAAAACCCTGATCAGATTCGAACAGGTTCTGTGTGGGAACGAGTTGTTGAAAGAAATACGCTGTGAGGGAATTCTGCTAGTATTAATGATAAGGAGGGCCATAGACGTGAAGGCAAATACAGTGGGATGCTTAGACAACATAGACATGTCTTATATATTCAGCAGCTCCTTGTTTCTCCGGGGTAGATAGATGAGCTGGGACTTGGGTCGTTCCCCTCACTTGAGAGTATACAGCCATCCGCTGGAGTCCATAGGAACGTTGTAGTAAGAGTCGCCGTAAGGCAAGCCCTCGCCTTGTTACGGTAACTATGCTCCGGTCACGCAAGAAAAGCTCCGAATAAGAATCCGGGGGAATCCTCCCAAGACAATTGCCATGCTATGCAGTCCCACCCCCTATATCATCACCCCATGCCCAATATAAACCCGATTTTGGATGCTCAGGTACTGCAACACATGATCCCGAGCGTACCACAATCAAGAATTTATCATTCCGGACCACACACATGAATTAAAGCGCGCGAGGAACTTCCATGCTATCGTTTGGTACTTCATCAAAGCAACGAATCCTCGGGGCCTTTCTCGGGAGAAAACTTTACCATGCCTACAGCTCCTCCTGTAGTGGATGCAGCTGCGAGGCCGACGGTATCCAATGGTCTTCAACTTTGTCATGCTAAAATGCCTGCTTAATACCACAACCGTATTCTTGAAGGATTTTGGATGCATATGTGTGTCGCTCCACATGTGGTTCGATCGAAATGCAGTTTCTGTCAAATCACAAGCCACATCGCTTCTCGTGTTACTTGATATTGCATGCTAGTCACGGACCTCATGACCTGTATAGAACCCCAACGGCTCACTTTCCAAGACTTGGCATGTTATTTGCGGGGTCGCAGGAGAAGCCTAAGAGATGTTTCTTGTCGATCATTCTGCTGTGATACGACTACCAGCTCACACATACCATTATCGTGCGCAGAGGCATGTATTTGGCTCAGTCCAGAATAGATAGGGAAACAGCTTTTTATCCTTGCTCACCTAGAATCGAGATCCTCATAGCCCAGGACACAGCGTTGGCTCCACGGCATTCATATATTCCACCTGTCATAATGGCCGGGATTGGTAAAAACACATTCTATGTTCTATTCCAAATGTCATATAAATCTTATATGATATATACATAAGGCTGAGGCATGTAACGGTAACATCGGATCTTTCTTTTCTGTTACTCAAGGTTTCGGCGAAAGCTCTTCGACTATATTCTGTGGGTCTTTCCATGCGAGTGCAACATATCTAGCAACGCATATCAGTACTGCACCTTCATAACACTGGTGTGACTTCAATACAGAAACGCTTTCGGACACTTACTTGGTGTGACTTCCTCGCGCAGCAAGTTGTCCTTTCGCGTTTGTGAATTGAATCGAAGTATATGCGAGGGTCTTTCCAACTGTCCAGTCGTTAACAAGCAATACACCTCTAACTCGGGGGAGGAACTCGCATTTGTCGCAAGTAGCAACGGCCTTTAGTGTGTCCCCGACCTTACCGCCAGAATTGAGATACGTAACTTTGAAATATCAGTGATATACACCTTGTGTCCCCATGTTTGCCTACTACTTACTGTTCATATCAGTACTAACACCAGTTGCATGCAGTCCCTGTGATGCAACAGCTAACGAACCACCTAGATCGACCATGCTTGCGATTGTTCCGCCGTGAATGATTTCAAGTCGGTTCTATCATAAAGTCAACATGCGGAGAAAGGCGCTGGAGCTAACCATTCTCACAGTGTGCTCTTTCTTGATATCAAGCTCAAAATCGACACGTCCGGGCTCAGCTGCTGTGACTCGCAGCTTTCAAAGTCAGCCAAGACTCAAAGCTTTCTAATGAGCAGTCTTACATTCTCGCCAAAGAGTCTGTAAGGAGTCAGTCATGACCTTAGGAACGAGAAGTGTGCTACTAGTAGCTGTAGGAATGGCTCAATTGCCTGCTCTTTCTCGTGAAAGAAAGGGCAGACTCTTCGTATAGTTCGCCATCTTCTCTTCGGTGGTATTGTTTGAGAAAATAGCTCAATGGCAATATAGAAACAGCATCCTCCTACCTCGGTTCAAGTCCTGACGACTCGTGAAATGATTTCAGGACCTGTGGTGAATTAGCATAGGGTCAATCAGAATATGCCGTAGTTACGCACTGATCGGACGAATCTAAGAGCAGCCATTTTGCAAATCTAAACTCAACTTATGAAAACAGCAAAACTCCTTCACTTGACCTCCTAGCCTTTATAAACGGTGAAATTCCACTTACCTCAAGCTGTGACGATGACTGTGACGATGGGCCCAAAAGCAACATGGTCCGTGCACTCGGCTTCCCGCAGGGATGTGGAGATGGACCTCCACCAGGCTACTACAGTTAGACCTGCGAGGCTACCATAAATTCTTCAACTATGCATGATCATTGATTTTCGGAGACAACAAGACATTTCCAAAGATGTCTGTCTCTTCTCTTGCCTCGTTTGAGTATCTGGAGAGACTTCCAGGTACTACATTCAGACGACTGTACCAACAGCCTTCTACTTCGTTAGCCATCTTCCGACGAATGCTTCCGCATCTGGGTATGTACCTCATCTTGTCGCAGCGAGTTGGGCACTGACACAGGTTGTAGCAAAAACATTTGTGATGGCATTGCTTTACATGCCAAAGCCTTTACCCCTCACTGATCTCGACTCCTGGGTTCAACAGAAAAGCAAAAGGTTTGTGGTCTGCCTGAACACTGAGCGCATTCGCTGATTCTTTCAAAGACAAAAAGACCAAGCTCTTTCTTTACTATCACGACTCCATATTGTTACGATCACCGCATTGACTCGCGACGAGCCGCAGACCGTGGCATTGACCAAGAACTTCGGATCGTCGTTGCGACTTGCGCTCACTGGTGGCGGAGACCACCAATCTTTTGGTGTTCCTTCATCTGATCTGGTTACGGCAAATGTTGATTTGGATTTCTTGGACGAACATGCACGAACGCAATGGGAAGGCATTTTACATTACATGGTGAACAGCGTTGGGGAGGGAATACGACAGGAGGCCCAGGGACCAGCGAATTCAGTCAAACAATTATTAGAGGCAGGAAAGCTCGTTACAAGGGGGCGGGGCGTCGGTATCACACAAGCTGGGTTCTCGTTTTTACTGCAAGAGGTCAACGCGCAAGTGTGGACTTTGCTCTTGCTCTGGATTGAGAATGCTGAGCAGGTCAGTATTTGCTTCCACAGCTTTCAGCCAGCACTAACCCGGTCAGATGGGAATGGATAATGTCGATGTGCTATCCTTTCTCTTCCTATTAGGCTCCCTCGAACTTGGACGCGCATATACTACGACGACCCTGACCGACACTCAACGTAAGATGTTAAAATATCTTACCGACTTTGGACTGGTATACGTACCGCCTTCTTCACCTAATCAATTCTTTCCCACCCGACTAGCTACAACCCTCACATCCGACGCCAGCGCTCTTCGCAGCGTCTCTGCCGGTTTCGATGCCGCACTCAACTCCGCTCCTGGCGCAAAAGGCTTCGTGATAATAGAGACCAATTACCGTCTCTACGCATACACCTCCTCACCTCTGCAGATCGCCGTCCTCTCCCTCTTCACCAAGCTCAGCACCCGTTACCCCAATATGGTCAGCGGCCGCGTAACCCGTGACTCCATCCGCACAGCCATATCCCACGGGATCACCTCCGACCAAATAATATCCTACCTCAGCACACACGCGCATCCGCAACTCCTCAAACAACCCGCGGCGCAAGCAGGAGGTCCAGTCCTTCCTCCTACAGTCGTTGATCAAATCCGATTATGGCAGATCGAGAACGAGCGTATGAAAGCGACGCCAGGGTTCCTGTTCAAAGACTTTGACAGCCAGAAAGAATATGAAGGGTGTGTGAAATACGCAGATGAGGTGGGTGTGCTGGTTTGGAAGAATGATCCAAAGAGGACGTTCTTTGTTACGAAGCATGAGCAGTTGAGAGATTATATTAAAGCGAGGAAAATAAAATAGTATGGATGGATTATTTTGGGTTGGATAGGAAGGGAAAGGGGCAATTTCTCTTGGAATTCGCATAGCGAGGCGTTTTTATATGGGGGTTAGTTTGGGTATACGCGCATCTAGGTATTTAGGCAATGATTTAACTTTACACTTGTCTACATGGCGTGGAAATGTTAGTACAGCCATGATTTTTCCCCCAAGGCAAATAGATGCAATGTTTTTCTAGTATAGCCTACTTCCCGACGGATCTCTAGTTCTCCTTGGTAGAATCGAAGTTTGGAAGTGATGCTGAATGACCTGAAGTACACTTGTAATGAAAATCGAGCTACTCAGGGGAGGGTTGTCTAGGCACAAAGAATGAGCTGACCATTTTACTCACCACTTATTCAGTCACCATAATATTTTCCAGCACAGAAGCAGAAGAACTCAATACAAGCGTCAAATCATTAATATCATTCATTATGTCCATTCGTCCGTTCATCACCCATGATCATCATCCATCACTACACCCCCAATGATATCAGAAAAAGATTCGTAACTTCGTGACTATCAAGAAGGATCCAAGAATGAAAAGTAAGAGACAGAAATCTTGCGTGCGTAACGTAACATAAACTAATCATTTCTTCATCCTTAAAATAAAATAGACAACCAAAAATGGCAGAAGCTGATGAGTCGAAGCTGTTGTCCGGAAAAGCCTACCCCTTCCTATCCATCCACCCATGTCTTCCATATGATATGGGAACAATAGTCTAAAAAGTCCGTGTCAAGGAAAATAATAAAGAAAAACAAAGAATACAATCTGCCTGCGTATTAAGTAAAGACCAAGTGGTAATGTCCTATTCCAGTCCACCATAAGAATACCCAGATCCTAACGCCTGTCATCCTCGACACCATTTATAGCGCCTACATGTCAAGTAAATGCATGTTTCGAATTCGTCAGGACTGGTTATCTTAAGTCAAAGTAGCCAACATGGCTCTGACCAACTTTGGTGGAGGACCTGGGGGAAGAGAAGACGATTAGCGTGCATTCACGAGAAGTGTGCCTATTCCGGTGACCCACCTTACTCAGGTTCGACACCTAATAGGCATATTTCGGCACACTGATGCTCATCCTACCTTTTTTGTCTTTTTCAATCCTGACTCCTCCCGACGGCTCCACAATCTTCTCTCTCACAATAGTTACGTCTCTATCATCTTCGCCGTACAAAACCAGCTGTGAGTCGCTAGCTCTGGCACTGTGGCGATGGCGTCGGCTGGCGCGACGCTCGGCCTTGAGAAGTTCCTTCTCTGCTTCTAGCGCCCTGATCTCGGCACGGATGGCCCGTTCGTCCTTGGACCGACGACGGTCCTGAGGTGCCGCAAGGCCGAGTGGACCAACATGCATGGGTTCCGAGCGCTCGATGATTTCGCGTCTTTCGTACTCGAAGCTACTCTCCTCGCGAGGACGGCCTTCCAGGATGACTGGCCCGCGGTGTTCATGGTGCTCACGGTGCTCATGGTGGCTGTGATGGTGGCTATGATGGCTGTACTGGCTCTGTGCTGGAGATGGCGCACGATGTTCGACGATCGTAGTGTCGTGGACAATCTCAACGTTTTGAGGTGGCGGTGGAGCCATTGGTGGTGGTGGTGGCATGGGAGTGTATACCTGAGGTGGCGGCACTTGTGCATATTGCTGTGGTGGTGGCATAGCATACTGAGGAGCCGGTGTTGGCATAGCATATTGAGGAGCCGGTGTTGGCATCGGAGCAAAGTGAGGAGTTGGCGGTGGAGGCATGGCTTGCACTGGAGGTGGAGGTGGAGGGCCACCTTGGATATTATAGACTTCATGGCGCTCTTCGATGATAGTTCCTTCTGAGCGGCCACCAGACATTTCGTTTTCTGCACCAACGCGGTATGTTGTTAATGTTGTTTCGACTTCCTTGGCTGCGCAGTGTTAGGGACAAGCAAAACGGTAACCAACGAGGGATATGGGTGAGTGAAAATAACTTACTCTCAACAGTCTTGTACTCCTCGCTGAGCTTGATAACCTCGTCAATGTTCTCCCTTCCAAGAGCTCTTTGAATGATAATGGTGTCGCCCTAGAATTATTAGCACGTCGCTCAGCCGAAATGAAATGTAAATCTAACCTCTTCTTCGAAGGGGTATCCCAAGTCAATAATCGCCTTCTTACTAACGAGTCTTGTCGGCATTCTTGTCTTGCCCTTCTTTGGAAATTCGCTCCTGACAGAGATCGTGGTACCGCTATCAGAGGAACTGATACTTGAGCTCCTAACACTTCTTGTCGCGGTTGAACGGCTTTCTCTGCTGCGGCTTCTTCTCCTTCGTCGAACGATCTCCCTTTCTCTAATTCTCTCGGGATAAGCTCTGAAGTCATCGTCACCATAGAAATCAGGTTCAGCTACTTTTATGTCCTCGTAGTAATCTCGCTCAACGTGTCGTCTAGACGGAGGGCCTCTTCTTGGTAGTGATACTGGTGTCAATGGAGGTGGCCTAAGGTCGACATGTCTCGCTGGCGGTCCATATTCGTCCCTCTCCCTCTCCCTTTCGTATCTTACCAACGGCTGTCGATCGAATGTGTCCAAAGAGCTCTGCCTTCTAAGGAAGGCTGGTCTATTAGGTGTCCGTCTGGGTGGTGGAGAATCATCATAGTCCCTTTCTCTTTCCATCGTAATAGTAGTTCGTTTCAGCCTCTCTGGCTCCCTCTCTTTTTGCAGGAATCTGGGGCCGTCATAATAATCTCGTTCTTCGTACCGTTCTTCTTCGAAGCGTCGTGGACCTCGGCGCTCATAAACATCATCGAAAGATCGCTCTCGTACATGACCACCACCACCAGGGGCTGTTGCTCGAAGAAATCGTGATTCTCGATCTTCGCGGTCTGCGAAACGGACTCGCTCCCGCTCCTCTCTCTCTTGAACGAAGCGGTCACTGTCCCAACGAGTACCACCACCGCGGCCGCCGCCGCCGCCGCCTCCTAGGTCTCCTGTCGAACTACGGTACGGATCTCTGGCCATGACTTGTGGTCGTGAATTTACAGTCGATGGGAAAAACCGTGGGAGATGACCGATGTGCTTTTAAACAATACGGTTGTTGAACAATAGGTTTGTTGTTCAGCTGCGAGGTAAGAAATGTCTCATGCGAAACACTTCAGTTTGTTGGATCCGTACCCCGCCCAAATGATAGACGCAGAAAAATCAACCAACACCGACCGAGAAAACCCTGGGGCTAATCCTCTTGGAGCCGGAGATGAATGGGCAAAATTTTCTTGCGATGGTAAAAAGAGGAGGTTGGATTCTTATCGCACAAAATAATGAAGGGCTCTGGATTCTAGAAATGAACAGTGGATTCGGGGATTTTGAGTTTCTGGGAAGTGTGAAGTTTGCAGTTTGGGAGGGAGTTTGAGAGCAAAAGCAGGCTTGGTCGGCACATCCAGGTTATGAGTTATGACGAGAACGATCAGGGAGTTTCAGTGTCGTTCCTCAATGTGATTGGGCAGGGCATTTGCTGCCCAAGCATGGGTGTGTGCGGTTTGTGTACGGATAGGACGAGTACTCGAATACATACACGTGAAGGGAAGTAAGCGTGCCATCTGGATCTTTCCCACCTGCAGAATTTATCACCGAACCCTCGCCCTGGAAACGTTTGCGCTGGCGCGGGCGGTCCCCTTTTGCTTTGTCTCTTATATGAAACATCCATCTGCGATGTGCGTAAGGTTAAGCGTATGGCCATTGTCTCGTCTCTCGAGATAGTTACTTCTATATCAACGTTGTAGGACAAGTCGCAAGTCGTCAGTGCGAGCAACGCAACTTAGACTGTCCACATCGGCGTTGGTGTCACGAGTAATGGAGCTACAGAGGGGTCAAGGCAGGGGCTATCCTTTGACCGCCCCTTGCACGCTGATGACGCAGAGCTGCTGGACTGATTGCTTTTTCCTTATCCCATGCCCAGCATCGCTGAGAATGCGCAAATCTTGGTGTCGCGGCACTGCGCCGATATAGAGAGTTACTTTTACCATCCCAAACTCTCAAAAATGTTGGTTTCAAGGCCGATATCTCGTATGCAGCATACCCACAACGATATTCGATATGGAAATCATTATCAGATCGCATGGAGATCTGGTTGACATCGCATCTGCTTTAAATTACATCTAGTGGAGCGGGCCGAGATCATTTGAACCAGACCCGAGGAATTTTCATGTTAGGTCGAGGTATTCATGCCTAACGGAGGGTCCATTTACTCTAAACGACCGTTTGATATAGAGAGATTCCGTACATCTGGGTATACCTAGCTGTCGAGAATCGAGATGGTCGAGGAACTGTCATCTACCGTCGACCGGTGAACTCACTGACACTGAAAGGACGAACCATGGTGCGGAAGTACTGTACTGTACCTCGCACGCCAGCAGCATGCTAGTGCAATAGGCGAACTGGATCCGGACACCTGGAGAGAGCTTTTCCGAGTACTTGCCGGGGCTTTGAGGGGCAATACAGTACGGTACTTAGAGCTTTCGTTACGCTACGACTCTTTAGAAGCAGGGAGAATATTATATAGTACACAATTTTTGTGCAAATTTTCAAGGAATATTGCTTCCTTTCCATGATATGCATGGAGTAGGCCATCAAGTGGTGGACGGGGTTTTTCGCTTTACCTCTCCGTACATCCGAAGAACAAGGTCTAGAAATTCGCGAGGGCAAACAGACTTACGACAGCCGATTGAGAGCTCATAACAGCCTCAACGTTCCCCACCAGGGTAAAGTGGTACTCAGAACACCATTGGAGCATTTCAATCTCGTTACGGCCGGATAGTAGATCTTCCCCGCAAACAAAGTGCATCTTCAAAATGCTTAACCTTCAGTTTGGCAGCGGAACAAGATGTTCCGTCTGCAAGTTCACTGTTCTTCGGAAATTTGAGGCAAGTACAGACATGATGGGATGAACTCGAGCAGTTGTAGAGAGCTAGCTACAGCGGAGCTGGTAAGTCGGAGTAGTATATATAATCCACTGTTTGTCTGTTCTTTGGTTTGGTTACTTGTCGATATCATTCCCGTACCGATTTCCTGGGACCCTTCATAACTCCGGCACTACTTTGTCGTCTCATTGGAATACAAGATGTCTCGGTCTTCCATATCCGCAATCTTGTCCACAGTCCTGCTCTTCGCCTCCGTCCAAGGTGCAGCGGTCCAACGGGATGCGCAGAAGCACTGTGCAGCAAATTCACACTGGCCAGGATGGCAAAAGATCCAATATGCATTCGTATTGTGAGTAGAAATGCGTTTTTTGCCAGTCATTCACTAATTCTCAGTAGCGGCGACTCATACTCATCCACCACATTTAACGTCTCTGGCACCCAGCCCACGCCAACAAATCCTCTTGGAAATCCACCATATCCAGGGTACACCGCGTCCAATGGACCTAACTGGGTTGATTACCTCACAGTCAAGTACAATCGCTCGAACTTGTTGACTTATAACCTCGCATATGGCGGGGCAACTATCGACTCATCACTTGTTGCACCTTATGAACCGCAGGTTTCCTCCATAGCTGAGCAGATTGAGAATGAATTCTTCCCTGCTTATGCCGGCAAACCAGCAAGTGCTCCTTGGGCCTCTGACAATACTATTTTCGCTATCTTTGACGGTATAAATGATGTGGGAAATTCATACTACCAGGGCGTTCCAGCGACAACCAATCTCAACCAACGCATCTTCGCAGTCTATGCTGGTCTTGTTGATCAACTATACTATATTGGCGCTCGCAACTTCGCGTTCTTGAATGTGCCACCAGTTGACAGGAGCCCTTTGTCACTGGCCAACGATGCTGCATACCAACAACAAGAGAAGCTTGACATTGCTGCATGGAACACGCTTGTAACAGATCTGGCCCAGAATCTGAAGAAGACATTCTCGGATGTTAATGTCTTCACGGTCGATGCACACTCTATCTTCACCAAAGTTTTGGATAACCCTGCGAGCTATCCGCAGACTGCTCTCTACAAAAATACTACAGCCTACTGTGCTGCTTACCAAAAGTAAGTGTTGTGAGCCAAAAAGTTGAATGGACGTTCTAACAATTCCCAGTGGTACACCAACGACGAATTATACGGATCCATCTTGCTACATCCCGGTAAACCAGTACTTCTGGCTAAACTCGCTACATCCGACATATCCCATGCATGATGTTCTTGCACAAGGTGTTGCTCAGGTGTTGAACGCGGGGCCAAATGTTTGCTAGAGATATCAAATTATGAACTCAATTCCAAAACCTATGGCATCTATATAATTGATCTATTTAATTTCATTCGTGATGCAGGATTCAGAACCGTCAAATCTATTGAGACCCTTGCATATTCCAAAGATTTTGCACAGTACCTCGAAGACATATTACCACGACTAACAGGTCCCGCGACCGAGATAACCTCAAAGTTTCATAAATTTTTGTCCATTACACTGATACACCGAAGACGTTCCGCGCCAAGACGACTGGCCCAGCAATCACGTGAGATTCACGTTTCTACATCGCTTCTCAGGAAACATCACTCCGATCGTAACGTTTCAACTACTTGTAGATTTACCTAAAGCTATTTTCAAGCAGTCAACATGGACTTACCTATCACAATCCTATTATTTCTCGTCTCATTTCTTCCACAAGTCGTACCTTAACAGGATTTCCATCCCTAAAGCGTTCACCCCACATGAACTAACCTCCATCAGGTTAACGAACCCGGTGTTCGTGAGCTTTTACTATGTCGGTCTCTCGTCTATCTCTGCGACACCGGGACAACGACCTTATCAACTTATCAGTTCTCTTATCGGACCCCTCGTATCCACTCTTTTGTAGAAAGCTTCACTACTTCGAAGCTTCCTACTCGTCCATCTCTCAACGCTCTCTGACGCATAGTCAAGATAGCTAGGTTCCTAGCCATTCCAGGGACGATAAACTAGTGAAATCTTGGGAGAGATCTTGTGATGACTTCGCGATGCCAAAGCTACCGCCTCACAGGAGTCGGCTTGGTTAGTCCAGCTGTCATGGCTTGACCCGATTGATACACCAAGTCCCGCGGACGTACATCAACCGAATTGTGGTAAAGATATATATGTGCTTGACATTCCCCAATTGGTGTCCCCTTCTGTGTACCACTTGCCTTTTATTGTCAAGGAGCCATCTCCATCCTATTCACAAAGGTTTCCTAAGCTTTCATCCTCTCTCCCTTACATCTCTTTTACTCAATTGACTTGCACACTGTTACTCGAAATGGCGACTAATAGACTTAAATCACTCGCACATCATATTTCTGCCACTTCACCTCCGCCACATCCTTTCGATCCTCTTAGCAATGCAGAAATTGAGAAGGCCGTTGAGGTCATCCGAGCAGAGAAGGGACAAGTTCACTACAATGCCATCACATTATACGAGCCGCGCAAAGCGGAAATGTTGAAATGGCTAGAGAGCCCACAGACCGTATCGAGACCAAAGAGAATCGCAGATGTGGTAGTTATTGCACCGGGTGGAAAGGTGTATGATGGTTTGGTGGATCTTGTCGAGGGCAAAGTGCTAAAGTGGGAGCATGTGGATGGTGTTCAACCTTTGGTAAGTCTTGGCTCCTCGCATTCACCTAAGTGACCAATGGTTACTGACAAGAATTCAGATCACAATGGAAGATCTCCAGATTGTGGAGCACGTTGTTCGAAAGGACCCTAAAGTCATCGAGCAATGCGTGTTAAGCGGTATTCCAAAAGAAGATATGCACAAGGTGTACTGCGATCGTAAGTTTCTGCTGCCTTCATGGCTTCACTCCCCTTTAGCTAAGCGATGGATAATCAGCATGGACAATTGGTTACGACCACCGATTCGGTAACAACGTTCGTTTGCAACAAGCTCTTATGTACTACCGCCCTCACATGGATGACTCTCAATATTCCTTCCCGCTCGACTTCTGCCCAATTTTTGATGCTGAAAAACAAGAAATCATCCACATCGACATCCCCGAGGTTCGACGACCTGTCAACAAGGCTGCGCCAAACAACTACCACCCAGCGAGCATAGAGCAAGAGGGAGGATACAGGAAAGATATTACACCTATTAACATCACACAACCTGCAGGTGTGTCTTTCAAGGTCGATGGACGCACCCTTGACTGGCAAAACTGGAACGTTCACGTCGGCTTCAACTACAAAGAGGGAATTGTCCTCAACAACATCACATATAATGACAAGGGAACTGTTAGACCAGTTTTCTACAGACTGTCACTGGCTGAGATGGTCGTCCCTTACGGCAACCCAGAACATCCTCACCAGCGCAAACACGCCTTCGATCTTGGTGAATACGGAGGAGGGTACATGACCAACAGTCTCTCCCTCGGATGCGACTGCAAAGGAGCAATCCACTACATGGACGCCGCCTTCGTCAACCGTGCCGGAGAAAGCACCACCATCAAAAATGCCATCTGCATCCACGAAGAAGACGCCGGCATCCTCTTCAAACACACCGATTTCCGGGACGACTCCGTAATCGTAACCCGCGGCCGCAAACTCATCATTTCGCACATCTTCACCGCCGCCAACTACGAATACTGCGTGTACTGGATCTTCCATCAAGACGGCACCATCCAGCTGGAAATCAAACTCACCGGTATCCTGAACACGTATTCTATGAACCCAGGTGAAGACACCAAAGGCTGGGGAACTGAAGTTTACCCCGGTGTTAACGCGCACAATCATCAACATCTCTTCTGTCTGCGCATCGACCCGAACATCGACGGGCCGGAAAACACCGTCTTCCAAGTCGACGCTATGCAAGGTGCTGGCGAAGTCGGCAGTGCGGAGAACTACTACGGAAATGCGTTCTATGCGAAGAAAACTAAGTACAACACCGTTGATGAGTCTATCAGCGACTATGACGGCGTTACCTCCAGGACGTGGGAGATGGCCAACACTAACAAGCTGAACCCCTACAGCCACAAACCAGTCTCATATAAGCTGGTCAGCAGAGAAGTGCCAAAGCTCT
This sequence comes from Rutstroemia sp. NJR-2017a WRK4, assembly GCA_002946385.1. NCBI lineage: Eukaryota > Fungi > Ascomycota > Leotiomycetes > Helotiales > Rutstroemiaceae > Rutstroemia > Rutstroemia sp. NJR-2017a WRK4. Next base: position 426,699 of record NJPR01000123.1, on the reverse strand, counting down.
TGCCCAAGGAAGGTTCATTAGTCTGGAAACGCGCTGGTTTCGCTCGCCACGCCGTCCACGTAACACCATGTACGTATCCCACCCCCTTCTCCCATCTCACCCAAAACCCCCTCAACTAACCTCCTCCTCCCCCCAGACTCCGACGACCAACTCCACCCCGCCGGCCGCCACGTCCCTCAAACCTCAGGCGAGCCCTCCAAAGGTCTCCCCGAATGGATCGCGCACGGCGACGCGCCCATCGCCAACAAAGACATTGTCCTCTGGCACACCTTCGGCATCACGCATTTCCCATCGCCGGAGGATTTCCCCATCATGCCGGCCGAGCCCATGACCCTGCTGCTGCGCCCGCGCAACTTCTTTACCAAGAACCCGGCGCTGGACGTCCCGCCGAGTTATTGCAGTACGCCGAGTAGTGTGGCGAGTAAGGGGGAGGAGAAGAGTGTGATGAATGCGAAGGATGGGGCGAGTAGGTTGGTGGAGGGGAAGAGGTGTTGTAAGTGAGGTGGTGGGGAGAGGAGTGGAGAGGAGTGGGAAGGGTGTTGTAAGTGAGGTGGGAGCTTGTGCATATTAGTGCTCGGATATTTCTTGTAATGAGGGGCGTATTGGGATTGCTTGAGGAATGGATTTGAAAAGGTTGATCGTATTTAGCAGAACGTGTATCATGACTTAACCGAAGTTTTATCTTCTATAATATCCCGTCTAATTGGTCAATCTGCTGTTCGATTGACTATCTAATTCAGACGGACTATGGTTATTTCGTCCATCACCCTACGGGACATCAGATGATGGGAGTGAGGCCGAGTGAAGCGGGAACTAGCATGTCTTTAACAACGCTTCTCTTTCCTCCTAGTGAGTCTAGAAGATCGTATTACTACATGCTCTTATTACCAGCTAGTGCCTTTTTATGATAATTAACTCTAGCCCTAGCTACTCTATACTCGCATCTGCCTTCTCTCGTGGTATCGTATAGGAATTTTCCATCTTTCAAAACTCTCCCAAATCATAAAATGCCCTTATGTCGTCTTGCAATTACCGTCGCTAATGGCGCTATCAGTAACAACCGTAGACCCCTGCACTGAAGTTGTTTCGTATCGAATCGTATCGCATTACATCTCGTCCCGTTGGAAATCGCACAACTCCACGAATCCGCAGTCGTTCCTCCAGGTATATAAACCCACCCAACTATAGGCACCAGCAATGAAGATCTTCAAGGCCCCTCGAGTCCACTCCTCGCCCTCCTAAAACCGAACGCACTCCGTTTCCCCAACCCCGTTCCTCGTCCCGTCGGCCCCGCGGAACCAATCCCATCACTTATAACTCTACCCACACGCCCAATCCACCCCTTATCATCCGACATCCTGCCTCCATGAGGCAGCAACAACTTATTCTTCATCGCCCTCGCGTAGTCAACCTGCCAGTTCCAGAAGCTTTTCCTTGCTGCATTCGTACAGCATAACTCTTGTAAATACGTAAGAATCCTCTGGCTCCTCCGATCGTCATCTTCCATTACTCGCGCGAAAGTGAGGGAAGTCTTGGCTGGTCTGGTGGAACTCTTCCGGTGCTGTTTGATGATGATTGGTTGTGGGGAACAACTCGATTGCGGGGAGACCTGTCGCAGAGGCGTGCTTTTGATGACTTCGTGCAGAGGTGTAAAGGTCGTGACTATTGGTTCTTCTTCTGTGTTGAAGTAAGTGTTCCTAAGTAGGGCGTCGTCATGCTGAAATCTATCAGAAAGTGCCTGGTATCTTCCGCACCAGTATGAAGAAGGTTGTGCAGCATGGACCTGCATTATGTTTGTGGTAAACTCCCCATGAGGTGGAGAGTATTGTACTTCGGAAGTGGTAGGGTCGCCAGTCCTGGCAGGACATGAGGCTTGTCGATTGCTGTTCAGTGAAGTGATGGAGAATGAATGCGAGATTGATGAAAGGACTGCAAATGTCTTCGATTTCGGTAGCTGAGTAGCCGGTTCCGGTCTTGGAGAATCGGGGTGTAGCAGACGTTGTGGCCGATTGTAAGTCACAACTGCCTAATAGTCTATGAGTGTTTGCAAGCCAAACAAAGTCTACACTTTAATGCATACCTCGGTCTTCAACCGTCTTCTAACCGGCGTGCTTACATACCGACGGGCAGTACCAGTCCTCGAACTGAAGTTCGGACTAGGTATCCTCGATACTGCAATTTCTACTTCCACGCTGTTGTGTCTGGATCTCGAACTGTCGAGCTCTGGTCTCCATGCTTGCCGAGTACGAGGCTGGCTGATATCGGCTCCAGACACTGAAGCTGTTAGACCGGAACTGGCAACTGTAGGATTGCTGTGTAGGGGATGTGGAAAATTGGCAGCTGACAATCGGCGTTCATGCGTCAGCCGTTTGTGAAGAGCGCTTCTTGGAGCAAAAAAATTGGGTTGTGTATTTTCTTTGACTAGATTCTGGATGTTCGGTGATGAGTGTGAGTATGATAACTCGTCCCCAAGACGACGCCTACTCGGTGTAGATCCCCTAGGTCTGAGCCGGCTCGAATTATGAAGCCAAGGGTCTTTGTTGGATGGAAGAGGAGTTCTCGTCGTCATTCTTCTAAAATTTTCGTGGGAATATCTGGAGCGATAAGTACTTCTTCTGCCATATAAGACGCGACGCTTCTGGAAATTGAAATTCACTTTGGCGTGGGTAAAAAGGGATTAAGTGAGAGAAAATGTGTATATAAAAAAAGTCAGGCTGATGTCAACGATTCGAGATAGGAAGTTGCAACTGGAGGTTCCTAGGTACGCATGTTAGTTAGCATGTTCCCGGTATATAGCTGGACACCCAAAAGAGAAATAGCCTCTTCATTCACAAGAAAGCTTTAGCTACATCTGAGCTTCAAGTTCAAAATATTTCACCACAGCTTATTTCTTCCGGAGTTCAGACATACCTTCCCTTCTACTCTTACTCTCTTGCTCACGAGTTGGTTCTCGACTTCAGTACCTCTTGCTTAGAGCTTCCACCTCATCAGCTCCTACTTCAATCTGCTTTGTTGGCAATTGCTGAGTCGAGATAGACCACGCCGGTAAGTACTGATCAGTGTAACTCCAATTCACGTTTCCAAGTTGAGATTGAAAGAATTCCGTTCGGAGAGAAACTCAATTTTCGCAAGCAAAGGTGAGACGCAAGTAGAGGACGGAAAAAGGAATAAGTATCCTCAAGAATCTCTGCAATGTACATGAGAGGATATACTTATAGTAAGCTCTAGTCCCGTAAGATCCGATCTCCCTTCAATACAAATCAAGCATGAAGCATTCTCGAGAAAGTTCGGCGAAAGCCATAACCAAATAATATTAAACAACTTACACCCATATTCGTTTTTCGGCGACCTAACTGGAGATATAGCTCTTCTAGCCCACGAATACTCGGTGATTTAACTTTGTGGGAAGTAAAATTTGATCGGATGGCTAGATTGACTGACGAGAAAGACGTTGCCGCGATCCCATATATGCACGAGCAACGGCGATATCAGGAAGAATAGAAGACCCCGTGGTCGACCGTTCATTGGCGCGGCCTGCAATATATCGTATTCCCGGACAGAAAACTCGTACGCCGATATGGCAAGTACAATTCACTGATTCGGAGGCTGATCTAAATATAGTGATTTTGCGGTCACAGAAATTCAACTCCCGGCGAAGAAGAGAGCTTCTCGAATAACAATGGAAACCCACGATATGTAGGGGAGGTAGGGCTAGGTGAGGGGTAACGACTCATTAACCACCTATCAACCTTTGAGATACAATTTATAGAATTGTTACCAGTGAATTATATTGCTTTTTTGATCGATGCTCTAGAAAAGTCGGAAAAATGATTTATCTCATAAGGGAGGATGATGCGTGGTGGAGAGTGAGTAATGGGTAGCGGACTAATACAACCCTTGATGCCCTTAATGCTTGACCTACTCGTTATATCACTCATAGTTTTGGACTTGATTCTTGATTAGCCAGCTTTGGACTATCTGTATCTGTAAGCTATGGAATGAACACAAGCATACTTTATTTCCCATCACTATTCCAACCCTCGATATCAAACTCGAACTTGTTATCAGCTTGACCTCTTTCAATGGGGTTTCCCTCCGCATCATACAAGGACCGTTCTATGAAAGTGACATGCCCTTCCCAGTTTACGAGAATGACTGTTTGCCGTTGTGTGCCATAGACTCCTGACGTGACGCCATCTACCCCCGCTTGAGGTGTTTTCACCCCATTCGATTTGGCTTCAGAGATTTCCTCTGATGCCAATTTGCTATCCGCAGCTGCAATGTCCTCGGCTGCGAGAACTGCCGGGATAGGTGTTGCGTGGCCTATCATAGGTATAAATATCGACTTTCTCAGCTGATAGATGTACTCCTCGAAATCTTGATCATCATCTTGCTTGGGAAGTGTATCGATGTCCAGAACCGCGTACAGCTTCTTAACCAGCTCATCTTCTCCTAATCCATTTTGGACGACTTCTTCAATGACCTTTAGGACCTGCTCCTTGCCCATCTGGACTTTGGGCCATGGCACCGGGTCGTCATATGATGTGTTGCTTAGTCCATAAACCTCGCCCCTTTTCGCGGCAACCCACGGAACCTCATCCGGGGTTCCACTTCTGTTCGAGATGATTGCGAGGGCTTCCAGCCCATTATCATCCGATTTCTCCTTTCGCAGCTTCCCACAGACCAACGAAAATCCCCCAACCCCCTTCACTCCTTCCCCGTCCAACAAACGGTGGACAAACTGCTGTGTGGTCTCCTCGTTTTGTGCGGTCAACCAAGCGGTGACCATCCCTCCTCGACTTCTTGTTCCCTGTACCGGATGATCCTTATCGCTGGTATTTGTTTCGCGATAATTTGTGAGAACCGCAAAGTTCCCGGTCTTGGTAATTCCCAGCCATGTCCCCTGTTCGTCCCGTAGAAGGTCTCTGCTTGAGAGGATCTGCTGATTTTGGGAAGACCACCAATGAGGTTGACTCGTTGGCCGTAAAATGAATTCGTCTCGATTGTCGAGTATGATGAGCGCATATGAGGGATGCGCTGTGGTAGCTAGAACGATGCACATTCTGAATTGCGAAGTCTGTGAAAATGCGTATGCACGAAAGATATTGTTGAGGAATGATAAATTGCGGCCGCTGTGAATATGATTAAGTTTTGAGAAATGAAAAGTAACCTACCAGGGGGCACAAGTTTATATTGAATTAAATTGACCAAGAGAAAGATGTCAATGGAGCCAAGAAAGAGGAATACGCGCTCAGATGTCTGCTCATCTCCTCATGCAATGGGGTGGTGCTTTTCTCTATCTTCTGATGTTTTTCAGCCCAACAGTGAAGTGTCAAAGGTAGCGAAGCGCGTCAGGTTATGATTTGATGAACGGCCGTGACGGCTCACCTTATTCCAGCCACACCGGGCGGCTCCACGGTTCCATGGATCTCGTGGACTAGCGGGATTTGGCGGTTCTATCCTTGCAGCTCGGCATAAGGCTGTGGCGTCAGTTCACCCGCACATGCAGTCGCAGTGCAAGGAGCGTTCTTTCATGATCGTTCACGGATTTGAATGCGGACATGTAAGATCCATCACATGGAGGTCCCAATACAGGAGTTGGCAATTGGAGCGCTCCATCTAAAGTCCTACCAGCCCCTCAGCCCCTCAGCCCCTGAACATTACGCAGTAAGTACTAGCTCTAGGTGTCAGATACCCCGTATAACGTAGCCAGGTGACCTAATCGATAAGAAACAGTACCAGTTAGTACCAGTTAGTACCAGTTAGTACCAGTTGGTACCAAAGTTACGACTACTCCGTACACTAACTGGAGTTGCAGGGGAACTTAGCTTGACTCGCTCGCCCATCATCATCATCCGCAACTCTACCTCTTCACCTATTGTTTATTCCTTCATCACTTACTCTATCTATCTCTGTGCAACCAACCACCTATACTATCTTCTCTTCTCCTGTGAAATATCAAATTGTGTGCTACCTAATATTCAAGTCCTCGCAAAGAAAGAAAAGAACGAGTCCATTTGTGAACTACGAATGTAACAATGTTCGATACGTTCGCAACGCTCTTATCGTAAGTTTACCCCGCCTTCTCACAAGCTTGAGATGGAGTACAACGACAACACCTCGAACTCTCACTAAATTAATCTACAGCTCCATACCTACCTTTCTCTTTCCCGTATTCGCCTCCTACAAAGCTCTCAAAACATCTGATCCGGCATTGTTAACACCATGGCTGATGTATTGGGTGGTTCTTGCGATCGCTTTGTTCGCTGAATCTTGGGTCGGCTTCATTCTAGTTTGGTTAGCAGATGCCGTCATGCGAAATGCACTCAATATCAGAGTCAAACTAACAACCGCAACCATAGGATACCTTTCTACTCCTGGATTCGACTTGGCTTCCTCCTCTACCTAATTCTACCTCAAACCCAGGGCGCACGAGTCCTCTACCAAACTCACGTTCACCCATGGCTTCACAACAACGAACTCGCTATTGACGAGTTTATATCGTCGGCTCACGATCGTGCGAAGGCGGCGGGCGTTGAATATTTGAAGCAAGCTATCGATATGATCAAACAGCATGTCTTTGGTCTTCCACCCAAAGAACCTACACCCCCATCGACCCCTTCAGCCTATTCTTACACACAAAATCTGATGGCTCGTTTCAATTTACCTTCTGCGAGAACCGCTTTTCCATCGAATCCGCTCGGTGGCGCTTCCAACACTGCCAACGATTTCTATTCACTTCTTGCATCAGCAGTATCTGCTGCCACTTCTTCAAACACAGCGAGTGGTGGAGCCGAGCCGCATGACCTGTCGAATTCCGGTATGCTGATTCCTCCTAGCGTCGCGGGCCACGAGCGTATGTCGTTTATTGAAGCGCAACGTGAACGTCTTGCAATTCTCTTGTCTGCATTGGACAAAGAGGCACAAAATCTACAAAGCGAGAAAGAGACACCGAGGAATATCTCTAGTATGTCACTGGATGGTGGCAGAAGTAGCGAAGGAGAAGTGACTCGCCCAAAGAGTTCTATGAGTGGACTGAGCTCGCGAAAGAGTGAACCGGATTTCGAGAAAATCGATGCGGAAAGCGGATCGGAGGAAGCTGAGGCTACAAGAAGAGCTATGGCAAGAACAACAAGTGGCAATTGGATGCCATGGAGCTGGGGTGGTAAATCATCGGACACTTCTGGCGGAGAAAAGTCAGAGAGCAAAGGCAAAAGCTCAGGAGTTGATGCCTAAGCATCCTCCTTGTCTGTTCGTTTGATCGTGTAACACTTATATTCTGGGAAATTTCTGCAATTCATTTACACGGTTTGGTGTAGACGCATACTTGTTGGGATGGATAAGAGGAGTGGCTGGTACTGTCATTTCAACGCGGCGCCGAAGGGGTTAAAGGTTATGGGTAAAGACTCAAGAACTATACAATCATTGATATAAATGAAAAGAGATCTTTATCTACTCGATGAGCGTCTTATTGACTTGAAGCAAGGTAAAAAGTGCTATTCTACTCCATCATTTATCTCATGGGCTACTGCTATTTGTAGCTCATCACATTACCCGTTCTTAGTCCAGTCTATTACTCGCCCTTTCCGTTCCTCATACGTATATGGGATTCCAGAATGATAACCCGTCGATTTTTTGTCTGTCACTGGGGATATCTCACTGTGTCCAAACCAGAGCTCTTAAATGGCCGGCAGTGATGTTGTTTTTCTCTCACAACACGAGTTAGTTCTACAACAGCTCGCATATGCTTCATATACCGCCAGGCTCCAAGTAAGTGCATATTACACTTGTCTTTACAGGATTCTTTTTATAATTCATTTCATGCTGTAGATAACTATGTACATATAGGGAAAGTCATGCGCCGCACCTCGTGCATACCCCGACCACGAATTATGTTCCATCTCCGCTCTTCATCCAATGCAAAACTCCCTCGAGCGTCGAACACACGCAGTTAAAAGCCTTGCTGTCTATGCCACTTCTCCTCCCACCCTGGAAAATACGGGCTCTCATCCAACGTCGCCTCCTCCCAGTCCTCCTTGACCCAGCCCTTCTCCACCTGCTCCCTCTTCCACTCCTCCAGCGCTGGCAGGACCGCATGCTCCACATGCCAAGTCCCCTTATACTCCATCAGGGACGTCTTCCCCTCCCTCAAAATCTTCGCCAGTAGCGCCGGCACATACGGCTCATCCCGGAACTCCGTCACCGGCGTAAACAACGCCTTGAAGTTAAACACCACACCCGCACTCAGCGGCAGCCTCCGCAGCGTCTGCCAATCCACACGAAGATTACATTCTTCCACCGTAAGGCCCTCTTTCTGCACCAGACGCAGTTTCTCATGGGGATGCCCGGCCGGCATAAACAGCGGAGAGTCGATTTCCAGTCCCCAACTCCCCCGCTGAATAGGCGCATCAGTCGGCAACTTGCTAAAATACCGGTCCATGCTAAACGCCATTTTCTCCTTGTAGTCCGGGATCGGCTTGTGGATGTCCTCGAGCTTCATGCCGATTTTCGTGGACACGTTCCAGCCCAGCGAGCTGCAGATGACGCCGGCGCGGAAATAGTACATGCCGTCGGCGTCGTTGCGCAGCACGATGGCGAAGTCTTCGGGGACGTTGTTGAGGAGGACGTGGAGGGGGTGCATGGATTTGAGAGCCGTGGTGGTGTTGAGGATGCGGTTGTGGAAGGTGCGTTTGTCGTCGGATAGAGAGAAGTAGGCCGGGTAGCGCGCGCAGTAGAATTGGAGACACATTTCCATGAGTTCTTTACACGCGAGATCGGAGCCGGGGAGGTGGTCGAGAACTTTGTTGCCGTGTTCGCGGAAGAGCCCTTGGCGTTCGGCGATGCGGGATACGTAGGTGTTTTCGACCTCTAGCCACCAGTCGGGCTCCATTTTGGTGATAGCTGTGAGTAGTTAGCTGCGGTTCTATGGTTTCAGAAGAACTCGTTCACTTACACATGGTTTGGTGATATTGCCATCTCAAAGGTCTGTACGGCCGTGATCGAGCTTTCACAGGATCAAAACCTTCATAAGCTCGAGGAAGTGGAACGCCAGTCAAGATATCGTAGGCAGGAAAGTCGCCCATAGCTTTGAGCTCCAAGGTCGAGAAACCCGTTGGTGTATACTTTGGAGTCTCAAATCCCAGATTGTAGGCATGGACCATGGGCAGTTTGTTCTTCGAAATAACATCATCAGAAGGATTAGATGCAGTCAGGATTGCGCCAAATCGGGGAGGTAAACCCTTTGCAACTTCTGGAAGAGTGCAGCGTCTGGATGGAGGTAACGTGTCCAAGTAACTTGCGGTTTTGGTTGAGGGAGCCTTCAGCTTTTCCGAGCCTGCTTTGCTAGGCGATAGGGAGCGAGGTGGTGTTGCGGATGTGGATGCTCTTCGGTGATGGATGTGAAGTTTGCTGAATAAGGATTTGTTCCCGCTTTGGGTATATGAAAGGACGATTGCTGTGGTGAGCAATACCACTATGCCAAGGCCTATGGGCCATTGGTCTGGTATACTGATCGTTGATTCCAACATTATGTGATGTTGTTATGAACACCAACCCAAAACAAGAGTTCAAGATCCTTCCGAAAATCCCCCAAGACTGTGAACGGCAATATAAGTGGGATTTTGGCTTGAAAGGTGTATCTCGATGGCTAGCAGGTGAATCGAGGACCTGTGACTTCTCTTGCAGAATTAAAGATATGGACGCTGCAGCGTGCCACTTTGGGTACACGAGAATCAGGACTGCTATTGGCCAGAAACTTCCGAGGATGTAGATGTAGATGTGCAGATTAAATCATGACGAGCCGTATGTGAGCAACTGAATAGCATCAAAGGACAGTGAGTCGTGATAGAAATCGAGAAATAAAACAAGTATATTTGATACCCAAGACCAAGCAAGCTACACAGGGCAAACATGTAGAAACGAGGATCAGCGTCAGATATAAACACCGCCACCTATCACCAGATACCACTATCTATATCCAGCTACCCCAGATACTGCGGCACAGCTACGATACAAAGCATCTCAAATAGGCAAGGGAAATCGCGCTCACCCGACAAATGAAGGCACACAATGATACCACGCGCAAGCAAACCAGACAAGGCATGATAGTGATAGCGAAACGGAAGCAGTAGTGATGGTGTGCACTAAAACCCCACACCAGGGAATTCCTATCACGAAGGAAGGGAGATATCAATCCGTCGATAACGATATGCTCGTAACCCTCCGCAAATCCCCAAAAGGAATAGCAGCCACTCAACGAATAGGCCTTTCAGAGGAAGGATAAATTGACCTAACCGGGTAAGTGTGCTTTTTCGACTGCCCGCTTTGATCACCACACCACTTGGCCCCACTTTCGACTTTCGTTTACCCCAAATAGCGAAGTATTCCCCTTTGCTTGATTTGGGCAACTGTATTGCTTGGACTTGCTCCAAGATACTGTGTTGTGCGTATAACATGCATTGTCGTGAGATCAGTCGACATGTGAATAGGAAGCTAGTTGGGCACGAATTTAACATATTCGTATACTTCAAGCCCAGAACAACCCAACTTGTCTTTGTTCGTGTGTCTGTTGATCTGGAAATCGGGGCAGTCGGCAAGTCAACAACGTAACATATAGTCTGGTGGTATTCAACAAATCTCATTGTGGAGTTTCGACCTGATTGTGCATCTACGCCGTTGCATATGGCATATAAATTTAAAGAACAGAGTAGGGGGTATACAATGAAGAAGAGAACTACAGACGACCCAGCCTAAATCCAGAAATCCAGTGTCCAACCAAGCTCTCCCCGCTCGCTATAATAGACATACATCATGAAAAGAATGTAAATTAGTAGTTCCCGATCAAATGCGCTCATGCTTTCCCAATCCCATCCCAATGTTTGACTATAAGACAGCACTAGAAATTCAACTCAACATCAACGCATCAAAATTCATCATATCTTCGTATATCGTTTCTTGTCCTTCGTTCGAAATCATTAACCGACGGAAAATTTCTTCCAACGGCCAAAGAGGCCGCCTCCAGCAGCCGCTGGTGTTCGTGAAGCCTCTACACCGGAATCGCGGTTGCTTGCTCGTAGACCATCCCCTTGACTATCTTCGGAGCTCTTTGTCGTCCTCCCAGTCTCCTTCTCTCGCCTTCTCTCTTCCTTTCTACGTTGTCGTTCTTCTGTATCATCCTCACGCCTCGTCTTTCTCATTCTCCTTCTTTCTCTTTCGTCTGCGATCGTGTCATCGATAGGTGATGCTTCTTCTTCTCCAACTGGGCTATCGACGGGAGGTGGCGGCGCATCCGTGTGCTCCTTTACCCACGAGTCTGTGCCGCTATGAGGCCAAGCAGGCGTCTTCATGCGAGCGGCATCTCTATAAACGGGGCCGTCGGCTGGAAGGTATTCGGGTTCGTCAACAATAGGAGCGGACTTGCGGTTGCTTGACTTTCGCGGGTCCGAGGACTTGACACGGTCTTCACGTCTTCGTTCCTCGCCATCCCTATGACTCCGTCTACGTCTTGAGCGATTAGGGTCCTCGGTAAGTGGCTCGCCGTCGGTCTGCGCGCCTTCTCGCTCTTTCCTCAGCTTTCGACGCTCGGCACGTTCGGCCTCTCTTCTTGCATCCCTGTCTCGTCCAGCTTGTCTTTCCGCTTCTTCCACGGCTCTTCTCTTTTCGTGCTTAGCTCGTCTTGCTTCACGTTCCTCTAGCCTTTGCGCCTCCAAAGCAGCCTCTTCTTGCTTACGACGCTCCCTTCTTGCATCATCGGGGTTTCGTGCACCTGCCTCACGCTCTGCTCTTCTTGCGCGTCGAGCTGCCCTCCTTGCTTCTTGATCTTCCTCCACAGCTGCGCCCGACATTACGACCTCTGGGTCAGCTTCCCTAGACGATCGTCGAACTTTGCGGTCATCGCGTCGGTATCCGCGGCTATCTTCAGGAGGTGCGGTACTTCGACGCTTGACATCTGGGCGATTTTTCGAAAGTACCCGACCGAACATGCCTCCGAGACCAGACTTTTTGGCACTGCTGTCGCTTCGTTTTAGACCTGGCATAGTCTCGGAAGGACCACCGGCGTCTACCATAACAATATCGTCTTCTTGTCTTGTCTGCTGATATCGTCTAGCAGTTGCAGCGAAATCCGTTCCATCTGGCATGGTTTTCCGTCGAACTGGCATGTCGAATCCAGGGGGCATAGGGACAGCCGGTGGTGCTGGTCCTCCCATGGTTGGTTCATCTTTTGCCCTGGATTTACCTTTCCGGTCACGACTGGATCTTTGCGGTGGGTTCTCTTGCTCAATCACAACATCAACGTCGTCGACATCGACATCTGTACAAATGTTAGGAGAAATAATTGTTACACGTTCTTTAGACATACCGCGTGGCCTGATCCTTTCCGACTTGCTCCTCGAAAGGTTGCCTGGCCCAACACCGAACATCTTTGCCGCTTTCGCAGACATTGGGGGTGGATCTCTGGAGTCCTCTGGAAGTGGCGAGCGCAATTCTTCGTCCATAGCAAAGGATTGTCGTCGTGAGCCAGTTCGACTAACACCCGGTCGCTTTTCGGAGCTCGACTTTGATCGTTGAAGTGGAGTAGCAGGCCCGAACATGTTGGAGATGCCTCTGGAGATAGGTGGTCTGTCGGATCTCGACGGCTTTTCTGCTTTGTCGGATGATGAGTCTTTCTCCTCTTTTGTAGGTGATCTTCTAGATTTAGAGCGTTTAAGGTCTGCTTCTCTTGCTTCCTTCGCCTTTCGTTCGTCTCGCTCTGCCCTGGTCTCTCCAGATCTATGTTCCCTAGATGCCCTTTTCTCTCTGTCGTCCCTTTCTTCTCTTCTTGGTTCAGCGACACGTGCTCCCCATGAAGATGTCCCATCACGTGCAACGCGAGGACGATCCTTCTTGGATGATCTGCGGTCTGGTTCAGGTTCGGGAATCGGTTCGGGTTCCTGCTCGGGTTCAGGTTCAGGCTCAGGTTCAGACTCAGGTTCAGACTCAGGTTCAGGCGCAGGCTCAGGCTCGACTTGTTCTGGAGGTGGGGTAGGTGGTGCGACAGGTGTAGGGGGGGCCCTCGTGGATTCTCTGCTCTTTGATTTGCTTTTGCTTTTACTTTTCTTATCCGTAGGAATCTCGATAACACCAACAATTTCGTCCTCATCGTCGTAAGTCGTATCAGGCGGTGTTTTCGGTGCGTCTCTACTCTTAGACTTGCTTTTGCTTTTCCTCTCAGGTGCCATGTCAACGACATCAACGATCTCGTCGTCGTCGTAACCAACCACTGGCAAAGGCTTAGACTGTTCTTTGTTCTTGCTAGATTTGCTCTTGCTCTTCTTGTCGATAGGAGGCTCAACAATGTCAACAATTTCGTCGTCGTAAGCAGTAATCGGTGGCGCTCTGGAAGACTCTTTGCTGCGAGACTTGCTCTTGCTCTTTTTCTCATCGACAATTTCAAGAATCTCGTCGTCATAAGCAGTAACCGGTGGGGCTCTAGAAGACTCTTTGCTGCGAGATTTGCTTTTGCCCTTCTTCTCATCAACGACCTCAACAACCTCGTCATCGTAAGTGGATTCAGGGAATGATCCAGGAAAGCCTATGTCTTCTTGTGGAGCTTCGTAAATTTCCTTGTCTCGTCGAGCGGCTTTCAATTTCTTTCTTTCTTCCCTGGATAGTGCAGCTGGTGCGGGTGGAGGTGGAGGTGGGGGCGGTGAAGGTGAAGCTGAAGGTGAAGGATCAGGGTCGGCTATTTCAGAGGATGCTTCTTCAGCTTTGACAGCTTCGAAAGCTTTCAATCTATCAGCAATTATCCCGCCAGCGGGTTTTTTCGATAGACTAGATGTTCTTAATAAAGATGGCATCTTTGATTCTGACGCATCCTTAGAGGCTTCTGGAAGCGGCGCTTTGTCAGCTAGCGGAATCTCGTCTCGTGCCGCGCCCCAAGACATATCTTTCTTAGGCTCTGTGAGATTGCTGCTACCAGCGATACCGATACCCTTGCTCCAAAATGACTTAGCCGTGATCGGTGACTTCTTTTGAGGAGCTCCCCAAAAACTAAACGCTGCCGAAGCGGGTTTTACGTTCGAATCTAATAGAAGCACGTCTACTTCTTCCTCAGTAGGTTCCGGTATATCGTCCAAATTCGGGGATGGTGGATCAGGTGCGAGATCATCTATCGGAACAGGAGGTGGAGGGGGCGGTGGAGGGGGAGCTGCTACTACAGGCTCTGGTTCTCTGCTGTGTTTGGATTTCTTGCTCTTGCCGGATTTCGCTTCTTTCTTGGCTCTTTTCGCAGCTTCGGCGGCTTCTTTTGCGGCTCTCTCAGCTTCCCGCGCAGCCTCTTCCGCTTCCCGCGCAGCTTCCTCCTCGGCTTCCCTGGCGGCTTCCTCCTCGGCTTCTCTGGCAGCCTGCTCTTCAGCTTCGCGGGCAGCGGCTTCTTCTTCGGCTTCTTTGGCAGCCGCCTCTTCGTCTGCCTTTATCTTCGCGAGTCGGTCAGCCTCTCTCTGTTGCCTTTTCGAAAGTTTCGCAGGTTTCAGTGCTTTGGCCTCTTCTTCCTTTCTCCTCGCCTCAGCTTCTTCCGCCTCCGCCTCGAGTCTAGCTCGTTCTTCGGCTTCTTCTGCCTCAGCTTCCGCGCGCGCCTGTTCTTCGGCTTCCCGAGCTTCTTCCTCCGCTCGAGCAGCTTCTTCCTCTCGAGCAGCCTCTTCAGCAGCCTTGGCTTCCGCTTCAGCCTTTTCCGCAGCTCTCTCAGCCCTCCGCTTGGCTTTATCGGCCTCCTTTTTGGAGAGCTTGACTGGTGGTTCTTCCTCTTTCTTCCGCTTTTCTCTTTCCTTCTCCTTGTCTCTTTCCTTTTCCTTGTCCCTTTCTTTTTCCTTGTCCTTGTCCTTGGACTTCGACTTTTTGGATGAACTTCCGAGACCCCAAAAGCTATCCGGTTCAGGTTCTAAGGGAGGACTGGGAGCCTGTGGAGATGCTTCTGTTTTCTTTATATCGCTTTTGGTCGCACTCTTGGTCGCTGCACCCCAGATTGATCCCCAATCATTCTTTGGAGAATCTCCGCGAACAGGTCCAGCCTCAAATTCGGGTTCTCCTCCAGATTCTGATTCAGAGTCGGAATGAGGGGGCAGTAGAGCTGGTGGTGGAGGAGGTGGAGGTGGAGGTGGCGGTGTATCTTCAATGAGATTAAGAGCAGTGCCCTTTTTGCTCTTCTTCTTGTCCTTGTCCTTGTCCTTGTCCTTTTTCGATGACGAAAATCCGCCCCAAAAGCTATCCACTTTTGGTTCCTCGACAGGAGAATGCCTCGAAGAAGACTTAATAGGTTCGGGGTCAGATGACTTCTTCTTTTTCTTGTCTTTCTCTTTCTCTTTCTTCAAAGTTGTCTCCCAGCCCATAAAGTCATCATCGTTTATCGCAGGAGGAGCATCAGGGACTGGTGGCGGTGACATAGGCTCAGCATCTTCGACAGGTAGTATGGTTTCAGGCTTATTCTTTCTAAATTTTTGACCCCAATTCATCCAATCATCGCCATCATCGACAGTTTCCACGGCTTCAACGATCGGATTGGCGTCGAAAAATGGTTCCGGCGATGGCTCTTTTGTTCTGCTGCTCTTCTTTTTATCATTCTTGGAGGAGCCATTGTATCCCCAACCAAAATCGTCCACGACAGCAGGAGGTGGGTCCGGCACTGGTTCCGGCACGAAAGTAGTTTCGAGCTTCTTAGACCCTTCACCTTTTTTGTCCTTTTTACTCTTCTTCTTGCTACTTGCGGTGAGTCCCCAGAGAGGATCCTCCACAGCTGGCTCTTGCTCTGGCTCGTGAACTGGCTCGGCAGCATACGTATTATTCTTATTGTCATCAAACTCCCAATCGAAAGTATTCGCAGCAACAATCGGTGCGGGAGAATCATCCACGTCGCGTTTACTTTTCTTCGTCCTGTCTTTGTCTTTGTCTCCATCTTTATCTCTCTTCGAACTAGAGTTGCCACCTAGGCCCCGTGGCAGCCAGCTGTCATCGTCGAGAAGAGTCCGGACAGGTGGTGTCGGGGGTTTGTCAGCTTTCACCTCTTCCACAGCGTTCTTACCCTTTTTCTTCTTGTCCTTTTTACTAGATCCTGATACTCCAAAACTCCATTCAAAACTACCTCTTGCCGGCTCGGGTTCATCTTGCGGCTCTGGTTCAGGTTCAGGCTCAAGCTCAGGCTCTGGTTCTCTGACTGGTTCGGGAGGTGGTGGCGGCGGCTCTTTTGGTTTTGGTTCCTCCTTGGATGATTTCTTGTTCTTCTTATCTTTTTTGAGGGCCCAGCCAAGACCCCATCCCACTTCCTCGTCCTTCTCCTCGACTGTCTCTTCAACGATCGGCTCAGGCTCAGGCTTTGGTTCGACGACAACTGGTGGTTCTTTAACCATCGGTATCTCAGGTTCAGCAAATAGATTCTTGCCCTTCTTCTTTTTGTCTTTCTTAGAATTGCCCCAAGAGGAAGCGATAAAGTCCTCCTCAACTTTCGGTTCGATAGCGGGTTCGGTTTCGGGTTCCGGCAATGGTTCCTCGGGCTTCGGCGGCTCTTCGACAACAGTAATGGCACCAGACTTACCTTTCTTCTTCTTATCCTTTTTCGAGCTGATCGGCCAGGTAGGTTCTACCGGTGCTGGTGGGGGCGTGGGTGGTTTGTCTTCAACTACAGGTTCGACTTTAGCAGCTTCCTCGGATCCTTTCCTTTTCTTCTTTTTACCTGTGTCGCCCCATGGAGTAAAGGGTTCATCCGCTGGCTCCTCGGTGGGTGGTGGGGGCTCCTCCTTCTCAGGCACTTCTGGAACTTCGACCAGGGTAGCACCTTTCTTCTTCTTCTTGTCCTTTTTGGAACTGGAGGCCAGTCCAAATTCATTACCTGGCTTCGTTTCCTCCGGGGTATCTAGTCCAATTAATTTAGCTTCATCAATGAGTGAACCGAAAGCGAATCCTAGGTTTTTCGTATTGTGCTTACCGATGGTCCAAGGATTGACGGATTCCTCCTTGGATTCAATCTTTCCTTTCTCCTTCTCGAGTTCCTTTTCTCTTGCCTTGGTGTCGTCCTTGGCATCATTCTTTGGAGTTCCTGTGCGACTTCCACTTCCTGTACCGGATCCCGTACCGGAAAATGTCCAGGCTCCAGCTATCCAGCTTGTACCCCAACCAAAACCACCTGATTTTGTGTTTGTGTTATTATTGTTGGTATTATTATTGGTCAAATCTGATTTATGCTTCGGGCCGTCGTCCAGTTTGATATCGTCAAAGGTTTCTGGAGGCTTTTCGGGAGCAGGAGGAGGTGGAGGCGGAGGCGGAGGTGGAGTGGGCTGGGGATCCGGTTCCGGATCTGCGCCCTTGCTTTTCTTGCCTTTCTTCGATTTCTTCCCATTCGCTGCTGGCATAAAGCTGTCCCAGTCATTCGCAGGTTTTTCGGCCTCTTGTTCTTCCTCCACTTTCTTTTCCTCCTCCTCTGCCTTGTCGTTGTTCTTCTTCTCATCCTCTTTTTTGTCATCTCCTCCATTCCCAGCCCCTTCACCAGAGTCACCACCAGCGCCTTCTCCTTTATCGCCATTATTTCCATCATCATCATTCTTCTTAGTTCCGTCATCGCCATCGTCGTCAATCGCTTTGGCAGTGACCGTGGCCGGGGCCGCATTCCTGGTCTTGTTCTTGTTCTTGTTCTTGGCAGCCTTCTTAAACCCATCCTGACAATTGAAGTCGACAAGCGGGGTCATATTCGGGTCTCGAAATGGTGAAGGGTCCTGTTTCGGCTGTCGTGACGATAACGGGAGAGTGGTGTCCAGTAAGGAGTCATGCGCCTTGGGCCTGGCGAGCGCATCTGAGTTATGCAGGTTCGCTATAACGTCGTCATTACCCTGTGGCGCGTTACCAATATGCCTCCGTGGAGACAGACGCGAAGTTCCCAGTCTCGCATCATTCCTTCTGCGTGTGTTCGTCGATTTTGGATCGAGGTATGCGCTCTATGAATAGGATTAGATATATAATTTGCTGTAGTTCACCGCATGCGTAAAAGTAAGATACAACTGCGAGACACAACATATAGCAAAGGATAAGTAAGGCTCAGATGCTCCTGTGAATGATCCATCCTTCCAATGATAAGGCAGATTTAGAAAGTATATCAGAAGATCATGACAATCCTCATTCAAAGTTACCGAAATCATTGGAAGTCAGTCCATTGACCACTAGAGACGAGCTACAGGTCGAATCGCGCCACACTAATTCTTGAAGGCGCGCAAGATTTAAACCACAGGAAAAATGTTGTATTCATACCCATTCTGACCGGCATGAATCTTCATGCTTTCGCAGTGCCACCCACGCGTTCGCAATGAACCTCAGCCTTATCCGAACGTCTTCCTCATCCCAGCCACTCGCCCGAGGCCGGATCGTAGTCCGTCCATAATCACTCCGTCGACGTTCTTCTCTGTACGACAAAACTTCGACTGATGCCATTGTGGGTAGTCGAGCTGGTGTTGTCGCAGAGAGACGTCGAACTCATCGAAGCTGTGTACTCGGTGTAGGAGTAGGGGCGCACTGATGGGGATCTGCAAAGTGGGATTTCCACCCAAGAGGGGGAAAGATAGAGAAGAAATCAAAATGGGACCAAAAATTTATGAAAAAGTGGTGATAGAAGAGAATGAGATATATGAAGATTGAGTCCAATCGATAATTGTAGTAGATTGCACAAATTCAAGTAGGTGTAGTGGGTATCTGTGGAGAGAGAAAGTATGAGTACAGGTACTTTTCGTGCAGGGAGTATGAACCTAAGGTGTGAGTGGGAGTGTGAGTGGGAGCATGGAGAAGGAATTGGTCACACGGAGGCTCGTCCAGGGAGGAGGGAGGTCAACAATCTTGCCCGGTCGTTTCCTCGCCAATTCTGAGACATCAACCACATCAACCAGGAATCTATTTTGTGCAGCTGTTGCTCCGAACACAGCTTTTAGAGATTCCCGAGTACTGCGCAGTGCGTACTCGTGCTTGTAGAGTAGACCCTTTCCCAGGGACGCTGTCCGTGCCTTTGATAAGAAAAAAGAATTTCACCTCTTCAGATAACGGTTTCGCGATCACCCAATGCCGCAAACCGGATGGGAGATTCTGCCTCCTTCTGCTGGATACGGGAGGATCGCAAGGGCCAGAGGAAGGAAGTCGTGTGTATATCTAAAGGGATATTTACTCGAAATACATGACTGATGACTGACTACTTGTGTGGCCCATGAAACAAGTTTCTCGCGCTACAACATGCAAGTGCGCATACACAAGAGAACTTAGAGAAGAGAAGAACTACAAGTATGCGCAGGTGGCTAGGTGCATTTTGCCCAGAAGTGCGAAGGTAGGGATGGCAGCAAACAGTGAACACGGTGACTTGGTTCAACTTCTTCTTTCGTCGTAGATCGCGGATACAAGCAGCGGAAAGACAGCGGGCAGGCCCAAGTGTAGCGTTATAAGGCAGAGAAAGTGGAGGGCAGGGTGTGAAATTTTATTCTACAGGCGCATTTGGGACAATGAGACTCAAAGATTGGATAAAGTGCTGTACAATTTTTCACGGTTTTCCTTCCAGCTGCCGTCTTCCTACTCAGTTCACCGCTCCTTGCCTCGTGGTTATATCATGACAACAGAGGTTGTTATTCCTGTCCAGGTACCCAAAGCTGGTCCAATCGAGGCCCAGCCTAAGAGTTCTGAGTAAATAGAGGGATGGGAAGATCGCGACGCATTTATCAAATCACAAGAAATGATTGAAATTGTGCATAAGGGGGGAAGGAGGATAAATTCGCACTTCATGGGTATTGGTTGGTCGGTCCGCATGAGTTACCTACACCTACATACAGCAAGCAGCAAGCTGATGCCCCAGAAAAGCGGACTAAAAGTCTAAAGCGTGGTAAACTGTGGCACCCGGGAAATGTGATACATATCGAGGTCGTCGCACGGCACTGTGATTCGTTTGCAGAGTCGTAATGCATCATGGGAACCCGCGGGTAGCGACGTGCTTAGGGATTGCTCTCGTGTCGTGTGCGGGAGCTGACTGGTAGATAGCAGTTTGCAGTTGTTTACTTTCGTCGATGGGCAAGGGAAAGGGGCGCGATCCTACACAAATCGGAAATACAAAACTAGAAGCTAAATTTCGAGGAACTCCATCTTGGGCAACAGTCACCAGTGCAACGTGCAACACCCATTTCGATCTCATCACAAAGGAACTAGTTTATGCAGGTGCATGTAGGATGCCCGAGTCGCTACTGAACCTCAGGAGGTCGAAATAGCAGTCATATCGGAACAGTCGCCTCCTCATCTCTTCATTATGCATTTTGCCACTTACAATTTTGTCGCGCCAGCAGAAAATCGTCCTCATCTTTCGCTTCCCTCGGCATGATATTTGGCCCGATAGCGCTACCCTCGGGATGATATATGATGCGATAGTCTCACGATCTCTTCGACCCTGCTCCACTCCGTCAAATTAGTATGTTGACAACATGCGGGTTACATTTCGTCTGTAAGGTAACAACTATATCGCGGTTACTCATGATTTCGTGTACCCATAGCACCATCGACCCAACCCTTTGGAACCCTTTGGAACCCTTTGGAACCCTTTGGGGAAATATACAGCAGGTAGGACATGTGCCGACATCGCGGCCATCATTGTACAGTGTTCGTCGCATCGTCATATGGCAGCACTATTGTTGTACTAGATGTGGGGGGCCTGCTCTCACACAACCGGACCTGGGTTGAAGATTCTAACTTTTTCCGTATTTCTCCACCGAGACCTTCTGGCGCTCCGACTCGTGGCAGCCTTTACACACAAGCTTCAACACTATGAACTGGCATGAAGGAGGGGTCTAAGTAGGGAGAGCGATTAAGTTTAAAACGTCCTTCAGTGAGGTAACGTAAGTGGTGCGAACGGCTCTAATGGCGAATGCCTCGGAAATTGATGTCATCCAATACTGCCCCGCATTATAACTATGCATCTGCTTCTAGAGCTACTGGTATCCATCATGATTATCAATCTTACATTTCTCCTTGATCAGTAATATAGAAATTCTCTGCAAACTCCGAAACACCTTCTTAAGTATAAGAGAAATCCGAATCGCTCCTTTTTACCTACAGCTCAAGCTTCAAAGTATATATCAAAATGTCTAAAAACACCGCAATCGTCGTTCAAAAGCCTGGAGAGGCCAAAGCAGCGGAGGCCTCAATCCCAAAGCTCCGAGATGATTACATCTTGGTTAAGACGAAGGCAGTTGCTTTGAACCCTACTGACTGGAAACACGTTGAATGGTTGACCAGCAATGGAGCAAGAGTATGTACCAGTTCCCCTCCTTCCCTTACCAACGGGACAGCAACTCTAATATCTCCTCTCAGATTGGTTGTGACTACGCCGGTGTAGTTGAAGAAGTAGGAAGCAAAGTCACCAAGGACTTCAAAAAGGGTGACCGTGTCTGCGGTTTCTGCCACGGTGGAAACGAGGTCAACCACGACGATGGTGCCTTTGGAAACTACATCACCGCCAAGGGAGATGCCCAAATCAAGATCCCTGACAACCTAAGCTTCGAGGAAGCAGCCACCCTTGGTGTCGGCATCACAACGTAGGTCTTCCACCATATATCTGCTCAGTGATCAACCCCAACTAACTCACCCACCCCCAGCGTCGGACAAGGCCTCTACCAATCCCTCGAGCTCCCCCTCCCCACCTCCCCCAGCAAAGAGCCCATCCCCCTCCTCATCTACGGCGGTTCCACCGCAACCGGCGCCCTCGCCATCCAATTCGCCAAGCTCTCCAACTGCCAAGTAATCACAACCTGCTCACCACACAACTTCGACTACGTATACTCCCTCGGCGCCGACAAAGCCTTCGACTACAACTCGCCCACTTGCGCCGAGGACATCAAATCCTACACCTCCTCGCGCCTCGCCCACGTCTTCGACTGCATATCCGAAGGTTCCTCCCCCCAAATCAGCGTCTCCGCCATGTCCCCCTCCGGCGGCGTATACTCAACCCTTCTCCCCGTACCCGGCGAAACCGTCTCGAAAATCAACGACAAAGTGAAGAACAAGGGAACACTAGGCTACACCGCAGTTGGCGAGTACTTCAAATTTGGGCCCACTGAGTTCCCCGCCAAGCCCGAGGACTTCGAGTTTGCGAAGATGTTCTGGGAGCTTAGCCGCGGATTGTTGGCTGAGGGCAAAGTCAAGGTGCATAAGATTAGCGTGGATAAGTTTGGCACTGGGTTTGAGGGTATCTTGAACGGAATGAAGGCTATGAAGGAGGGTAAGGTTAGTGGTGAGAAGTTGGTGTATCATTTGGAGTAGAGAAAGAGATGGGTCTCGCGTATATGTATAGTATATAACTGAAACGGCGACATGAAAGATAGAGTGTATGTATAAAAGGTATGGAAAGAATATTCCTCAGTATAACTTGTGTAGAAATACAAGAGCTTGGATACACCGCAGATTTGTTACTCCAAATATCAGTTGGCTGGCGATGCCCCTCCGACTCCTCAAAAACCCATGTATATGCAGAGGCAGAATAGTAAGTCTCACAACGTCAACATTCTCACATCTGCGCCTCATTACAGACTTTAACAGAAGAGACATCGTCACGTAACTGCCAACATCTACTTGACCCAACATGACCCTGTCTTTCTCCTCGTACATCTAAGCCTATTTATTCTTCACCATAGCTCGTGAGGCTGACGGGGCAGTGAATTTAGCACAGCGTCATCATGCATGCATGCACTATACATAGGCCCAGACATCAATTGATATCCAACAAACAACAATCATCAAAATAGAACATCCGAATACTGTAGAAGTGTATTTTTATCTTTTCATTGTACCATTTACTTCCAATGGCCGAACAAAAGCGGCCTTAGCTATCTAAAATTCCCTATCAAAAAAAGGTGCGAAATCATGCAGGAAAGTCCCATTCACTGACTTCGCAGACTGCAGAAAAAGTAACTGCAATGGCAGATCAATAAATAAGATAAATAGAATGAAACGTGGTATCTAAATGCGCCCAGAGAAACAAGAGGCTTCTCTACCCGTACCTAAAAATCCTCTACAAAAATTTTGACAATCGTATCGTGATGAATAACAAAGGAAATAGAAAACTCGACACGCTGTTTATTAACGACCACTCATATCACTAGAGTAACCGTTGTAAGCCTCTGACATTTGGCCATGGGAAAACCCCTGTTGTGGACCGGGACCACTGGAGAGATAACCATCATCGCCTCCTTCATCGTAGTATTCTGATCCACTCGCATCAAAACTGCTGCGGCCACTAGGGTCATCGTCTATATTGCTGTCTCCTTGTGGTAATTCTGACCAGCTCAGTGTGGCCAGAGCAGGATACTGTGCAAGCAATGCAGCAGGAAGACTGTAATTGCCGCTAGAGTCGATAGGGAATCCATGAGCATCAGGTGCCATCGCTTGTGGTTGTTGCATATGCATATTCTGCATTCTTTGCTCTCTCCAGACCCGCTGCCGCTCAACAGCCTCTTCGTCTAGAAGTGGTTTAATGCAGATTCGCCCAGCTTCTGATCTGAAATGACGGCCCAGTGCATCAGCTCGAGCAAATCGTCGACCACATCCCCACTGGCCGCCTTGCTTGAGCTCTCCTTTACACACAAATTTCTTCTCTCCCGAATGCAGTCCCTCATGACGTTTCCGATCATGTTGACGTGCAAATGCTTTTCCACATACTGTACAAACGAAAGGTCGCTCATCTGTGTGAGTCCGTAAATGAGAGCGGAGATTGTATGCTCGAGTGAAACGTTTGGGACAAAGGTTACATTGGAAAGTTGCTGGATGTTTCTGAACTCGTTTCGCATTCCCATTATCTGAGGAGGCAGCTTGATAATCGGGATCAGCAAGACCAAGAATATAGTCTCTGTTTGGTAGTGAAGATGTGGACTGTCGACGTCGACCAGGTGATGTTGCACCAGATCTATCACCCGGCGATAATGAGCGAGATGATTCGTGTCCACCCAGTGGAGATAGAGAATTGTTCATTACTGGAGAAGCATTTGATGGAGTGTGAGGACGGGAAGAACTTGAAGGACTATAAGGATCGGATACTGCACGGCGACGTCGACCTGTGAAGAAATTAGCTAAAATCACGTGTGAAGGCATAAGGAATCATACCTCTATCTGGTGGCGTTAATGCATCCTGGTCAAAGGCAGGTTTTGGGGGCTCAAAGCTATTCTGTCTGGATGCTGGAGCGAACTCAACATTGATTTCTGGTGGTACCATTTGCTGTGCTTGGCCCATATCTACTGAGCTGTTGTGTTGCATCTGTGGAAATGACTCCTGTCCTTGACCATAAATGTTCTGAGATGAACTAAATTGGTTGTTTACATTTAGCATGAAGTTGTTTTGTTGGTCCATATTTGGTATAGACTGAGGACCTAATCGAGGTGAAATAGCAGGACTATGACCAGGACTAATTCCGCCTCTTCCAGGACTTGAGTGCCCTAGTTGATTATCGGCCAAAGAGAAAGACCCAATACCAAGAACTTCCTGATATATTGAGTCCTGAGGATTTTGCATAGGTGAATGTTGCTGGTCTATGGTTTCAAAACTATCGTGATGTCCCAGATTTGGAGAGTGATGCGCGGAGGATATATCAGAATATTCAGAAGGTGTTCTGCGATGTGTTGTGAACTGAGGTGGCATCATGCTCCAATCTCCAGGATTGTGCCCGACAGGAAACGCAGCGCTTTCTGGCCCAAGCGATGCGTTCCGCGAATGGCCTGGCGATGGTTGAAACTGTCCTTGATTGAAGTTTGGTGATTGATGAGCAGAGGGTGGGGATCTAGAGTCTGGCTGTAAAAGGCTTGGGGGTGTTGGCGTATGGGCGGGGGAAGACATATTAAGTTCGGCGGGGTTGATAGAGGAATTTCCAGGTTGAGATAGGTCGTTCATGAAGAACGGCTGTTCGAATTGTTCGCTCTGTCCACTTGGGTTTGAGTATAACGAGAAGTCCTCACCGAAATTCGCTGACAGATTCGCGCTGAGAAGATCTTGTGTAAAGCTTTGTGGTTGCGGTTGGCCAAACGGCGAACTCTGGTCTTCCTGTTTGAATTGAGGAAACTCCTGGGCCTGGCTTGACACAAAGTTGCTCTCTCCAAGTCCAGGTTGCGAGAATGGTCGATTCTGATTCAGGCTTTGATTCAGGAAGTTGTTGTTCTCGTTGTATGTCTGGAGATTGTTCGCTGAGTTGAAGTTATCTTGGAATTGTTGGTTGTTGATGCTCGACGTGTCTAAAGCGATACCCAATCCGTTCATACCATCGTGGAACGAATGCGGGGACGGCGAGTGATTCCTTATATGTTGGTGCCCTCCCGAAGGAGACCTCCCGCGTTGCGTATCCATGTCGATGTTTGTTTGTTCTTCTAAAAATACCAACGAGGTTGTCTGGCAGTGAGCCTTGCAGGCACGGTGGCAGTGCACAAACCAGTGAGGCTGAGCAAGCAGATGTCGAACCGGTCGCAAACAATGTTCTGGTACGACTGACGCGAACGAGGCCGTTATTCAATGCTGATTCGGAACGCTATAGTCTCTAGTGATTATTCCGAATTGAATATGTTCGTCTTCTTTCTGGGGGTGTTGGGGTTGTTCGTTGGCTTTGTTGGTGGGATGGAAGTCTTGACGGGAAAAGGCGAAATGAGATAATCTTGAGAATAACACATGCGCTCTTTGACCCCTGCCGTAGAAGTAGACCAACAAGAAAGACTTTGAGAATGACTCTCTGCTGTTATGGAGAAATTTTTGCGAAGCTGAGTACAGTAATTCGAGAGTAAGCGCCAGAGTTGTGTTGGAACGCAGTACTAAATCGGCTTATGGGGGGGTAAATGTCTGGCAGACAAGAGCAAGTGGGACCTGATGTCGTTCTTCGTCGCTGTTTTCTGTATATCCACATACAAGTTAGCCAGAGAGTAATTCGGCGTCAAGAAGCGAAGTATGCGACATCAGAAACTTCTTTGGGTATATGTTAGGATCCTCGAGCGCATTGTGGGACGCCGAGTCAAGATCCCTCTGATATGAGTCTATTTCGACTTCAAGGGACCCACGATTGACCGACCGACCGCCCAAACGCTGGACCAACAACAGAGCAGAGCTGGGGGAATTTAACGTACAGTAATATATAGACTAATCAAGATGACGCCTGGTGGGCTGCGACGGGACGAGTCTTTTGCAGTATAGGGTATCTGGAGTTGGTGAATGGCATAAACATGAACATGAACATGAACATGAGCCCTTTTTTGTCGTTCTTTGGGGACGGTGTCTATCTAGATGGGCATTCCAAATTCCAAATGCGTGAAAATGCTTTATCGTTTGGAGGGTCGCTTAAGCTCTAATGGATGGGGGTGCTATTGGAACACTACCATTGGACCGACGGATAGATTACGGTTACGGGTGAGCGAAGGGTGAAGCGTGAAGGGTGAACACTTTTCGTCTTTTCAGGTACTGTAGCAGTATCCCGGCTACTTTTGCAGCCAACATTGATAGACATTAGTAGACTGAGTAAGATTGGAGCTGGTAGGAATATCTTACTCCAAGATCTATTAACTACTCTTTTTCTCCTGGAGATAAGCAGAGCACCTAAGATAGTATATCTGACTGCTTCTACTGATATAGACAGGTCATATCTCGTCGACTATTATTTGAACGCTTGAACACCGTGAAGGATTCTGTCTGTTTCATCTAATTCCAAACCACCGGAACTGAAATTGACCCCTCCCGCCTTACATGCTGATGATTTGCCTAAGGTTACGGACGCTGTCAGGCCTGCCCTGTTCACGATGGGCGGCCAAAGCGCCGGTAATCCAGTGTCTGCACCTGATAGAATCGACACATCCGGCCGGCATGGTAACAAGATTACTGTACCTCGTACTGTTCGTAGGGAAACTCGAAAGTGGAGAGGTGACCAAGGTTAACTCAGCTCAGCTCAGATTAACTAGCTGCCTAGATATCAAAGTCTCGATAAACTCCGACGTCAACAGCAAGCCAACGCGAGCCAACGCTCATTATTATGGAGACGGTAAACGGTCCCATCGACTCGAGCATCTGATTGGTAGCCGAAAATTCCAAATAGTCCGGAGAAATCTCAGAAGAAGCATCTGAAACATAAGATTCTCTCGTACCTTGCGAACAGTTGGGATACATTCTGCAGACGTACTGTCAAGAAAAAGAAGCCTTCTGCATACGTACTCGAAGCTTATTTGATGGACTTCCACAAGCTATGATCGGTTAAGGTTAATACTCCTTAGTTCATTGAAGCTCGGAGTCAGCCCCCAGCTCAGAGAATCTTACGTATTTTTGAAGTCAGACTTTAGGCACCTAGGCACCTAGGATTCAAGGTCTGTGGAGAAAACCTAACAATCTGTGGAGAATTTCCAAAATCTAGCGGCAACGGATTCCTTTGCGGAACTATGAAAGGTATAGATAACTATGGAGAAGTCGCTCTTTTACTGATACAACGCGCCAAACCCCCAGTTGAAACCACCCAGTCAAAATAGGAAACCCTCTTGAAGGAAGTCTGCCTAGTATTCTACACCGGGTGATCGGTCAGATAAGCCTATCTGGGCAGTCTTCCATGGTTTCTACATCTACAAGGCCGGAGGAGGCCAGAATCGCTGTAGCAAAGAAGGTATGCGCCACTCACTCTCATGCTATCAGATTCTACTCGGAAGGGGTCAAATTGCTCAAAATGTGACGCAATCGACTTTTTGGAGTGGGCTGGCTCGCTGGAAAGAACATGGGATAAGACCAACGGCCCTAGCCCTGAGTAACGGGGGCGCACTACAAGTGCGATTCACATAACTAAGTGGTGACAGGCCCGGTGTTCTGACTGTCTGCACAAAAGTGAGGGTTGGGCAATCCCTCTTGAGAGTTGAGCAAACGGAATGTTTTAACATCCCAATTTATCATACCAGAGTCGAGATATATATAGCACAAGACAGCGCTCCGGTCACGTATTAGCGGAACATCCAATGGAATTGCTGGGATATATCTACCACAGACTTAGGTAAAACAGAGGCCAAAAAGCGAGCCACCCACAGTTCCAACAGCGATGACAGAAAGCGATGAATATATGCTAGCTACAAAACGCATTCCGGTGACCTCGACGGGGCTAGCCACTCTACCGCGTAGTTCATGGAAAGAGGAAAGAGCTGCGCCCAGTTCCTGCATTGCACAAGTACTCGGGGAGGCGCTCAATGTGGTGTGCCTTCCAGACTTCCAGTCAATATTGACAATTTCGCTGGAAGCATCAAGAAGGCAACCGATGCGGCCATGGAAGTAGCACAGCCATACCAGGAGAGGGCATGATAGACGCTTCTTACTTCTGCCAATGCTATGGAGAGTATCACTTAATAAAGTCTCCTCATAGCATAGAGATAGGCAGTAGCTAATGCTATATGTCGATGGTCGGAATAAGAGCATCCTCATATAATCCTCATTTACTGGAGGGGTACACCGTCGAAAGGTAGAGTACACGTTGGAATTTCTGCCATGCTAGCCAGAAGCTTTCTTTCCTCTGCGATTAAGGCACACTGCTTCTTGGCTGTAATATAACTAAAATATCCATCCTCCTTGGTCAATTATTAGATGAACCAGTACTAGCATTATTGCAAACTTCCGTCGCAGAGTTGCCTATTACGGGACTTCTCAGATACTTGCGGCGAGTGAGTAGTGAGATCTTGTAGGATCATCCAAAACATGTGCATCAAGCGAAAAGCTGGGGTTTCCCGAAGGCCCGGGATCTTGATGACGATGATGCAGATCATAGCATGTGGATGATTCGTCGTTGGAACGTATGGGTTCTAAAGAGTATATAACAAGTATAAACTCCCGGAATACTAGAAAAGGGTATCAGTCCAAACGTGAGTGTAGACGAACCTTTCGCTTGCAGGAAAGTGTTCGTCATTGTTCGGCGCAGGCGCTATGCCAAATACATAAAATGTAGATTTTGGGAATTATTTATACATACCACGACAAATGTTTTGCTCAGCTTCATTATTCTTTGCAACCAAGAACAATCT
This sequence comes from Rutstroemia sp. NJR-2017a WRK4, assembly GCA_002946385.1. Classification (NCBI taxonomy): domain Eukaryota; kingdom Fungi; phylum Ascomycota; class Leotiomycetes; order Helotiales; family Rutstroemiaceae; genus Rutstroemia; species Rutstroemia sp. NJR-2017a WRK4. The sequence continues at coordinate 397,671 of NJPR01000123.1, read as the reverse complement.
TTTTTTGAGAAGTATATATGTGACAGCGTATATATAACATCGATAACAATGGCGAACGAAAGCTATTCCAGTTCCTCGAGCCCTCCTAAAGGGCGCATGGGTCGCATGGGTCTTTCTGGATGGCTGCCCCTCAGCACTGAGAGCACAAGTCCTATGGCGACTCACGGCCAAGGCGCATTGACGAGGCTCATCAAAAACCAATCAAACGCGTCGCTGGTGACCCTTCGTCGCCCTTCCGCTTCACTTCGGGGAAGAGAGCTTTTGGATGAGGAGGAACAGGTTAGCCTGGGTGACGATCGGGATGACAATGCTCGCAGCGAGGAGAGACGTCTCAGTGCGGTTCTCAATGGACCGCAGATGCGGAGTCAGCGGCTCATCGGGAACAGCAATCCGCGCTATAAGTGGGAGAGGTATTGGAAAACAGAGGAGGAACTGAAGAAGATAAAAAAAAGGTCAATGCAAGTGTTACCCAAGTGTCACAGTAAACACGAACTTCTAGCCTTATGACCGATGTTAACCTCCCTGCAGACGCGAATATTATGAACGAAACAATTCTTTAATCCAACAATATTTATATGTTGATCGACTGCTCGATTCTTCGCTCCCTCATGATCTTCTCAATGAATACGATCATACAAGTTCGAGCCCCCGATTGGATGTACCTGCTACGATAACAGAAGAACCAACTACACCTGCAGAGTCGGGGACGCCGACCAGCAAGGCAAGTGGCAATGGAACGGTTCCAAAGAGAGTCAAGCGCACACCACGAGACATATACAAGGTCACAGAGAATACTCCTTTACTATCGCCGGAAGAAGAAGACGAATACGATGGCCCCAGACCCGAGATCCCGGGGGTAGAGGACGATAGTGTGGAGAGTGGTGACAGGATCGTACAGATTGCTATATACGTCAATCTTGCAGCCAACACGATATTGTTGGCGGGGAAAATCGCAGTCATTGTCCTCACGAGCTCGCTCTCCGTCCTTGCCAGTCTTGTAGACGCCGCTCTGGATTTCTTGTCTACAGCTATAGTCTTTGCGACGACACGAATGATAGAGCGACAAGATCAGGACAAATATCCGGTAGGTCGCCGGCGTTTGGAACCCATAGGAGTACTTGTGTAAGTCCTATCCTCACTCTCATGTTCCACGTTTTCTTCAGCGCGGAAACAAAAGGACAATGATAATACACAAAAAGGCGATGGAACGACCACAGAGTCTACGCTACAGTGTCTCAAATATTCTAGGACATTCGCCATGCGTGAATAGAGACCCAGCGGCAACATCTTATCCCGAGTCGACTTTGTCCTCTGCGCTGGAGAGCACGTTGCTCGCTCCTCTCGTGTATCTTACTAACAATCCCGTGATACAGTTTCAGTGTCATTATGGTTACGTCCTTCTTTCAAGTAGCTCTTGAATGTTTCAATCGTCTCATCTCTGATGATCACACCATAATCGAGCTTGGGCTGCCAGCTATCGCTATCATGTCTTCAACGGTGCTCATCAAGGCGCTTTGTTGGCTTTGGTGTCGATTAATCAAGAACTCTAGTGTTCAAGCACTTGCACAGGACGCCATGACTGACGTGATTTTCAATATCTTCAGTATCATATTTCCATTAGGTATGACACAATCCCCTTTCCCGCTATAGTGCCAGATCTTTATCTAATCTATCTCAGTCGGTTTCTACGCCAAACTGTGGTGGCTCGATGCACTTGGTGGACTCCTCCTCTCCGTCTTCGTCATCGTCAACTGGGCCGGCACCTCAGCAGGTCACATTCGCAACCTAACCGGTGCCACTGCAACACCCGACGAGCGCAACGTCCTCCTATATCTCACCATGCGTTTTGCCAAAACGATCAAGCAGATCCAAGGCCTGCAAGCCTATCACGCTGGCGACAAGCTCAACGTGGAAGTCGACATTGTTCTCGATGAAAATATGAATTTGAGAGACAGTCATGACTTGGGTGAGTCGCTGCAGTATGTGCTTGAGTCGGTGCCGACGGTCGATAGAGCCTTCGTTCATCAAGACTATGCCAGTTGGAATTTACCAACCCATATGCAGCAGCAGGGTGAGTAGGCTAGGTTGGTGCGTTTTGTCTTTTACTCCTCTTTGGGTATCACTTGTCAATCATATCCCTTTTCATTTTCCACTGTGGACGCGACCATCATGCGATTACTATGGCGTTTGCGTAGACCATGAAGATAGAGAGATAGAAGGGGCATGGAGTTGTGGACGAGTAAATTGTATAAACCTACACACGGGTTATCCGTTCCCGATGCACTGGCCATCGTTGGTGTCCTTTGTTCACGTATTACGGCCAATAACAGAATGCGCCTCCATCAAATGTAAGCATTAAACAAATCTCAAAGGGCAAAGAAGTCGACCCAGTAAATACAAACAACCGAAATAGCAGAATCGTACGCGCATTGTCGACACTCCTAAATCGTTCATCTCATCACAACCCTTTTTCGCAAACGCATGAAGTTCATCCCATAAAATCCCGTATCGACTGACCCCTCTCTCCCCCTTTCCGACATATTATCCTCTTCAGCTAACAATTTTCTATTCGCTCTCGGAGAATTAATTCTTCGCATATCCATTTTTCTGCTCTCTCTTTCCTGCTTTGCCTCTTTCTGCCCCATAAAAACAATAGTACCTTTTTCCATATTTGTATGTATGGGGAAAGGCCTCTGGACTAAAGATCGGGTGCTGTGAAGTGGAGCGCATCTCAGGGGTCATACCTGTCAGGTACTCTTTTTAGCTTTACGGAGTTAGTGGACGATGACTTTTTGGTGGTTTAAAATTAGCAGCAAAATTTCGAGGGGTTTGAAAGAATGCTGGAGAGAGAGATCCGCCGGCGACGTGTGTAATTAAAGTCGGGCGTCTGATGTACAGTGGGAAAGAAGGATGACCCCGCTGTTTGTTTAGTCGTGGGTACTTCATAGGGCAGAGAAGTTTTTACGTTGAAGATCGGGATTGCTTGCTTTTTTTTTTTCACTGCAATAAGTTATGGTGATGTTGGATAATTGTTTTTAGGAAGGGGGCAGCTCCTGCAATTTAGACGCCGTGTGCGTAGATTTAGCCTATAACAAGGAAAAGGAGGGAACTATTGATTTTTTTATTTTATTTTGTCGTAGGTGAATCGTTCTTCGGTGTTTTTTCCTGAGTTGGAGCATCGGTGTAGCGAGCGCTTTGAGGGCGGATTGGTCGTCGCAATGGGATGTTTTGGGATGGGCTTTTTGTAGATCACGATCAGATAGGAGCGAGGAACAGCTGATGTTTTGTTGGTCCTTTGACTGTCCTCCGATGTTGCTGTGGCCGTTGAGGTTATGGAAGGGTAAAACCACGTGTGGGTATTTAGACATTTATTCGTTCGTGTCTGCAGTAGGGTCAGAAGCGTATCGTATCAGATCGTATCATGGAAATTTCTGTCTGATCTGCATCTCGTATTGATCTTTTTATGCAGGCGTGGCATGGCCCGGCAACCGGTCAATTGCGGAAAAGACGTCATGTCCCTTTTGTCTATTCTGGCTAGAGGAGATGAGCAGAGAGGTGACCAGAGAGCAAAGAAGTAGCACTGAAGAGTGATTCGGTGTGTTACCAACCCTCTGAATGAAGTTTTAAGCTTTGCGTACGTAATTGAGCTTGGTATTCCTTTAAATTCATGATAGCTTGTATTCATCCGTAGCTGACCTCGACTCTGGGATGACATTCATTTTCATGTGCCTTAATAGATGGAGAAGTGAGAAAAGCTACGATATGGTGGTGGCTGGAAGTCCGGGTTTAATTGATGATCACGGCATTGACTTCTAACCGACATACATATGTATATGTACCCTACGGAGTACTCGAGAAGAACCCATCAAAGTTCCAGGCGGGAATCCTCCTGGTGTGACACGCCAAGTTCGTTTCTCGGGATGAGACCTTGGGATTTTTGGGAAACATTGAAGCTGTCGCACTGGGTGGGCTGGAGGAGGCAGCGAAATCCTTCCAGCCTATCAAGTTCGTGCATATAATGTGTATATGCATTATGCGCTCAAAAGCAGCTAGGGATAAGGGATAACTGAACTAGATAGATGATGCACCTTGTTCTTCGTTTGCTCATAGATTTCTTGGAGTTGTACCTGTACATATGGCAAAGTGAAGAAAGAAAGACGGCGGTAAAGAGGAGGAAGTGGAAGTGGGAGTCTCCATCCTGTCTAGGTCGTGAGAAAGTCGTTGAATGAGACTTGTCGCGGTGAAGTCTGTCGGACATCGGAATAGAAAGAAGCCACAGAGGAAAGTCGGAAAAGTCTAAAAGAAACCGAGAAGCTTCAATCGTTAGCATGCTCTTCTGGGCAATGGGCAGCGAGCACGCCCCCTCAAACTTCCCGAAGCCTCAAAAGCGAAAATGCTATCTAAAAGGTGCTAGAAGTGCCAGCCATCCCAAGCCCCTAGGATCAGGAAACAGGAACTGGAAGCAGGAACAGGACATGCCAGGACTTTTTATATTAAAGGCAGATATATATATTAGCACTTTTGTGCTCTAGCATTTAATATGATATTAGCACTTTCTAATAAAACTACGGTAGCCTCGACGAGCATTACAAACCTAGCACTTCTACCTACCGGGACCCATACCCACCTCGCCCACTCACATTTTCAATCCAATCACTCCTCGCAAGCATTCCATCATTGGAGGAAGCTCTTGTTTTTGTTACTACCTCGCTCGCACCTTCATCTCTCAACACATTCGGCTTCCTTCAATCATTCGGTTTGCATTTGGCAACTTTCTCAGACATCTTCAGTTCAATCTATCTCTTCTTCAGTGCCGCCGCCGTCGCTATTGCAATCGCTATTTAATCCATCCATTACCGTTATCATCGGTCGTCGTTCTGTTTGTTTATTCGGGTCTTTCTTTCTGGTAAGTCTCAGAAGCAGAAAAAAACTGCTCGGCCTCGCTCCATTTCTTTCGTCTTGCATGTCTATATTTAAATCGCGCCCATCAACACCACACCTTCAGCTCTTCGCATCTACCGGGTACATACGACAACGAAACAAACACCAATTCACTTTGACTGCTTGGATTTCAACAGCCACACAGATGTGCTTCTATGGATAGAGGCTCACTCACTGCGCTTTTGTCCTGCTGATTCACATCCATGGTCGAAATTGGGGTTCAGCACCTGCCAATTTACTCCTGAACCAACATTCACGATTATCCTTGCAATCCGAGATTCTGCTCGGCGAATACACCACATCTTTTGCTCAAGACTTTTATACATCTTACAAAACCTTTCTATATACTTGCGACGACATGATCTCTTAGGGAGCCTATCGATCTTTCAAATAGCGGATACTTGCATATTCACTTTTTTATCTCAGGATCTAGCTGACCTCGCCTGCGGGCTTTGCTATAGACCGTTCCTTCATTTTTCCGCGCGTCAACGAACTTCTTCATATTCCTCTCGCTGTACATGACAATTCTTGCCAATCTTGTTTTGTAATTTGACAATCGCACATTTCCGATCTTTCGTCCGTTTCGAATCGCACATACAGACGACCCAGAGCTTTCTGTTGCATTGCATTGCTTGGATACACTTTTCGAATATATCACTGAGAAGTTCGGGGCCTACCGATCTCGTCTTCCAGTTCACCAAATACAAACTACATGCCTAAATTTCCGAAAAACTTTGGGAGGCGCAAGTCAGCAGCCAATGCACTCGAAATTCCATCCGAACCTTCTGTTGAACATTCTTTCAAGGTTTTCGAGCGCCCCCAACAGGGAGGCCATACGGCCCACCCATCTTTCGACGGAGGAGTAAAGTTTGCGAGAGCCACCACTTCGGCGGATTCTCACAAAGAAGATAATATATTTGATGGCATGAAAGTCAATACAATAAATCGGTTAGTATTGGATTTATACCTACACGGAGAATCCCTCACCGGGGTGTATCCCTGACATAAGCTGACACAAGTTCCAGTGGCAGTGGAGCATCAAATTCGAACACCGCATCGACCACTGATAATTCCTCTCGTTTAAGTGCAGCATCTACTGCTCCTTCATCAATGGAGACACCTGGTTATGAAGAATGGAAATCTCCCCATGATAGACCGCTCAGTGATATTCCTGTTCCTCCAGTGCCAAAGTCATCGGCTGGGTTTTCCTTGAAAGCAGCTGGGAGAACTCTCTCGTGGAGCAGAAACAAATCGGCTACACCTTCACCCTCGAAGTTATCAGACGAACCTCCCTCCCCTATAGTTCGCGAAGAAGCAGCGTTTGGTCGGAACCGAGCTGTGACGGCCTCTAGTTACGCCAGCACTGCAACACCGCCCAAGATTCTAGATAGGGGGTTAGACTTGTCAGTTGGAGACGACTTTGGAGACATGTTTGCCGGCATGGAGCATCGCAGGAGTGCAATCTTGGATGGTCCAACAAACAGGGTGATGACTAAAAGCCCAGTTAGTGCAGTCCCTTGTGGCTCAACTCTTCTTACGTATTAATTGTTTTGCAGGAGATATTACCACCCCACCCAGCAGCCAGATCGTATTCTGCAACACGCCCAAACCAACCCTCGCCTCTTGTGCTCGATAATCGCAAGCAGATTGAGCAGCCACAATATTCATGGGGCTCCGACGATGGACTTATGGGCAACACTAGTCCACCACCAGTTATGCCACGTCACCAAAACGCCCCTTCTTACGCTCCTCCTCCGGTTCCAAGACATGGACCACTGCATCAGACTGATGGCAATCAAGCAAGGCCACGATCGAGTATACAAGATTCGGGACTGAAGAGAAGCAGCGCCCTTTCCATGCGCAGACAGTCCGCTTTCGAGTTCGATGAGGACTCGAAGCTCCTCCAGGATTCCGTAAATGCAAGCCGTCGCCTGGATGACACGCCGCCCAATCCTCAAGTTCGAAAGAGCTGGGCACTGCCAACATCGCCTCCAGAAATGACCAACAAAGCACAGCCTCTCGAACTGGAAGATGCGGACGAAAATCTCTTTGAATCTGCCGACTTAGCTCAACGATTTCAAGAAAGATCGCCATCTCCTCCACCTTCGAAACAAACGCCCGTAAATAAGGTCATGACTCCTGCACAATTCGAAAGGTATAAACAGGATCAGGAACGCTTAAGAATGGTTGGAGGACGACCTAAGGAGGAGGAAAACGATGAAGACGAGGAAAACTATGAGGATGACGAGGATGAGGCAGAGAAGAACAAAAAGGCAGCAAAGCAAAGGAGGAAGCAGGAGGCCCACATGGCGGTTTACAGGCAACAAATGATGAAGGTTACAGGCGAGTCGACACCTTCTCCGGCACTCCGACCACAAACGATGGGTAGTCAGAGCACCCCTAATCTGGTACTTTCTGACGCAACCGTGGATGGTGAGGACGAGGATGATGAGGTTCCACTGGCTATTCTTGCTGCACACGGTTTCCCGAACAAAAATCGCCCTCCAACGCACAGGCTGTCTAGTATGGGGTCTAACCCCAACCTCCGTGGCCAAGCTCAAGCTTACCCTGGGCTTGGTGGTCCTCTCCCTGTGTTCGCTCGCAATTTGCCTCAGGATCCGTACGTTGGCGCTGGGCTTGTGCATCCATCTAATAGAGAATCTTTATCATTTGCTACCGGTGCAGGTTCTGTTCATGGCAGCTCAGGCAATATTCCACCTCCCGGGGGCTTGGTGGGGGTTATCGCTACTGAGGAAAGGTCCAGGGCCATGCGAAGAGGCAGTCCTAATGCTCAAGGTGGATATGGACAGATGCCTGCAGGAGGTTTCGGTGGAATAGCACCACAGCCTGCCATGGGCCAACTTGGCATGGGTATGCTAGGTATGGGGCAACTTGGAATGGGGCAGATGAATCCCATGGGCCAAATGCCAAACCAGCCCATGTTGACTCCAGGTGACCAAGCACAGATCCGCATGACAGAGCAAATGCAGCAGTTTATGCAAATGCAGATGCAATTCATGCAGATGATGACCAATAACCAAGGTGGTCAAGCTGCTCCACCCAGCGGCGCACCTCAGTTAGGTCCATTAAGTCAAATGGGGCCGATGGGCCACATATCTCAGCCTAGCTTTGGAGACATTCCTCGACCTCTTAGCCAGCAACACATTCCGACCCAGAGTCAAAACTTGAGACCAGATAGCGCAATACAGCAACGCACTATGAGCATGCTTGAACCCACTGGACTCCCATGGATGCAGCAAAGTCCTGGATATGCGCACTCGGTACGAGCGCAAGGAGAAGGGTATGCACCCTCAATAGCACCCTCAGAACGAAGCAACGTAGGGTTACCCGGCCGATACAGACCGGTTTCACATATGCCAGTCGCGGATAACAAGTCGCGAACCTCTACAGCCTCTATGTCCGGTGCGCTTCAAGGATGGGATAGCAAACATGCCTCAACGACGATTAAGACTGTTCAAAAAGTGGATAATGATGATGAAGATGATGACGAAGGATGGGCGGAGATGCAAAAGAAACGGGAGAAGAAGAGGTCTCTTTGGAAATCAAAAAAGGACACAAATGGTCTTTCTGAAATGGTTGGCTACACGCAGTAATAATCTTTTCGAACTCAAAGGGGAGGCGGTTGTTTATTACTATTAGGTGCATATGCATTCAAGAGACAGCTTTGTGATATATAGCATGATAACATTGGCGTTGTAAGACTGGGGCATGGAAACGAAACTCATACCTCTGGCATGAACTGCTTGTATAGTAGTAATATAATTTTTTTTTGATTTGGTTGGCCTTAGCTCCCCGTTTCCGTGGTTTTTGTGACTCCCGTAACCAAGATTGTGTTTTTGTGGTAGTGTATACCAACCCTCAGTAGCCCAACTCTAAAAGATGCTTCTTGCTTCAAACATAAATCCAATCTCTTCATGTCACACCTCAGGCGCATTCTTTCTCCAATTCCTACCTCAAACCATATCCATCTATGAAATCTTCCCCGCAGCCCACTCCCTCCTCTTAACACCCAACTCCACCGCCGCACTTCCCCAATCCTCTCCATGATTATGACCCTTTTCTTTCGTCCCCACACCCGCTCTCATCAATGCCTGCTCCTCAGTCAAAACTGTCAACAAGCCAAAGATCAATGGGATCCCCGTGTCGAGCTGTAGGCGCATGAGTCCGTGGGACACGGAATCGGCAATGTATTCGAAATGCATGGTTTCGCCTTTGATGAGACATCCAATGGCGATAATGGCGTCGAAGGGAGCGGTCGACGCCTGGGATGTGGAGGTGCTGGAGAGGGAGGTGAGGTCGGTGGTCGAGGAGCCGAGGAGGTCGCCGGCGGAGAGGGATGAGGTTTGCGTGGATTGGATTTGAGACGCGGAGAAGAGTCTGGTAGGAACATGGTTAGCTAGGTTCTTTCGCTTTCACGATTCTGTTTTGCTCTTATATTATAGAGGGATTGGTAGGATCGGGAGCTATTTGGAGCAGATAGGGAGGGACAATGGATACGACGGAAGAGACGGCGGAATGTACTTCGAGCATGCAATTGGTAACTCCCAGCTTCCCGGCACAGACTGGACAACGATATTTGCTTCCTTCACACCGGCAGCTAGGAGCGATTTCTTAGTGCCGGCGAGGAGCGGCTCGATTATAGCTACAAATCGATGTGTTAGCGGTGTGCAGCTCTAGGTCTGCTTCAATGAGGTGCTTACAGGTGTTCCAGCGAGCATGGACAATGCCAATACGGAGGCCACTGCCATCGAACTTTTGGGCTTCTCCTGGTCCTTTAAGTGATGCCATTTTGAAGTAAGTTTCTGTCGTTGAATTGTTTGTATTGATTGGTAAAAGCGTGAATTGAAGGGTGTTGTTAGATGGAGAAGTCGGAGGGGTTTGGCGGGGTGGGAAGCTTCGTTCTTAGTGGGACAGGAAGCTCGGATCATTACCCGTTTGAGATCCTCAATTTGAGGCAGGTACGCTCCGTGCAACTGTGATGGAATGTCACTTTCCCCTCTTAAGAAGTTACATTTAGTGTGATTCTGAAAAATAATTTTCCATCATTCCATTTTCCTTTTGACTTCAGATCACAATGGCTGCATCAGTGGATTTTAAATTAGGACCGTTAGTAAGACTGGAGGGAATATCTATCGCATCTTTACCTTCAGGTGCAAAAGGTCTCGAGCCAAGCAATGCCAATTCCCCGGCTGGAGACACGCCTAGTGCTCCCGAATCAGCACTTCCACCTACGAACCTAGAAACTTTCATTAGAAATGCGCTCACAGAATCAATTCCATTCATTGACGGCGTTGCACCAAAGGATGGAAGTAAAGCGACATGGAAACTGAAAGGATCACCGAAGAAATTCGCTTCTAGCGAAGCTTCGGTGCAATTATACGAATACACAGTGTCTGGAAATGATCTGGACAAAGTGGAAGGGATGAGCTCCTACAGTGCAGACAGGAAGGACGAGACTTGGTTTTGCAGGAGAAGCTGCCACAAGAACGAGGCTGCAAAGGGCACAGCTAGTTGGGAGGAATTCAAGCGCAGCTTTAAAGAGCATCATGCTGAGACGGAAGACGCATTCACGCCGACTGTCATCGGTGCCAGGCAGGCTATGACCTGGGATACGAGCGGTCTCGAGCTTGACATTGCGGGTGCAAGATGGAACCATATCACGATGGTCGTGGAGGAGATGAAGCATAAGATCGATCCTAAACCTTTGAAGAATCGCACATTCCCTGTGGTACAAATCGCTGCGTCGCTTGAAGGGACAGATGAGTTTCTTGTCGTCTCAATACCACTCAATGACTTTAAGAAATCGCCATACGCCGAATACGCTCTGGACAAAAGTCTGGTGGTCGCCGCCTATGTTTCTGTCGAGCGAGTGAGAATTCTTCCAGATACGGGAGATATCGAATGGATCATGGCAACAGCTTCGGATGCCGGAGGTGTGTTGCCTCAATGGATGCAAAATCTGGCGGTCCCAAGCGCTGTAGCGAAAGATGTCGAGATGTTTATGACCTGGATTCCCAGTCAAAGGAAAACTTCTCATTGAACCACATCTTCGGATTATAGCAAAGCTCTGTTTCGGAGGATATCACCAGTAAACCAACGGGCAGATATCAGAACAGCCTCGCTATTGATATCATTCTCCAGTCTTTCCCTCGGGGTTGAATGTCACTTCTGGGGCCTCGGCCCCGAGCTCATTCGAATCAGTACAACGAAGCTTGTCTTCTCTCGGCGAGAGCGACTCGTTCATGGCAGTAAAAGTAAACGACATCGTTCTGATATTGGTTTTAATAATGTATTCAAATAAAGTCCTCTAATTTTTAATGCAAGATGACGAGAATTGATTGGAAGTGGGGTGTTAAGGGTGGTGCTAGGGACCTAATTTAGCTCGAAGACTGTTCAGCCTTATGGAACGAGGCAATGTGATCTAATTCCTGTCCGCCTTTCTCTTGTTAGGACTCTACCATCACTCGCAACATAGTTATCATTAGTATACCTGCATCACGGAAAACTTGATCGCGAGTAGCAAATATGGCAATTGATGATACTATAACAGAACCTTCTTTAAAGCTCGCGCTCGAAACTTCTAAACAGACACGCGAACAAGCTATTTCTCTCCTCGACTTCGTCTCTGCAACTTCCACAACCTCTCCGCCATCAAACGATATCATCCTTCAGATTTCCAAACAACAAAAGTTATTGGTCACATATCTTGCGCAATTGCGGGGCTTGCACCGAGAAGCGCATGTTGGCGCACGAGAAACAAAGGCCTTGACTGCAGAAGCGCGTCAAGAAGTCGATCGGCTTCACCTCCAATTGCAAAATCTTTACTACGAACAACGACATCTGCAGGGAGAGATTGAGGCTTGCGAAATATATGAGTCCGTTTCGCCACGCATTGCTCGATCTCTATTATCAGGATCGCTAACATTATATTAGTCACAAATATCAACAACTCCCTTTAATACCGGTAGAAGAATTTCTCGCTCAACATCCTGAACATGCCGAGGCGGATGAGAATGCACTTATGATTGCACGGATCGATCACGAACACCAAGAGAGACTGAAGCTCGAAGAACAGAGACAAGGACTCTTGAAGAAGAAGCAAGGATTGATTGCCGACAATAAGAAGAGGAAGGATGACTTGGCCAATCTCGACAAAGATTTGGAGAAATTCATTGATGTGAGTATTTTGGTCATGTTGCGGGAATTTTTGCTGATTTGTTGCAGGCTGCAAAACCTATACAAAAGACATTCGAGCGTGTTGTCTGAAAGGCATGTATTATTTTCGGATCTTACTGTGCGCCATAGCATAGCCAACTACAGAGCTTCGTGAAAGTAAGCAATACATAGTGAGGGTGGTATCCGTCAACACGGCTCGGACCCGAAGATTTGGGATTTCAGGGCAGTGACTGCTCGATGCCAGCTTTTGACTGGAGGACATCCCCCCAGAGAGGGGAAATGCATTTATTAGACTAGCAAGGCTGTCCGACGATGTAACAAAAATATAATATCTACGATGCAGAAAAGTGGGCGAATTCTTTTGATATCCGTGGATTGATTAAACAATCTGATCTTTCAGCTCACCTGGGTACCAATCAAGTAGCAGTCCGTCGTTCGTTACACGGGGTATACTCAACTTGTTGCACAGATGAAATAACCTCCTGCATCTTCTGCTGCACCGTCACGCCACAAATCTCCGTCTGCTGCAGACTATATCAACTTTCAGCGAGGTAAATGCTGAAATGGCCTGTCTGGAGCCAAGTTAGAATAGGCTTCTTGTATGTAAAGAAGTCTAATATATCGCAGGTGTGTGTCCATTTAGTGGCGGCGCAGGGCATGTAGGCTTCAATATCAACTGTCAAGATTATCAGCCACGACCGCTTGGCTTTCCAAAGAAAGCACCTCAAGATTGGCAGCCTTCGTATCCGTTCGTTTGATGAGCAAGCGATGCATCATGCCGGACAATAAGCTGCTTCAATACTCGCTCTTTTGATTTTCCTTCTCTGTTTTATGCTAATGATTTGGTTCCTTCGTTTTTTCCCCCGCTCCTGAATTGCTTTTAAGCATTGGATGGAATGTTGCTCTTTCTGATACTGTGGTTTGCGCTCCTTTTCCGAATATGTGCGGCCCAGTCTCCCACTACCAGCGCACCACCTGTGCCGACACATACAGTATCCGTAGGCGCTGAAGGATTATCTTTTACCCCGAATCAATTGAATGCCAACATTAGCGACGTTATAGGTATGTATGTGTTCATGCGAGCACTATCAGGATTCATTATGCGCTCCATTGTCCTAATTCGTGCTCTTGACTAGAATTTCGATTCTATCCACAGAATCATTCGGTCGCTCGTGCAGAATATGGCAGACCGTGCATCCCTTATGAAGTAACGGGCGTCAATAAACAGGGCTTTTGGAGCGGTTTCCGTCCTATAAATGTGGTTTTGAGCGATGTTAGTATAGTTGATCATTACAGTCGATGACTTGCAATTGCTAAGTCATGAATATAGGGACCAAAATTCCAGGTCGTCGTCAACGACACGAGCCCGATATTCTTCTACTGCTCGGGTCCTGGCGCATGTGTCAATGAACATATGATTGGGGTAGTCAATCCAGTACGTCCATTCTCTACATTGCTTAACATCTCTATTCACATCTTCTAGAATGCTACAGAAACACTTGAGGGCCAGATAGCATCTCTACAAAACTCGTCTATCCAGTTTAGTCCTGGAGAGAACTTCCCAGTTGAAGCACTACCCTCGTCGACCTCATCAACAACGGTCTCATCATCAACAACCTCTCCGACTTCGAGCTCAACTACCTTAGCTACTACCGTAACCGAATCAGCAACCCCATCTCCATTTATCGTAAACGCGACTACAGGTTCCTCATCAGGTAACCCGTCGCCTGGCGCCATAGCGGGAATCACCATCGGCGCTGCAGCTGTCGTTCTCCTCGCCTCCTGCTTCCTCTACCTCTGCGGTCGTCAACTGACCATCAAAGAAATCATCCACAACAATGCGCGGCTTGCTCCCCATCCCCATTCCGCAACCTCCTACATGCCAGCTTCCCTTTCGTCGGGAACCCCTACATTTCCCTACAAATCTCCACGCCACGATGTTCATGTTCATGGTCTAGGAGCATTCTCTCCACATGTTGCTCCCAGTCACCAGGAAAGCGCATCGGCAAGTTATAGAAGTAGGAGTCCAGATGGTGATTTGGGGATTCCGCCACTGAATATCGGACGCCAGAGTCCAGGACAGGGACACGAAAATGCGCACGGATATGGCAGCAGAGGGAGTAGGAGTCCAAGTTATGGGCAAGGTCCTCTAATTACACCTGCAATGGGTCCGGGAAGCCCGGGCTTCGGAGTGATAGATAGGGATTTGAGGTATGCTTGACTTCTTCCATACTTATGGGAGCTTGATACTGACGATAGATAACCTGAAGACGTGCCCCAGGTTCTCCACAACCGTTTCGACCCGGCTCAGGTCCCCATGAATTGGCGGTAGAGACCGATCGTGGTGACGGGGAGCAAGAAACTAGAGAAGGAGCAAGACGAGTCAGACCTGAACATTATGACGATCCGGAAATGTGAATATGAACAGTTTTCTTTCTTGTTTTCTTCTCTATCTACTCCAGCTTTTATTTTCATGATTTCTTTTCTTTTGTGCTTACCTTGGTTTCTCGCTCGGCCATAAGAGCTCTGTATCACTGCGCTTCTTCTTCTTTTGCCCCTTCTGAGTTTTCGTATGCTGATTTTGCTTCTTTTGCCGTCGAAAAGAGATAGGATGTTACCCGACGGTGATACTTTCTTTTGGGAGGAAAGTCCTATAATTAGGGATGAGAATGGAATTACAGGCACGCGACATCATGGTATGATATGATGTGATGGCTTCAGGTTTTCGAGCTACGGGCGTTATTATTCTTGACTTGTTTTGGGGTGTAATCGGACGGGGATATATGTGAGCACTGGGAACTGGGAACTGGGCAACATCAGGATTTGGGTCTATTTGGAGAGGCGCTTGGTGGTATTTGGGCATGGGAAGGAAGGCTGGGTTATGGGGGAAAAGTCCTTGGTTGGTCTTTTATGTGTATTAATGAGCAACTTGTGTGCAGCTATCATCTGGATGTGTTGGTTTAGTCTAGTCTAATCGTGTTCCGATTTGGAGTAACATTCCTTTTATTGGCAGATGTTATTCGAGCATTGTATAATATGAATGAAGCACTTTAATGAGCTGGAACGATACTATACAGCTCCAGCCTACGACATGAAGGTTCTATATAGAATAATAATTGTTAACGTTATGGGCAATTGAGCACCGGCTTAGGAATTTATCCCCCCTATCGAGTAGTGTAGACCTGATTTACCCCGCCATAAGTTGTTGCAAGGTGACGTTTAGTTACAGCATAGCAAGCGAACCTATACTACGAAATCAAACATCGAGTATAAAAACGCTCTTTTCAATTATCCTACTATCAACTTGGCTATACAATTTTGAGTGTGCAGCATGTTTGATACATATAGACTATCGCAGAACTACTAGATATTTGAAATCTCATTTTTCTGAATTTTAATGAAACAAAATCCGCCATGAGGAAAATATCTGGTGTGCCGGAACTAAACGTCACAAAAATAGCCTGCAAACGGATTGAAGCTTAAAATCTGCCCCGCCAATCTCTGAAATTCGAAATATTTTACCCCTCAGGAGCTTCACTCCGATATATTGCTTTCATTTCTACCACCATCTTCTAAATTTTCTGTTCCATCTCGCACGCTATTTGAATAGCCATATACCGTCATATAACACCATATACCCATTCATTCACGACATCCAAAATGCCCAACGACACCCCCACCACCAAAGCCACCGTCCTCATCTCCGGCAACGGCTCCAACCTGCAAGCCCTCATCGATGCCTCGCGCACCACTCTCCCATACCTGAAAATCGTGCGCGTCATCTCCAACAGGAAGACAGCGTATGGCCTCACCCGCGCAAAGGAGGCCGATATCCCTACTACATACCACAATCTCATCACGGGGAAATACCACACAAAGGACGAGAAAGACCCCGAGGTGCTGCAGGCTGCGAGACAGAAGTACGATGCTGATTTAGCGGGGATTGTGACGGCTGATGAGCCGGATATTGTGAGTGCGCGTGCAAGCAAGGTTGGGCTGGACTTGTATGCTAATGGAAAATAATTCTTAGGTTATTTGCGCCGGCTGGATGCACATCCTCGCGCCCACGTTCCTCGATCCCCTTGCGCAGAAGAACATCCCGGTGATCAATCTGCATCCGGCGCTGCCGGGGAGATATGACGGTGCGGGCGCGATACAGCGCGCATACGACGATTTCCAGGCGGGGAAACTGCAGAATGGTAAGACTGGGATAATGATACATTACGTGATTAGTGAGGTGGATCGTGGGACTCCGATTACGGTTAGAGAGATTGAGTGCAGGGAGGGGGAGAGCTTGGAGGATTTGGAGAAGAGGATACATGAACAAGAGCATGACCTGATTGTGGAGGGGACGTCGATGGCGATATTAGATCTCTGGGCTAAGAGAATTCATGGAAAAGATTAACATCAGCTATCACCCTTTCCAACTTTCTTCAAAGTTTGTTCCTGCTCTTCCATTCTGCGCCTACGGTTGTCCATCTGGGGGTTTATCATTTCAATGCGTTTGATATTTAGCATGAGTTGCTGTTTTGACGGCAAGTAAGAACCATACAAAAGTCACAAGAGGGTATATTTGGTTTTGTCTATGCCGATCTAAAACTGTTCTTCCAAACTCTGATGATATAGGCCGTATATAGATGGTCAGATTTCTTAAGCAATGGGGGTAATATTGCTAATCCAGGGCAAGCCTAACTTGCGCATCTCAACCGCTAGTTGGAACAAGTAGTCCAAACTGATAGGATCATTAGCAGTTTTCCGAACAAAGGAAGTCGAGAGAAACCCTACCTCTCACACTGAGTCTTTGCCTTATGCACCGTCTCTCCCCAAACATAAACCCCATGCCTCCTGACTAAAACCGCATAAGTATCTGGGTATTTCTCCATAGCCTCTTCTAAATACTCCGTCAAGTCCTCTTCATGCGGTGTATTCTCAATCACCGGAATGCGCAAAGTATCATGATAGCCAAGGTTGCCCGTCTTCTTGAATCCTTTGCCAAACGCTTTGATTTGCTCGATGTTGTTAATCTCGAACATCTTTGCGTCTGGCGACGCCTCCAGGAGTAGAGTTACAAGAACGGCCCATTGCGAGTGAGTGTGGATGCAACAACCGGCATTGCGCTTCGTGAATGCGGCGAGGAAGAGGGGTGTGCATTGGGATGGTTTGAGATTCGGTGGTGAGCGCAAGTATGTGCGGTTTTTGAGATCGAGCTGCTTGGAGAGTTCCAACACGTAGATGTGCTCGGGGAGCATGAGCTCTTTTTGCACGCCGGATGGCGCAAGATAGACTAGATCACTGCGGGCGCATGTTAATGAATGAACTCTGCGACGCGGCTGGAAGGGACAATACGGACTCGTTGCGGATACTGGCCCCTCCTCCTGTTCCAGTTACCCATCCCAAGTGCCAAAACTTGCGACATAATTCAGGGATGAGGTTGGCGGGGTGTTGGGGGTCTTGAGAAGTGATTAGATGGTCATTATTGTCGGAAGATTGAGCTTCCTGGGTTGAGTTCTGTGTGGTCATATCTGCTGTTAATTGCAAAGAGTAGATAGATAGGTAGATAGCAATTATGAGGGGGCTAGTTCATTTCGATACTCCAACCTTCCGATATCAAAATTGCGGGCGGAATTTTGTGAAAAATTGTTATGCACGCACAGGCAGCTCGGTTAGTGGGTGAAGTGGGGAAATTGCAGATTGCCCCTCTTTTTTCGTCTTTGCTCCTCACGCTCCTCACGCTCCGCATGGACTGCCTGGTAATCCTGGCTTGTGATTAGCGCAGAGATATGCCGCGGGTGCGGGACACTCGTAGAACCAAATCGAAGCTCCGTTTGATCGAGTGTACTGTCCTTGAGGTGCAATTTATGCTTTCGGAGGTGAAACGGGCAACCAATTTGCACGGTGAAGCATAGTCGACGGCAATTGAACCTTCAAACAAGTTCATTTGAGAATTCCGTAGCTTGTAGGCGTAGTAGAGGCTGCCTCTCTGCGGCTGCTCACCTGAAGCCCTAAAGGACTGAGGGAAAGAACAATGCTGGGAAGGTTACACTGTACATAAATAACAGCCCAACAATAAACGTATTTCATAAACCAATACAGTATCATCAGACAATGGCTTCCAACACGAGTACTTGTAAGAGCACACACTCGAATTGAACACCTGGCACGTATCCAAAGTGAATTAGAATACAATAACTTAAATCGATTATTTTCAATTATTCAATGCGAAGCTGCTAGTTTAACGGCCGGGCCAGCTCTTTTAAATGCCTATCTGGGTAGGTAGCTTCCGCAACCTTGCCTAAACGAGGATACGGTAAAAGGACACTGTGGCATTATTCGAAAGTTGGGTGTACCAGGTAGTTATCAACGAGCACATAAAAGTCTCCTCACTTCCTCCAAAACCTCTTCTTTGGTTTTGTCTTCCAATCCCATTGAGCTCTGGAAGCAATTTATCAATTCTTTCATTTACACACAGCTGTAGAACTCTTTCTTATCTCTCTGAAAAGATAGATTAGGACCTGCTTCTCTCTGCTCAGCATGCGTTTCTCTAAGACAGCTGCCCTCTCGGCAGCAGCCTTGTTGGCAGGCTCTGTTAACGCCGAGGCACAATCTGTCCTGAGCGAGGCAAGCTCGTCAGTATCGAGTGCTGCCACTGAGGCTTCTTCGTCTCTCTCTTCCGCAACCTCCTCCGGCGTTCAACTTCCTACCTTCACTGTGAGTATTTAGCAGTCCCCACACACTGAGCTACGTAACAGCTTCTGCCGGATTGGTTCGCTGACTTGACATATTACTCAGCCCACAAAAATCACTGCCGACTTCCTAGAACAATTCACCGATGACTGGGAAGAGCGATGGAAGCCATCTCACGCCAAGAAGGATACCAAGGGCGCTGACAAGGAGGAGGAATGGGCATATGTTGGAGAATGGGCCGTAGAGGAACCCCACGTCTTCAAGGGTATGGAGGGTGATAAGGGTCTCGTTGTGAAAAACGCGGCTGCTCATCACGCCATCTCTGCCAAATTCCCCAAGAAGATTGACAACAAGGATAAGACCCTCGTGGTTCAATATGAAGTCAAGCTCCAAAGTAAGTGCACAAGGCAATTGCCTTCGCCAATGAACATTTAAACTAACCTAAAATAGATGGTCTTGAGTGTGGTGGTGCTTACTTGAAGCTCCTCCGTGATAACAAGGCTCTTCACCAAGAAGAATTCTCGAACGCCTCGCCATACGTCGTTATGTTCGGTCCTGATAAGTGCGGTACCACCAACAAAGTCCACCTTATCATCAACCACAAGAACCCAAAGACTGGCGAGTATGAGGAGAAGCACATGAACTCTGCACCAGCTGCCAGAATTCTCAAGACGACCGAGCTTTACACTTTGATCATCCACCCCAACAACACCTACATCATCAAGTTGGATGGCGAGCAAGTTAAGGAGGGCAGCCTCCTCGAGGACTTTACTCCAGCCTTCAACCCACCTGAGGAGATTGATGATCCTAAGGATTCCAAGCCCGATACCTGGGTTGACGAAGCCCGTATCCCAGATCCAGAGGCCAAGAAACCAGAAGACTGGGATGAGGATGCGCCATTCGAGATTGTCGACGAGGAAGCTACCAAGCCTGAGGATTGGTTGGAGAATGAGCCTCTCACTATTCCAGACCCAGAGGCTGAGAAGCCAGAGGACTGGGATGACGAAGAGGATGGAGACTGGATCGCACCAACTGTACCAAACCCTAAGTGTGACGATGTCTCCGGTTGTGGCCCATGGGAGAAGCCAATGATCAAGAATCCCGAATACAAGGGCAAATGGACCGCACCTTACATTGACAACCCAGCCTACAAGGGTGTCTGGGCTCCACGTAAGATCAAGAACCCAGATTACTATGAAGACAAGAACCCCTCCAACTTGGAGCCAATGGGAGCTGTAAGTCATCTCAGACCTTCCTACAGGAAATTTCTCACTAATATGGACTCATAGATCGGTTTCGAAATCTGGACCATGCAAAGTGACATTCTCTTCGACAACATCTACATTGGTCACTCTGTTGAGGATGCTGAGAAGTTCGCTGACGAGACATTCAATGAGAAGCACCCTATCGAACAGTTGGTTGAGCTTGAGTCAGTACCAAAGACCGATGACAGCAAGAAGGCCAAGTCACCATCCGACCTCGTCTTCACTGAAGATCCAGTACTTTACATCAAGGAGAAGCTTGACCTGTTCTTCACCATTGCCCAAACCGACCCAATTCAGGCCGTCAAGTTTGTTCCTGAAGCAGCAGCTGGAATTGGTGCCGTTTTCGTCACTCTCATTGCTATCATTGTCGGTATTGTCAGCATGAGCGGTTCTTCCGCACCACCACAGGTCAAGAAGGCCGCTGAGAAGGCTAAGGAGACTGCTGTTGATGCTAAGGACAAGGTTGCCGAGGCAGTCGCATCAGGAACTGATGCCGCTAAGGCAGAACTTAACAAACGTACTACCAGGAGTTCGTCGTAGATATAGGCTGGAGTAAGGAGAGAAGGAGAGGAGAACAGAGGAAGAACAAATTTGAAGGCTCGATTGAGCCTAAAGCGGGAACGATACTTGTCTCATATTTGCATGCAAATTCATTTTCGATTTTTCCCCATCACTTTGCTATCTGTTGTTTAGCTTGTTTTTGTGGAAGGCGAATTAGGGGTGAAAGTGATACATGCAGATTCGAAGACAAATTTGTATTTTAGGCGCATAAAAATATTGAATGATATACCGCTGCAATTTCTGAGTCTTTTTGCAGATTGATTGCTTTGTGACTGTATTGCTAGCCAGTTTCTATATTTCTGTCTATGTCTTCATTTCCCTTTTTTGACATCCCTAAACTTCGTAAGGTGCTTGCTGCTAGTGTTTTATCGCTCTTTGATCTACGTGAAACTTTGGTTCTACTCATCCTCATCTATGACAACACCCCATTCATGCTGAACATTTCCATACATGATATCGTACAACCAACCCTTGATGATCTTCGCATATAGTCCTGAGTCGCCTTCGGACATTGGAATATCAATTTCCTGTTCGCGGAAATTGATGGCTGAGACGGGTGTCACGAAGTACTGGGTAGTGTTAGTAGGTGGTCTCCAGATCTTTTTCTTTTTTTCTTTTTGTTCCTATGCAATGCTAAGGGTGGAATCTCCGGAAATGGGAGAGGAGGAAGGAAGGAAAGAACAAAACAAAGCTGAGAAACACATACCGCAGTACCACTCGTGAAAGCCTCCATAAGTCGACCTTCCTTTTGTGCCTCCTCTATCTCAAGCATACTGTAAGTCCGCTCGACGATCTCAAGAGGTGTGATCGGGGTCTTGTTTTCAGAAGAGGAAAGATAGGGAGAGTTGGCTGTGAGACGAGATTGTGCCAGGTCGAGCACACTGCGTCGGGTTACGCCGTCGAGAATGATCTTGTCGGTTGTAGGGGCGGTGATGAGTTCGAGGGCGGAGGTGGTTTTGTTACGGATCTAGGAGTTTGGTGTGTTAGGATGAGTGGGGGCATGGGGGAGGAGTGCGTGGTGGAGAAGGGGAGGAGAGGGGAGGGAGGGAGTACATACGACGACGAAGAAGTTGCTGGCGCCGGCTTCGGTGACTTGGTAGTCGGGACCGAAGAGCCAGAGGATTTGATCGTATCCGAGCTTGCGCCCTTCCATCTGTAGAGTGTCAGACAGCAATTTCTTGAGAAGAGGCAGCTCATTTTTTGGGCCAGGGTGGCTATTCGAGCGGACTTGGACCTGTAAGAGAGCGACTTACTTGCGGGACGAAGGATGGGCCATAGTTTGCTCCTACTTTGGCGTAGCCGAATCCACCAGGCCATGCACGAGTATCTTCCTTTCTAAGAAATTGTCAGTAAACTTTTCTCAAATCAAAATTTCCTGATGGGAGGCGGGAGTTTGCCATGAGTCGGAAGAGACTCAATTCAGGCTAACTTACGAAGCAAGCAACTTGAGTCCTGGAGGCTTGGGTGCGGCGCCTGGAGGAGTACCAGCTAAATCTGGCCATGGGACTGCTATGACGAAAAGAAGAACTTCGGATGGTGCAGTGACACCTAGTTCTTCTCCATTTCCAATGATTGCAGGCCGGACGTACAGAAAACTTCCTGGACGTGATTTCGGAAGCCAGCCTGGAGATGATTAGCATTTTTGCACGTTTTAGTTCTCTGTTTTGTGTATCGAGGGTCTCTCAAGCGGAGGAATAAAATGGTTGATGAAGCTGTGGAAGATGACATGCAGATAGATTTACGTACGAGGTCCATCCAGTCCCAAGAATAGCTTGAGTAACTTTTCCAACTCTACTGGGTCAAAGGCAGGTAGTACCACACGTTGAGCTGACATCACGAGACGATTGCAGTTTCTCTCTGGGCGGAAGAGTCGTAGTTTTCCATCAAATCCACGGTAAACTTTCATGCCCTCAAAACATTGAGTGGCGTAATGAAGGCAAGACGCCGTGGGCATCATTGTCAGAGGGCCATACTGGAATCATTTAGTTGATGTCGTCGAATTAAAGATAGTACTCTGCAGATGTGCCTACGTACGGGTTTGATTTCAGGGGCATGCCATCCTTGATCGACGGTCCATTTCACTGAGATCATATGGTCCGAACAGCTTTTGGATCCCCATACTTCTTTGCTATTTGGCTCTGGCACGGGTCTTAGAGTAGAGGTTTTGGTGATAGTGACGTGTGACGCATCCAAGTCTTTCAGTTGAGGTTTTGATGAAGAATCTTTGATGTGGGATTCCGTGAGATGACTCATGGTCTCAACGGGAGGGGTTCCGTTAGCCACAGCCATTCTGGATATTGGAAAATGAAGTGGATATGGGTTTAGAAAGTGTTCATATAGAGGCTAATGCAAACAGAATGAAAAAATTGAGGATTTAGGATAGATAAATTCAGGGAGAAAAGATCTAAGTCCGGAGCTGAGTAAAGGTGAAGAAGGAAGGGCAGAAAGCCACGAATTGCTCTTCTAATCATCAATATTCACCTCACCGCTCCGAGAACGGGAGACGGAGTTAAGCTGCACCTTCCACTTGACACATAATCGACAGACGGAAAGCCAGTCCGGCGACTAACCTAGTAGTCCGCGTAGCGTCTTGATAACCAGCCGTGGAAACGTTTCACTTGAGCTGTCTTATCAAGCTTTCTCCACACCCCGCATCGTCAAAGCCATGGCCCATTCGTTGGTGTGCCGGGAATTCATCCATGTTGCTCGTACGGAACGTACCTTTCACCTAATGCGACTACAGAACGCCAATGACTCGGACGGATGACCTCGACGCTTTCCGTCTCTTGGCTCGTCACATTTGTTGTCAATTTCAATGGAAATGGGTTCATAAAACTCGTATCTGGGATGACATATTGTTGGTCCCAACAGGTCCTTCTTGCATTCGCTTAAGGTTATTTAAACATCTGTACTACCCGTGCTGTACTGTACCTGAAAGTTTTCCGACTCTCAACGTCGAACAATTCACTCCTCATAACACACAGCCTACCGCGTTTCACTTCAACGTATACAGCACCTTTGTACTTTCTTCAACACTGTGCTCCCAGCCACAGAAGGCACACTTTCTGAAATCCGATCTCAAGATCTTCCATTCCCCGCAATTCCTACATCGCCGCGCCAATATATCTCTGTCGACTTTGTCCTTGACGAAATTGAGCTCGTCGTCGTACCATCGCAACAAGCCGGCCCATCGTCCTGTGTACTTCCCAGTAGATATTGCCTTGGTAAGGTGTGCCGCCGAGAGCTTTTTAACGTCGTCAATCGTCTTCTGAGTGAGCTCGACATGCGGCGGTCCATCAAGTAGCTGAATGGCGAGCTTGGCGAAGGCAATGTACTCCTCGGACTGCGCACCCCACTCCCAAGTAGTCAACAATTCACCGATATTATATGAATCATACTCCTTCGCATTCTGGATTTTTGCATTGCCCGTTCCGCAAAGATATTGCCAAAGTGGCCCCAGAGGTCCGAGTTGAGGAGAGCGCATGCAAACATAGTTGAAGACATTCATACGTTGAAGATTTGGGACACGGTCTCGACAAAACTCTTCATATTTCTGCATGAGACTGTGTCTTTCGGAAGAACCCTCGGTCGATAGGTACGCTTTTGTCATTTCAGCGGCGTAAATGCTGGTGCTCATGTTCGCATTGATTCCAGGTGAATACAATGGGTTTGTAAAACCAGTGGCATCGCCAATGGCCATCCAGTTCTTTCCAGTGACACGGGGTGAACGGAAAGCCAGATTCTTACGCGCGAACCAAGTGGTTCCGGGACCGTACAAATCTTCGATAAGGTTGTGTTTCTCCATCAAACTGCCAACCTTCTCATATCTGGACACGATCCAGTTGAACTTTTGTTCCGCTTCACTCCTCCCGAAAGTCGAAAGGTCGGCCGGGTATTGAACATCAGAGCGGAGGGCAAAGCCAATGCTAACTACCCAACGGAATTTGAGATTGAATGTTTTGACAAGCTCGTCCACGGAAGGATACAGGTCGCCTGGCGTTTTGGCGGCGTTGAGGTCGAGTAAGTGATTAATCATTGCAGTCAGGTTCTCAATAGAACTTCCCTCCCATGATGGAAGTCTGATGACCCAAGCCCAGCTTTGGTGCCATAAATGTTAGCTTCTACTCTGCTACAAAACCATACAGCATAGGAGAACTCACCCTTCAGCAAGGCAGATATGGTTCGTGTTGGCACTCTCATAATTTCTCAGAGGGAAATGACTTTCGTCACCCGACTGCTGGAAATAAGCCCAAAAAGCATGGGTGTTGAGGCCATCGACCTTCTCAATTCGTGATTCATTGGAGACAAGGCGATGGAAACGACCCGTTGCGTCTATTAAAAGGCGACCCTCCATCGACTCTTCCTTAGAGGTTTCGCAGTTTCGGACGGGCACAGTTGTCCCAGTACTGTCGTCTCCTGGTACGATACCCTTGATGTCAACTTCTCGACCATGGAGAACAGTGATACCCAAGCGCTGTGCGTGGAGGGTCAGCATTAACTCGCTGATCTTTCTCTCGATCTGGAGTGTTGGAACGAAATCTCCTGGTGGTCCGTTGGCGACAAATTGAGTATAATTCTCGGGATCGCCTGTGGAGGAGAAGTAGTAGAATGCCAGGCCGTCTTTGGGACCAAACAGACGCCAGAGCATAGGTGATTCTATGCCGATACTCTTGAGCCAGACTCCGAAGGTTGTCAGCGTCGACTCGCCAATCTTATATCCTGGGCTGCTGGACTTCTCCAGTACTGTCATGGTTGTTGCAGTTGCCGCTAGGGGTCCAATGTGGTCAGCAAGTGTTGATCGTGGACGAGCTTTTGGTGCATTCCAAGCACTTCAATTCTGCATATCATTATCACCACACAGGTGATAGTCTAGAGAATGATCTCATATCTGGGGATTTCAAGATGGATAAAGTTATGTTGGGGTATTGTGTAACGTACCTGGACAACTTCCACTCAGCTCCAGAGTCTTCGCATGGATCGCATAAATCAAAGCATGAATGCCTCCGCCGATGACAACAACATCAGACTTTCCGGGCAGTTCTTCCTTTCCTGCATTGAATTGATTTAGAATAGAAGCATCAGAGAGAGGTTTCTTGCTGGTCCCAACCGCTTCAGAAGAGAGTGAGGATTGTTTTGCACCCATGGTTGATGTTTACGTTCTCTAATGTACTATGAACAATGGCGTTAACGGTCTTGAAGATGGCAGAATTTATACAAGAAGATTATGCTTCCAATTATTCTTTTTTTCTTCTTTTTTGTTTCAGATCCAAAATCTAGGAGAAATAACGTTGACGGACTCCTGTAGTAGTGGGGATCTCCTGTAGCAGTAGGGATGTCGGCGAACTGTTGGAAAGGTAACACAAAATGAACGAGCAAAAGCTGCGCCGTCGGAGGAAGACTAGCATCATATCTACGTTAATTGTCAAACGGGCTTTACGTGGTTAGTCCCTCGACTTCCGATAAATTCACTGTTGGAAGGCTTTCTTCCGAACAAGTATCCATTCAAAAGTCAAGGTCACTGTTTTGCTCTGCTGTACTCGAGTACTCTGAAATCTATTACCGATCGACTCAATCAGAAAGTCGGATATTTAAAAGAACAATTGTTTGGAGAAGCAAGAATAACTTGCACTTTCAGTTCATTACTTCTAGCAAAGATGATTCCAGCAACACGTCGATTTCTTCCAGCTACTTTTCGAACGTCTGTCTCACTCTCCAAATGTCATCCTTGTCATGCTCACGTCAAGCACCTTCTTCAACCTCGTTCCCGGAATGCAGCATCATATTCTACTTTACGTGATGCACCCACAAGCAGTCAGCAAGTTCCTGGTAGTAAGGCTGATATGCATGGCTATACCGTCAAAGAGCAGCCCCTAGGAACTTTACGTCCGGTCAGAGTCATTATTATTGGCGCTGGAGTCAGCGGCATCAATTTGGCTCGGACATTGAAGCAGCAGACCGTCCGCGTTGAGCATGTCATATATGACAAGAACCCTGACGTCGGCGGAACTTGGTATGAAAACTGCTATCCAGGATGTGCCTCGGACGACCCTTCTCACAACTACCAATTCACCCACACGCCCAATCCAGGATGGAGTTCTTTATTCTCACCAGCACCTGAGATTAGGAAGTATCTCGTCGACATATGCAACATATGTGGTTTGCGTGATCACATGAAGCTATCACATTCCGTCGTCCATGCAAAATGGGAGGAAGGTGCTAGTGAATGGGTTCTACAAGTCAAGAACGAAGCCACTGGCGCTATTTTCGAGGACAGGTGCAACTTCTTGTGCGACGCTAAGGGAATTTTCAAGTAAGTATGGATTATGCCGTTGGATGAATATCTCGCTAACTAATCTCTAGTGATTGGAAATGGCCGGATATCAAGGGCTTGCATTCATTCAAGGGAGACTTAATCCATACTGCCAAGTGGCCGAAAGATTTCGATCACCGATCGAAAAGAGTAGCTGTGATTGGCAACGGTGCATCCGGCGTTCAAATTGTGCCCGTCCTGCAACCAGGTAAAGATCGGACGACATCTTAAGCCCCGCACTGGAAAGCTAATTCACTGAGCAGAAGTCAAAAAACTTGTTCATTTCATCCGAACCAAGACGTGGATCTCCCCCACCAGCAAGGCCGTGGAGCACGTCCACCAATACGAATTAGACAGCGCAAACCAATTCACTGCAAAGCAAGTTCAGGAGTTCCGACTAGCGCCCGAGAAGTACCTCGCTTTCGTTAGGAAGCTCGAAGCGCTAGGTAATCAGCGTTTCAAAAGCGTACGTCTTTGTCTCACATCAGTACTGTGGCCCATTCTGATTTCTTTTTCACTAACTCGACATCGCCAATGTAGATCCTCAAGGGAAGCCCCGAAGCAGAAGAAGCCCGCCAAACCATATCCCGCTACATGGACGCCGCGCTCCACCACGACCCCGAGCTAATCGCCGCTCTGAAACCCGACTTCCCCGTCGGTTCGCGCCGCATTACGCCTGGTGTGGGCTACTTGGACGCGCTTCTCCAGCCGAACACCCGGGTCGTTAGCACGGGAATCGAAGAGATCACTGCTGATGGGATCAAGCTCACAAGTGGTGAGTTTATCGAGGTTGACGCTATTGTCTGCGCTACGGGCTTCAATTGCTCGTTTGTGCCGCGCTTCCCTATGATCGGCGAGTATGGCAATCTGCAGGACCGTTGGAGAGATAGTCCGCCCGAAGCTTATATGTCGTGCATGGTTCCGGGGATGCCGAATTATTTCAGTAAGTCTTACGCTCCCCCACCCTACCCCTCCACAAACTAACCCCCCCTTCCCAGCCTACCTCGGCCCCAACGGCCCCCTCGCCCACGGCGCCATCCCTCTCATCAGCGAGCGCCTCACGCTCTACCTCCTACAATTCCTACACAAATGCCAAACCTCGCACATCACCTCTTTCCGACCCCTCCCCGCCGCGGTCCACGACTACAACACGCACATCCAAGCCTTCATGCCGCGCACCGTGTGGGCGGACACGAATGTGCGCTCCTGGTACTGCGCGGGCAAAGCCGACGGACCGGTGTTGGCGCTGCACCCGGGGAGCCCGGCGCACTTTTTCCATATGCTGGAGAAGCCGCGGTGGGAGGACTTTGAGTGGCGCGTCAGTGGGGAGAATCGGTTTGCGTATTTGGGGAATGGGTTTTCGACGAGGGAGGGAGAGGAAGGGGGCGAGAAGGATAGCACGTGGTATATGGGAGAGCCGGAGGGATTTTTGTGAGAGCTTGGTTACTGGATGAGATGAGCGAATGTATGACGGGATGTGAGACGATGAAAATTCAGTAGTAGATAGATACATCAATACTTCATTTTGGATTCTACCTTTTGATCCTATATACATGGAAGCCAGTCTACCAACATGGAAGGATATCACCCGAACATCTTTAATGCTGTATGTATCATATGTATTAACAGTGGAGACGATAATAGTCCATGTCAACCAGGGATCCGAGATACTATCTTCATCCAATTCGCGGCAAAGCGGAGCTTCCTCTGGTCTACTTTCCGTCCGTCCGACCTTACTTTACTTCTTGCAAAGCTCTCATATTCACTCTATATACCATCTACCAATAAGCTGAAGGCCAGGAATTCTCCTCGGTAAAACTTCGCACACCCCTATGCAAAGATATCGGCAAACGTCGAGAATTTCACAGATGTCTCATGCGGCGCAGACGTGCGTACATCGTATTGGTAGGACAGGCGAATGTGAAGTTACACTCAGGAGAAGGATCAACTAGGAGGAAGGGGTGAATATGATAAGAGGATAGACCAATCTTGAATAGGAAACTCCTAAGTTTTATGGTAGGGAGCACTATTGGTCGTGTAACACTTGGTTGTCAGATTCAAGAATGGAAAAGAATGGAACATTCCACGCATGTGTTGTGTGGGAGCTTGCTAGCATAAGGCACGGGACTATATGCATTGGTTGGCTTGAAGGCAGCAAAGCATTGCCCTGGGTGGAGGCCTGGCACCTGCCCAATCACTGGTATAGTGCTAGACATGCGAAGGGATGATTGATGTTCCTGTGCAGCGTAGACAGTGGAAGGAGTTCATGTTGTTGAACCAATCACTATGGCCCAAGAGAGAGTCAGGACATGTAGACATTTGATAGGCGAAGGCTTTTATGACTCTGCCACGATAGACTTAGGGGCGCTTATTGACTTGATAACTTGGATTTCTTCTATTCGTTCAAAATGAAGGTACCGGCAGTCACAGGTGGAGACTGTGATAAGTGAAGACGAGCAATGCGAAGCATACCAGGACACGACAGTGTCTTTGAACCCACAACGTGTCCATTGAGGCTTCTCAAGTTTGATGATCAAGACGACGTGATTGATAGCGCATATGTGAACGCTATATTGGGACAACTATCCTCAACGCTCCAACTTGGTTGGGTATATCCCGTCACAAACAAATCTTAGACACGAAGCACCCAGCGTAGCTGAAGATACTAACAGAATCGAACAGGGAGCATGTCAGATAGCGGCTATTCCTGCAGCTATCAGGGCGACAATTAAAGGACAAGTGGCAGAGTACTGCCCAAGATGCAGATAATCCAAATGAGCGAGGACTTTGCTCTAGGGAATAGTTGCTGCCGCTAGTTTCCATCTCGTCAAGCTCTTCGTGGGGGTGTAAAGCATAGCTCCGGCCCAGGGCACATGGTGAACAGCATTCAACGCAAGACAGTCCCAAAGAGAATCCCTACGCTGTCGCCATAGGTCTCATGATCAGATGTTGTTTAATTAATTGCCTCAAAGTGGTCCAACCCTTCCTCTATCTGGGTGTATTCTCGCTTGACGGTGAGGATACGGACATCACTCCATCCTAGGAGGTTGTTCAAGGGTACGTGAACGTATGATAGTTGCATCGGGCGTAGTATCTTCTGTCTCTGAGATGGACGCTATGGCAGATGAAGTCGTCGGTAAGGCGTGGACGTGAGAACAGAAGCAGGTAGACGAGTACTCTTCGCAGCGGAGTAAAAGGTGCGGATGACAATCTAGGCTCAAGCCTCAGGATCGCTCGGAGGCACCGTTGTCCCTCTTGGGATCGGTTGTCGCTTCATCGGTCCTAATTCTGTTGGATTGCTCCCCTTCGAAGCTTGCTAGGAGGTCATCAATCTTCTTTTCGAGGCTTGTAAGACTAGTTTCGAGCATTTGGGCAGTCTTTTCCCCGCCTATATTGATGTACAATTATTAGTTAGTGCGTGGAGAAAGAAAGTACTGTACGAAAGCACGAAAGCACGATAGGCTGTGGCTTGAATGCGAGATTCAGCTGAACTAGGTCGGAGGGACGTGGGTCTAGATCTAAAAAGACAGCGCCTACTGCCGCGTTGGCAGTTTCATGCAAGAAATTTTCATTAGAAGAGGCACAGGAGAAAGTGGTAAGACTCACGTTGAAGGTCTTTAAGGGCCTAGATCACACAAATTCGTTAGACAAGGATTCCAAATCATGGGAGTTTGGAGGAAAGATGGGATTTCAGGGTCCTAGAAGGGCATTGTGATGTGAGAAACACATCTCCATAAACGAGGGGAAGGGAGCAGTAGCTTGGATGTACAGTACCAAAGTACCGATATCGATAGCTTGGAAAGGGAAAGTGAGGACTTCAATCGGCTCATATCTGCATAATCTGATCATCGGAGGTGTTGCGAGGCTGGACGTACCTGTGCTAGGTCAACCTCCGAAATGCCATCTTGCGATGTTTTGTCCGCCTTCTTCGGGGAAGTCATTTTCTGTTTCGCGCCTTTTCGCCTGCGCAATGCCTGTTTAGTGCAGGACTGGATGGGCTATTGGGAAAAGTGATATAGGAGTACGAATAGACGAATGGGATTGGCTGTTTGATGGAATCTGCCGTCTGGCTGAGTTGAGGTTGGATGGGGATGTGGATGTGTTTGTGATGTGAAAATGGTCCGGAGAAGGCGAAGGCGAAGTAAGTTCACCGTTTCGCATGTCGCATATCGCTTGAACCCCAGGCACCAACTTACAGTAGAGTATTGCAATTTGCAACAAAGTAGTACCAGCTAGGAAAGACTTGCCGACTTATGTGTCGTTAGTACCTGCTGCACTCGGTTCAGAGCAGAGACTAGTACGAGGGGCTGTACTTGTATGGAGCTATAGAGTATGAATTTAACTATGTAAGCACGCAAGTAAGTATGGCCGTATGTAAGGAAGTATGGTAGTATGGTAGTATGTATGTATGCATGTGTATATGTTGCAGATAAGTCCGAAGTTTAAAATCCCGGGGAGACTTTTCCATCAGCCCAGAAAGTCATGTGCGAGGGTGGCCAGGACGTCGAGAATGGGAAAGATAAAGGGGAAATGGGAAACGGGGGATGGAGTATGGGAATTGAAAGCGCAGGAGGACAAAGAGTCGAGCCATGGTGGCAGATCTCAAGCCAGCAGCTAGAGCAAATCCCTTATGGCATCTTTCCCTAACGGAGCCATTTATCACTGTATACAATTCACAGTCAGCGGCCACTGGCCAATGGTTGAAGGAGAATGGGCAGATGGGCAGATGGGAAAATGGCCTAGGCCTGGGTGCGCAGATATAGACGTGTGCACTGTGCAGAAGTGCAGAAGTGCAGAAGTGCAGATGCAAACACCGGCATCCAAGGCAGCATAAAACACAGGCATTAGCCACAGACACAGACACAGACACAGACACAGACACAGACACAGACATGGAGTACTTCGTCGAGAGTAGATAGACCACGATAGACTATAGACAATGGACATACTTCGTAGACACAGACATACTTCGTAGACTCCAGCAGACACAGACCAGACACAGACACGGACACAAAACTACTACCCACCCCGGCTACGGTACTTTCTTCCTTTCCTTCCTTTGCTTCCCAGAACCCAGCAACGAGTGCATAATACATGTGAATACCAGGATCTGGGCCATGGCCGCCGCTTTAACAAAGGGGACGTATTATCGGGACTTTGCTGTTAAATCGATATTCGACATGACTGACCACTTTGCCGACTAGTACGCAACTTCATACGGTTCCTTCTCATTCCTGCCACGAACTGTCCCTAATGGAGAATGAAAGTATTTTGCCTCCCAGGGTTGGTGAACTCAAAATGCCCATCCCTACAGTATCACAGTTCACCAGATTCACCACGCGCTGCATCCAGCATCAAATCACATTGATGGCCGCCCACCGCGAGCAATGGGGAAATGTTCATCTGGGGGATCGATATTCGCCCATGCTGTGTTACCCTGTGCTTTTGCTGCTCGCTGCTCGCCTGTGTCACCTCAAACTCAAAGCCTTGAGGATAAGGCGTCAAGCGGACGATGGTGCAAAAAGTTCTAGAACGTAGTTAAGCATTTGGAGCGAACATGTCATTTTGCTTCAACCTCTCACAGCGACGTTTCCCCTGGTCCATCTTCCATTTCCATGGGCAAACCCCGTATCACCACAGTGTCAAAGCAGCAACAGCAGCAGCAGCAGCAGCAGCGTCATCTGCATCATTATCATTATCTGTATCATCAACATTCCCATCACTCTCCATCCCACATGATACAAAACCGAGCTGGAAGCGATGCACTTCGTACCACGGAGTATATTGTACAAATATACTCCCTCTATTACTCAATAGAGTAGCAAATTCCCCACTGCTACCAGTGTCTGCCCATCTTCCTCATGCGGATTAGCCATACTCGAGCCGTTTCTACGGTATTCTCTATTCTCCCCGTACAAGTATTTCGTCGTGCTTTCGTAGAAACGCATTCTTTCCTGTTCGACTTTCCTGCTGGGCTTTCTCTTTCATCATAAGTGGATCCGCTGCTGCGGTCATACAGTCCGTCACCTCCGTCACCATTGAACGTTTCCAAGGTTCGAAAGTGGTCCCCGTAGCGTGGTCGACCGCGTTCATTGGCTCGTGCCGTCAAAGGCTGGCCCTTTGATCCATGGATTGTCCAATACAGAGGAGTCACATAGTAAATGGTCAAAAGGGAAGAATTCTATTACTCCGAAAGGTTACTGCTCCAGTGCTACTCCTGCGACAGCTGTCTGCATCTACCAGCTGCTACCTGTCTGCCAGTGTTTGCCAGTGTCTGCCTGCATTTTGCAGACTCAATGTGGAGCGAGCTAGGAGCAAAGGCATTATTTTGGACGACCCTGGAATTCCACCGCCCATCCATTATCCATCGTCCATTATCCATTATCCATCACTTACCGTACCATTGTCCCCCCCCAATCCACGACCCCCTCCCTAATCCACCCTCCCCCCCCAATCCACTCCTAGAGAAGCTAAATTCCGAAGCGAGTTTAACCTGACTGGCTCAAACAGCACTGGCGAACTCCCCCATCACCACCCCAAAACTCGCCTCTTCGTCTCTGAGCGATCGAGATCCCAAAAAATTTCTCCTCTTCTTCTCTAATTCACCTCCCCCCCCCCCCCAAAACAGGCATAAGAAACAAAGTCGCCATTATTTCCTTTCTCTATTTGTTAATGATTTGGCTTTTCTATTGGGTATTCTCGTGCTTAAGGTCTCTCAAGGTCTCTCCTGGAAAATAAACGCTACCGCACATTTATTACCGTGCTTCCTTTCTTTTTATACCTAGGTTGGTATTACTTCTACCTCCTTCTACTCCCCTACTTCCCCTACTCCCCTTCAGGGCCGTCATCGATACTTGATATATCCGGTTCCTCGATACATCATCTGCTATGGGAATCTGTACCTTCTGACTTTTCCATTTCTCGACCATTAGCTTGTTTATACGCAGATCTCGATATTCAATCCCCAATTTCTGCTCTTGGCATCCGGTATCTCTTCCATACAACGAATCGCATCCTTTCCCTTTCCCTTTCACTTCTCGACTTCCCGCCCAAATAAACGCTCTATTTCTCTTCTCCCTTCCTTGCTAGACACACTCGCAGAATAAAAAAGGAGCCAAAGCCAAAAGAATTCCTTGAGCAGCGCATTCATCATAATATCCCTACCATCGGCCCTCTGAACTCTCTCCGCCGCAACTCGTGCCCCAGGTGGTGAATAAGAAAAACTCTCCTCGACGATCATCACCCATATCAGGCTCACTAGTCGTCCACCTGCAGAAGGTATACCTTCCAGCCATTATTACCCTAGATTACCCTTCTGAGAATCCGATGTTCAGTCACCGCACATAGTGGCATCGGGAAATAATTTGGGCATTCCTCTCTCTCTCTGCACTTGGTAGATTGTGCCTGAATCCCATTAGCTAACGTTCAACTGAAGTACCATCTACCTACTTGCCCGCACGCCGGCCCCTACTGCTTTGGATTTTTACGCTACTGTTAACGTTATCTCGATCCATTCCCTGTCTCCACTTAATCGAAGCTTTTAAGAGCCAAAACACGGCCATCGCATGCCACTACAGTTTAGGCCATCTCGAGACTTCTGCTGTCAATCAACTGTCTTTTGGTCCTGATAATTGGAGGTCGTCATACTCGCAGAGTCTTCATGAGAGCACGAGATCCATCCGCCTTCTTGGTCAATTGTTCAAGACGAACCCCTACGCCTCGCAACTCGATATCCTAGCCGTCATTTAAAGAACCGTTCGAGATTCAGCACACGCCGAGCACCAGCGGGGAACCAACAGCATATATTTTATAGAGGTCGATGCGCATTCCGAGATATATATCTTCAACAAATTCTTGGAACCTCGAACCGAGCTAAAAGCCGTTGACGGCTTCGAGAGAACTTGAAGCTTTGAGCACCATTTCACGAATTTAAAAGGAGATTACCGCTATATGACAAGTGCATATCTGGACACGAAGATCCAGAGGCAACCTGCTGTATGACTGACTTGGCAGAAATATTTGCGGAGCTGGGCATCTCTCATTACCTACACAACTTCATTGAACAGGGCTTTGACTCATGGGACACGATACTTGATATAACAGAGTCGGATTTTGATGCTCTTGGTGTCAAACTTGGTCATCGACGAAAGCTTCAACGGAAAATCGCTAATTCGAGGGGCGTCTCATCAGATAGAGCTCTTGCGTCGCCCACCGGTGCGGGACCGAGTGATGGCCAGGTAGATGAGCAGAAGGGAGGAGGGGGGAGAGGGGACGTCAAGGATGGTGGAAGCGGTACTCATGGTGCGAAGAGGAAATACAGGAGGCACCCCAAACCTGACGAGCATGCACCGGAGCGACCGCCGTCTGCATACGTCATTTTTTCAAACAAAATGCGTGAAGATCTGAAAGGTCGCAATTTATCTTTTACTGAAATTGCGAAGCTTGTAGGAGAGAACTGGCAGAATCTATCACCAGCAGAAAAGGAACCTTACGAGCATCAGGCATTCACTGCGAAAGAACGCTACAACAACGAATTGGCGGAGTACAAGAAGACCCAAAATTACAAGGATTACTCTCAGTATCTCACAGAATTCAAGCAGAAGCAAAACCAACAGTTGATGAACGAGATGGACGTTGCCAAAAGACCCAAACTTGAGCCTCACACAAGCACGGCGAGTAGTGGGACAGCGAGCAGTGGTGGTAGCCAGCATAGTGGAGAAACTATGACTGGTCGCAACCGTGTTGATTCTTCGGCATCTTCTAAGTCGCCGTGGAATACAGCAACCACGCAACAGGCGCCTGTCATTTCGGTTCCACCGGCTCTACCTACTTTAGCAACTTTAAACAAAGCATCGTCAGTTCCAGGGAGACTTAGCCAGGGGTCGCCAACTCACTCGTCCTCGATTCTACCAGGCTATCGTGAGTCGATGCTTGGTCCGGGGGCACAAAATTGGCGGGAAGGCCGCCGTGAGGAAGCGACCATTCTCCAGCCAATCCAGAGGATTGCAGACATGAGTGAGAGACGCAGAAGTCATTCTGGTCCAGCCATGCCCGACCATCTTGCGCTTGCTGGCTCATATCAACGCCACTTACGCTCGGAACGGAACAGTCAGCCACCACCACTTCTTTCGACCGAGTCTACGAACCAATCAACTAGTTCTTCTACCAGCAACTCGTCAACATACTACCCTCGAACGCCTATGGAGCCTAATGTTGACCGGTCTCTTCCCATACCCGCTTTATTTTCTCAAAAATCCGGAAACTATGACGGGCCTGTTCCATATCTGCCCGCCCCATCACTCTCGCCTCGATCATCTATACTTGGCTCTCAACACTCTCCGAATGGTTCGTTGCGGCATTTCCCATCTAGTTTGTTCACTCTCGGCCTGTTTCGTGTTCTTTACGATTGGTGTCATGTTACTAATGAATGCTTATAGGTATGCACCCAACTGTCGATTTCCCGACTGCGATGCCTCCCATGCGGAGATATAGCGAGGCACCACCGAGTCTTTCAAATTCCGTTCCTAAAACAGAGTCACCCGATACCCGGCTTCACAGCTACATGTCTACTGTTGAAGATAACGAGTTAGATCCTGTCAGCGCTTTACTAAGAGCAGGAGAAATTGTAGACCGCAGTAGTCGAGGAGAACCACGTTGAGTTACGCCAAGAGAAATTTCATTTGTTGAGTGTTTTGAGCTTGCAGTACATACTGGGAAGAATAGAGGTATTGGACTTGAGTGTGGAGGTCGCCGAATATTTCTACATGGGATATTTGCAAGAGAGGTCTTGTTTGGCGTCCTGGATCTGCATTGGAGCCCGGAGTCATTGGATAGTCAGGTCATCATGATGATAATGATTCCCCATAGTAGTATTTATTCCTAATCTTGATATAAGTCAGGATATAGGACAAGAGCTGTATGAATGAGAAGACAACATCGCTTGTATGGAGCATCTGAACAGCAGGATCGCAAAAAGTCTATACGCAAATAGGAAATGATGTTCAACTGTGCTTCTTGTCACTGATGCAAGTGTGTTCCTGTTCCGCGTTTGCATCTGCAGGTGATAGGGGAGTAGGAGGCGGAGTGAAGGTCCGATAGCGTTCGGCATCTATGGTAACGGATCTGCATGATCAGTTCTGCGGCGCGCCTCCGACTGGTGGTAATACCGAACGTCGATAGTTAGCCATCTCCAATTATAGAACGCGATGTAGTTCCACAGCCATACCAACATGGGCAAGCCAGGCACGGTAGATGGCGTTAGCCGGCGTTACCTTGCGTTACCTTGCGTTGATGCATTGTGGGGCAGATCTGCCAAACGCCACCGCAATTTTTTTTGGCGGGGTCAAGTAAGGCGGAATTGAAAAAAAAAAGAGAAGAGGGGGAGCAAAGATCTTTCGACAGCGACTTCGTACAGGAGAGTCGTCACATTTTGTTTACTATTACCTATTTAGCATTAAAGCCTTCGGAATTAAAATTCACTTCCTATTTGTAACTATTCCCATTTGACTTACACCCACACTTTGTTCATAAGCCCAACGCATACAAACAACAGCAATCTTCAAAGCCGCGATTAAGCGTCGAAAATTATTTGCAACTCATCAAACAACACAATAATGGCTGCAGGCCTGGAAGCTATCAAATATACGACGGGAAAGTTAGAGGTTTTAGATCAATTGAAGCTCCCTCATGAGTTTGTGTACGATAATGTCTCTACTTGCGAAGAGGCATTTGACTCCATCAAGTCGATGCGAGTGAGAGGTATTTGCTGCCGGCGCCGTTTGAGATCGAAAAGTTTTGGAAGCTAAGCAGTTCTTTTAGGTGCACCGGCAATCGCGATTGTGGCAGCACTTGCTCTGGCTGTCGAGCTTCACCACAAGAAAGATAGTTCGTCACTGCATGCCTTTAAAGTGTTTGGGAAAGACAGACGATCTAACAGAATCGCAGGCTCCACCAGCAAAGAAGAAACGGTCCAATACATCAACAAACGCCTCGAATATCTCCTCGGCAGTCGACCTACTGCAGTTGATCTCTCCAACGCCATCAAGCTTCTCAAGAAAGTTTCCCAAACCGCCTCAACCAAGTCAACTGCGACGGATAAAGATGCGTCCTGTACAGAGGTCAAACAGGCATATATTACAGCGGCGGAGAAAATACTAGAGGATGATCATACTACCAACTTGGCTATTGGTCGATACGGAGCGGAATATTTGAGACGGCAGCAGATGCCAGTTGCGCCTGAACACGATGGCGACAGTTCGAAATACTTTACCACAAGTCCGCCTTTTACTCAAGGAGCGCCGGATCAGACATACAGGAAGATTAGTGTTCTTACGCACTGCAATACCGGGTATGCCTATCTATCTTTCTAGCTACGAACCTTACTCTGTCTCAAGTAAACTCACTAACACTTCCCGCATAGCTCCCTCGCCACCTCCGGCCACGGCACCGCCCTAGGCATAATCCGCTCCCTTCACCTAATGAACTACCTCCAGCACGCCTACTGCACCGAAACCCGGCCCTACAACCAAGGATCCCGCCTCACCGCCTTCGAGCTCGTCTACGAAAACATCCCCTCCACGCTAATCACCGACTCCATGGCCGGCTCGCTCTTCGCGCGCTTCAAAGAATCCCGCAACATATCCGCCGTAATCGTGGGCGCCGACCGCGTCGCACGCAATGGCGACACCGCCAACAAAATCGGCACGTATTCCCTCGCAGTGCTGGCGCGCGCGCACGGCATCCGCTTTGTAGTGGCTGCACCAACGACGTCCATCGATCTAGAATGTGTGTCGGGCGCAGACATCAAGATCGAGAACCGGCCGGGCACGGAGCTGACGCAGATTAGCGGGGCGGTGGTGGGGAAGGACGGGAAGGTGGATACGGGGCGGAGCGAGAGGGTCGCCATTGCGCATCAGGGGATCGAGGTCTGGAATCCGGGCTTTGATGTTACGCCAGCGGCGCTGATTGATGCGGTGATTACGGAGAAGGGGGAGGTGTTGAGGGGGGCGGCGGGGACGTTTGATTTTAGAGAGGTTATGCCGGAGCGGTGGGCGGGGATTGTGGAGGGGAAGGATGTTAATGGGAATGGGCATGGCAATGGGGTGGTAAGTGAGGATGGTACGCAGTTCCAGATGGAGAATATCTGAGACTGTATGTATGTAGATAGATCATGATGAAATGAAGCACGAATAAAGCAACATGCAATAATTTTTGTTTACAGCTGATGTGATGTGATGTGTATCTTCGAAAGCAGGCTTAGATATAAACGGGCTAACTGATGGAAACCCACAATATAACCCGTGTAAAAGCCATCAAAATCGCAGCCCCATCTCGTCATTGGTAAATCTGAACTCGCTGGATATGCGCGCCGCTACAAATAATCACAATAGGGCCCCCATGAAATCCGTTTAGTTTCTCCCAATCCAGACCCCAATTCTCCAATTCCCTCCCCCGGTCTCTCCCCCTTAAGAGAGAACCTAATACTTAATACCCTTCTCCGCCATAAACTCCTTCAACTGCTTAATGGTATCATCCGGGTCCGCAACACTGTGTCCAATGGTTCGCGAATCCGTGTAGATCTCGTAGTCGTTGCCGCCCTGGTACGTCTTGTCGCCGAAGAAGTGGATCTCGGTGTACTCGATGCCGCCGGGCTGGGCGGCGTCCTTTTCGAGGAGTCCGAGACAGTACGTCTTGTCCCAGCCGGTGGGGAAGATGTCGAAGGAGATTTGGCCGCCGATGGAGTAGCTGTTTGGGGGAAGTGGTTAGTTGGGAGTTTTAAGCCGGGGGGAAGGGGGATCGTTTGAGGGGTAGAAAGGGTAAATAGATGGATTGATAGGAAAGGAAAAACTCACGTCAACCCCAAATCCCTAAACTTCTCCTTCAACACCCCCACAAACGTCTCCCGAATCTTATTCTCCAAATCATACTTCTGATACTCATTCCTCTCCTGCACACTGGCGTTCCTCCCAATCGGACTCACATTGATCATCCCATTGCGGAACTCCACGAAAGTTCCCCTCTTGACGGGAATATCCAGATCCGCAATGTAGTGCAAGATGAATTTGACCAGCTCCTTGTACTTGTCCTCGCCAATCCACTTGATGAACGAGTTTGAGGGGAGAGGAAGCCCGGATTTGTAGGCTGTGAGTCCGTTCTCTGAGAAACAGTAGTCGAAGAGTGTGGTGACGGGGATGGTTTGTGTGCCCAGTTGTTCTTGCTGCTTGGCGAGGTCAGAGCCGCCGACGTAGCCGATGGCGCAGTGTTGGCGGAGGTGGGAGAGGAGGGAGAGCATTTCGGGGGTGACAGTCTAAAGGAGGGGGGGGTGTTAGTTGGAGGGTTGGTGGAGGGTGGGGAGAGGGGCAGAGGAGGAAAGCGGGGGATGATTGGGATGGGAGAGAAGATGCGGTAAATAAGAGGTAGGACATGAAGAACTTACTCGTCGTGCGCGAGTGAGCGTCTCATCGACATCGAAAAGCAGGATTGTGTTTTTGAAAGGACGCTCCGCGAGCGGTGGGTAGTTCGCAGCTACTGTTTCCGCCATGATTGATATATGTTCGGTTCTTTGTATTAAGAAGTTTTCAGAGAGTGAATGTTTGTTGAACTGATCGCGGGTAGAAGAGAAGAAGTACTAAGGTGGGATTGAGGCTCGAGGAAGGAAACAATAAGTTTAAGTTAACTTGACAGTTTGGCGGTCTGATATTTATTTTGGCTTTGTATGGAGGGACAGATCTAAAGAGGGGCATACTAAAATTAAACGAACTAGGGGTTCACCATGTGCCCAGTAGAATCGTTCTTAGCGGATGGTGGCTCCTACCTTATTTTGTGCCTGCCCCACTATCAAAACTCGTATGTGTGCTTAGTGTATGGGTGCACGTAAGACACCGATGTTAACACTTCCCGCAAAGGACACATATGTTACGTTCATGATATTAATATGATGTTTCGCTTTGGAATTGTAATGTAAAATGGATATAAACCATCAAGATTTAAGAAGATAACCACACACGAAAAGACCAGGCTATGATACTCAACCCCAGCCCACCAATTGAACACGCTTCCCAACTCCCCTTTAAAATGCATGGAGTCTCCAAAATGTGAAAAATGTTATATCAAAACAGCGAAAAAATGATCATCATCTCATGCCATCCAATCCGTTCAATCATGTCTTTGTTCCTCCGTCAAAATCCCATAACCATCCGATCATCTACCAAACTCTAGACTTGGTATAATTACAGGCCCATATTTCGTAGGAGGACTGAATCCACCGTCCCCTTGCACCACGTAGTCTACCGCGAGACTCAGCTTCGACAGTCCCGCATTTCCACTGTGCATACTTCCATTGGCGCTCATCTGGCCCATCATCGTGTCTGGATCATATGCGACAAATGCGACGTAGTTCCTTCGTCCCATCAACTTCTTCATTTCTCTCGGGCCGCCGTTGGTATCCGTTTGGAAAATCTCCATCATATCTTCCTTGGTATCGCTGACTTGATTGGTGGTTTTCACACCGTTGAGGGGGACGTAAAGCGGTTTGTTGTTGTGGAGCATTTTAAGTACGTATGATGGTGGTGGAGCAGCTACCACTGCTGAGGAGATGATTTGATACATGGTTTTGTGGTCGGAAGGATGTGAAGGGTCATGAACAAGACCGGCACCACAGCAGTTTACATCTATGAATTTGTTAGCAGAGTTGGCGACAACTGGGTTCGTCATTACTTACCACCGGAAAGGAACGTCATCCTAATGCCTTTCTGATGAGCAATACCTTGCAGCGTCCGTATCAAGTACGTGCGCTCCAAATCCTTACTTTCATGTGTCCACATATCCCTGAGTTCATCCGCAATATCGATGTCACCGAATGTGTTCAATACGCCGCCCATCAGACCAGATTTCCCAACAGCCTTCTTAACGTGCGAGAACCCAGATGAAACTGCTTCTTTGCCACCAACAACTCCAGCCACGGAACTTGTGACCTTGCCCAATAGGTTGTATGTAGTGTTGACAGCCTTCTTTCCAGTCGCCATAGTATGTGCAAGACTTTCTACAGCTTCGAGACGTGGATATATTACAGGTACAGGTATCATCCAGATGCAGTGCTGTACGCTGGGTGGTAACGTCGCTACTTTGGGGAAGATTCCTTGGTATGTAGGACCGGCAAGGACTTGACGTTGATTGCGCTCAGAGCGGCAGTCGGGCCCTACCACAACTACGGAAGGACCCAGATACTTGACGAAGTGCCACCCGTTACCGGTAATGGTAAAGAGATCCAGGTCAGTGCTTACATTTCGGAGGATATCGAGCGTTGTGTGATGCTGGAAAAGGAGGTACATCTCAATACCAATACGACCAATGTTCTTAAACATGTTGGAGTTCTGCATATATTCTGGGTACGAACCATAGCCGTCGAAGCTGTGGACTGTTAGCGCTGCGCAAAATATATATGCTGAGAAACTTACATATCATGATCATCAATCTGAAGGACGTGGGGAATCTGAGCAAATGCTTCTCGCAAGTAAGGTTGGTCGAAATGACTGGTGTAGTAATGGAAATAAGCATGCGACACATCTTCTTCATGCCTTGCGGTCCACGCTGCACTTCTCCTGTTCTCCTTCCCGCTCATAGCGAGCCACTGTTTCAAAAGAGGAACTTCTTTCCACAGTCTATCTCCATAGACCTGGTCTCCAAGACCCAATTGCACGTGGAAGCCACCACACTCCACGTTCTTTTGCAAAATGTCTTTCCACATGAAGCCAATTCCTCCAAGCTTGGATCGCTCATTGGCAGTAGTGTTCATCGCGAAATCGTTGCCAGAGTGCGCAATGAATCTCCAGTTTGTCTCATAGCGTCCTGCCACCAAGAACTCGTAACGTGTGCAACCCAAATGCGAAGTAATAGCATACGTCCACTTATCGCCTTGTCCCTCTCCCATCTGAAGATCAACGTCATAACGATAGAACACCCATCTCTGGTGCGTGAAGATCGGATTTGGTTTTAACTGCCTAGGATTTGGCGACAAATCGACACTCTTGTGGATGTGGATCGTCGGCGGCTGCGGAGCATCTGTAACAAGCAAGATCGTGCCTAACCAAACACCGTTCTGCATGTCCATATTCACATATCTCAGATATGGACCGAAGTATACACCATTCGTTGGCGCAACTTTGTACATATCAACACCGGCACTTGGTGGTGGTCCAGAGAAGCCTGCTGTCGTTGGCGTTCCTGACGCCATACTCATAATACTCTCGGCGTATCCCGGAGTATGTGGAGGGAAACCAGGAGAGCCGAGGAATCCAGGCGAGGCCATATTCTGAAACCCGGGGGATGCAAGATTTTGTTTATTAAACATACTCAAACCTGGCGAAGCAAGAGGGTTGCCGTAGGCTGATCCGGCATAGGTTGAATGAACTGGAGACAGCGGTACATCGTTCAATGGAGTAGGACCCTTGGGGAACTCCCATTGTGTAGCCTGAGTGGGAAGATGTATATAATAGTATTGGCCAGAGTTCTGGTCCAAATGAGCAATCCATCCTTCAGGTAGAGGTGGTGGCGAGGTTGGACCAACACCTTGGAATGGCGAGGTGTTGGCAGGCTGAACGGAGGGGGCAGCTGTAGCCTCCACCACGGGCTGTTGTTGTACAGGAACTGCTTGTTCCCTTGGATCATTCGCAAACGCGGGATGGTCAGGGTTATTGGCAGGGGTAGCCAAAGGAGGTGCAATATTTGGCTTTGGAGCTGTGTCTATAGCGGCTGGAGGAGTCGGACGCTGTTGCTTCTCATTTGGATAGGCCTGTGAATTCGCCGTCGCAGGTGTGACACTCGAGTAGGCTGGAGGTGGTTCTTCGGCCGACATTTGCATACGCTGAAAGTCTTGCTCGAGGGTGTTTACTTGCGCAGGCTGTGGTTGTCTATCTGGACGAGCAGGAGCAGGAGGAGATGCCGTCGCGGTGATTTCGTTCATCCCTTGGTAAACTCTTGGCGGACCATGTGGTGCATTTTCTGGTGATTCTGTAGGTGTCCATGGTCTTGCAGGAGGGGATTGTGGCATTTGTGGAACAGGCGGTGGTGCGTATTGATTAGCCCGCTGAGCAGCCGCGGCGTTCTGCGCTTGGAGACTACTTAATGTCGCATTTCCTGGAATGCCAGATGCAGCGTAGCGTGCCTCGATACCACCAAGCTCGGCCGGCTGATCAATAGGAGTTTCTGGTGGAGGGGGAGATCCTCTGGTCGCCCTAGTAGTTGAGGTTGAAGCAGTTGAAGCAAATCTGTTCATGTCGTTTCTTGGGGTTGGTGATAGAATAGCTGGCACATTTGAAGAAGTGGGCTTTGGAATGGGAGGTGGATAATAATGTCTATTGCCCTGCCCATTCTGCTCATGTCCTGGTAATCTGGTGAAAAGGCCTTCTCTATCTGGGGAACCCAACTCTGGTGATGCGGGCAAAGGTTGGGGCGCATTTCCTCTTCTTTCTGACAACCCAGGGCCAATCTTCTCGGTGGGGCTTGTGAACCGCGGTGCAGTATCGTGGGCGCCCTTCCTACTACTGCCTGCAGATATTCTTTCCTGATCGCCCGACCCTGTTCTATCTGGGGCCTTCCCTCGGTCGTCTGGATATGGAGGTTTGGTGGGACGTTTCTGAAACAAGTCATCGTCATCATCGTCTGGGTATGGTAGAGGACTCGCAGAGCTCGAAGCACCTGGGGGCAGTGGGAAAGTCGGTTTATTTGACGGAGGGGGAGAGGCAAATCGACTGGCAGAATTTGTTCGATTTCGATTGTTGGGAGGACTTGTAGGCTTTACTATCCTCAAAGGTTCTATTGTGACTGTCGGGCTATCGCTACCATCCCCAGGAGTTTGCATGAAGAGCTCATCGCCGGGTCTCCCTGTACGTCGCGCCATCTTGTACTTCGTACAAAGCCTCCTCCAGGTACACCTGCCAAGGGCGACACAAGGTTCGTAACTATGTTTTCTTCAACGGAGTGTTGAACAATCTAATATGTATGCGCGGTGC
Source organism: Rutstroemia sp. NJR-2017a WRK4 (assembly GCA_002946385.1). Taxonomy (NCBI): domain Eukaryota; kingdom Fungi; phylum Ascomycota; class Leotiomycetes; order Helotiales; family Rutstroemiaceae; genus Rutstroemia; species Rutstroemia sp. NJR-2017a WRK4. The sequence goes on along the minus strand of NJPR01000123.1, from coordinate 352,705 downwards.
TCTTCTTCGGTTAAAGCGGGGGATATTGCGTCAAATAAATCGGAAGCTTAAGGTGACCGCGATCAAGGCCTGTAGGGCAGCGAATGCTTAATCGATAAGGAGGATGCTGTGAGACCGAGTAACTAGTTTACTTGGACTTCACCGAGATGTAAGAAATAGAAGTAAAAGCTCTAGGTAAGGTTACCATCTGCGCAGTGAGCAAACTTCGACGAGAGAGACGGGACAGCTTACGACTCACGACGAAGAGAAAACAGGCTTGGTTTGTAACTTTAAGAGGTCAGAATAATTCTGCCATATGTGTGAATCTGAACGAATAGCGAATGAGAGGAGCGGGGCAATACAAGTGCACGCCCAGCCACAAGCCGGTAGCCAGTCATCGTGGAGAATAAGGCAATATATCGTGGCACAAGGGTGGGCGGCTATGAGGCCTGATGAAGCTGACAGGGGGATTCGGGTTGAAATATTTACCCTATCCAGCTATCGTATCAGGGGTTGGTGCATTGATGAGAGCTAGCTGCGCGAGCTGGTTAATCTTGTGATGTGTTTGAGAGTCCTGTAGCTTTTGATGTCTGCAAGGAGGGCTTCTTCTGTACGAAGTATTCATGAGAAGTTTGATTCCAGAAGCTGTGTGTTATCGTGCGTTAACGTTTGGTGAACCCCTCCTTGTCTTAGACCTTTCACAACTACGGAAAATAGCTAGTAGTGGTGTTGCTGTTGCCGCCAACCTAAGAATGAAGTAGACAGTAGCAATCAAGCCCAAATGAACTACGCAGAACGACTGGACACAATGCCAGGCTTAGAGAAAGTCATCTATTCCACTCAAAGCAGGGTAAAGTCCCTTTTGGTCATTTGTAATTTTATATCCTCACAGAATGTAGTATCGTTAAATACTTACAGTATCAAAGTAGGTTAAGCATAATGCCTTTATCCGCTGTACTGTGATTGCCAGAAGAAGCATGTCATAAAACCTTGCTGTCGCTCCATTGCTAGACACAGCGATTATGCTACTGGCTGTTCTCAATGGACTACTTGACTTGCCTGTAAAATCGAGGCAACGGTACTATTATTAGACTCGACAAAAGCGAATCTCAATATTCTGCATGTAGGGCATGTACATCACAATGCATCATCAGCATCGCATTCCTATCTACCGTAAACCTTACGGAGTACATGAAGCTGCAAGGGCTGGATTCTGCCGTTCTTGTGGTGAATGTGGCTCGGTCCGCACGGTGGTGGCTCAGGGGCTAACAATTACACACGGTCACACCGTGTACCGTGATGACCGTGTAGCTGACTGCTGAAGAAACGCGAAATTTAGTGGTAAAACCCACTTTACGCGAATTAGCGAGCCGACGCGTCGCGCTTCCCCCAAACTTCTTTTTGCATATCAACCGTCTACCGTGCACTTGTCTCCATTACAACTTCCTCAACTTCTGCTCAGTCTTTAATCTTGTAATTGTACACAGCAAGCACTACTCGAGTCAATTACACTTCTTCCTCATCATGCCTTCTGTTTTAGGAAAACGAACTCGCAGTTCAGGAGAAGCAGGTACGCTCTGACCTTTCTGATTTCTCCAGCAACATTCTGACTTACATTTTATAGAGCTCAAGACATATTCCACACGCACAAAACGCCAGACGAGAACGACAGAGATCTTCAACGATGAGAACGAAAACCCTTTCATCACTCGCCATGGGCGTAGTGAGTCCGACGAGTCCGATGCCGACTCAATGGATGTTGACGAGCTGGCCAAACCAATACTCGTGAAGGCCTCGCCGCCGAAACATGGAGCTGTAGGGAGAAGGATTGCTTGGTCAGACAAGTTAAAAGAGGGTAATGATCTGTGGTCTTTGATAAATCTAATCTCTAGCTAACACATTCCAGAATTGCCCAAAACAGTGCAGGTCCCTACTCCCCAGACACCACGACACCGAGATGCACTCTCGAAAAAGGTACAAATTACTCCTCGGCACCGTGTTACAGTTACCGGCAAGCCTATGACCCCTCGAACTCCTCGAACCCCAGTCACCCCCGGCGGATCAATTGCCACAGTTTATAGTCAGGCGCGACAGATTTTCACGCGTAGCTCAGAACCAGGACGTCTGGTTGGGAGAGAGGCGGAGAAGGACGAGTTGAAGACCTTTGCAGACAACTGTATTGCTAAAACAACTGGTGGTTGCATTTATGTCAGCGGCCCACCCGGAACCGGAAAGAGTGCCATGGTCAACGAAGTTACAACTGAAATCGAAGAATCCACGACACTGCACAAGACCTATGTCAACTGCATGAGTATGAAGACATCGAAGGATCTGTATGGTTTATTGTTGGAGGCATTTTGTGGAGACGAGGAAGTGATGGAGGGAGACGAGGAGAAAGTATTACAGAGCAAATTGGTTTCCCGCAAAAAGACCAAGGATGTGTATCTGATTACCCTGGACGAAATCGACCACATCCTCACCCTGGACCTCGAGATCTTGTACAAGCTATTCGAGTGGTCCTTACAGAAATCTTCACGACTGATTCTCATCGGTATCGCGAACGCCTTGGACCTTACCGACCGCTTCCTCCCACGACTAAAGGCACGCAACCTCCAACCACAACTACTACCATTCCTGCCCTACACATCGGCCCAGATCAAGAATGTCATCATCACACGTCTCAAGTCTCTTGTTCCCAAAGACAGTGCAAACCCAGCATGGGTTCCGTTCCTTCATCCAGCAGCTATCGAACTATGCTCTCGAAAAGTATCCAGCCAAACAGGAGACTTGCGAAGAGCCTTCGACATTTGCCGCAGAGCAATCGATCTGATCGAGACGGAAACCAAACAAAAACACGAACAGGAGCTACAAGAGCAAATCCTCCAGAACAGTCCCTCCAAGCGTGCCCTCGAAGAGAACATCAATCTCTCATCACCAGCAACCCACACCGCAGTCAAATCAACCGCTCCTCGTCCCCGAACTCTTGCTCAATCCCTTGCGACATTGACAGTGGAGACGGCACCCCGCGCAACCATCGCCCACGTCAACAAGATCACGGCCTCCACATTCGGCAATGGCTCGACCCAACGTCTTAAGACTCTGAACCTCCAACAAAAAGCTGCTCTGTGCGCTCTCGTGGCTTTGGAATCCCGCCAGCGTCAAGCATCTTCGAACTTACTCGCAACACCCTCTAAATCGAATAACATGGCACCCACGATCAAATCTCTGTATTCTACATACAACATCCTCTGCACACGCGACTCGATCTTGCATCCGTTGACGAGCACGGAATTCAGAGATGTGGTCGGCAGCTTGGAGACGCTTTCGCTGGTCAGCGCGGTCGATGGGAAGAATGGATCGTTTGTTGGATTGGGATCGGTGGGGAGAAGAGGCAGGAAGGTGTTTGGGATGGGGGTTGGTGTTGGGGATGAGAAGAGAGTGGGGAGTTGTGTGGGGGTGAAGGAGGTGGAGATGGCGGTGGAAGGGTTGGGAGCGGGGATTTTGAAGAGTATATTGCATGGCGAGGGGTTGGACTAGATGATATGTTTTGTTGATTGCATAGCATTGCGGGGTTTTCAGATTGGGTTCCTGATGCATTTTTGCGGCATGGTGTGCGCGGTGTGGCATTGTAGCATACGGTTGGGTATATATCAAGGGGTGTTTTGTATTATTGCATGCATTGGATGGACGGAGTTAGGATGACATTGGAAAAGGAACTATGGATTATGCATATGTTACGGATTATGGACAAAGAAAAAGGGAGTGGGATACCACTACTTGTACAATATAATATACCCAAAACTCAAAAAGATTTCAAATTGCCATAGTAACCTTCAATGTGACATTTCCTGGTGATTCGTATGTTCATTTAATTAAGACATCATGTCGTGATTCATTACTACTTCTACCTGCATCTACACGCATTTACTGACTTCACTTCTTTCAACATTCTCCCCACTCCAGCAAGTGCCTGCACTCATACATACACACTTAATCTTCCACTTAAGCCTTACCAACATGCTGCTCAACAGTAGCACCAGTGCCAGCCGCAGCTCCCGCACCCGCCAACCTCTTCTTGCTAACCACTCTCAAACCACCTGCCACCAGCGCCAAAGCCTCCAGACCCAAGATCACAGCCAACGTAACCATAGCACCAATAACACCCGCCACAGCCTTCGACATACCCCCACTACCACTGCCGCTTCCCGACGGATCACTGCCTGAGGACGAGCCGGAGCTCGAGCTCGCCGTACTATCCGCACACACGCCCGTCGAGTTCCCGCACACATTACACCAATCCGCCTGATCGCCTACCGCAAACGCGTTCATCTTGTCGACGAACGTGGTATACGGGATCGTGACGTTCGTCTGGCCGAAAAGTGGGTACGCGGTGAAAGGATTCTGGCTCGCGGTGCCGTTGGCGAAATAGAAGCGTACGGAGATGTCGGAGACGGAGGGGTACGAGGTGTTGGAGACGGGGGCGGTGGTTAGGAGTTCGAAGGCCATGGAGGAGGCGTAGTCGACGATGCCGGTGAAGTTGGGGGAGAGGGTGGAGAGGCCGGAGAGCCCGAAGAAGGAGAGGAAGGAGGCGTAGGCGCCGAATTGGATGGAGAGGGGGGCTTTGGATTTGCCGGTTATGGTGGTGTTGAGTTGTTGGAGGCTGGGGGGTGGGTTAGTGGGTAGTTTGGGGAAGGAAGAGGGGAATGTGGCAGGGCGGCAGGGGAAGGGGATCTTACATTTGTGCTGCGAGTGTGGAACCGGCGATGGCTCGGATTGGCTGAGATGCATTGTAAGCGAGGTTGAACTCGTGGTTGTCGGCAAGAGTCTGCAGCTGGAAGAGGGTCTCATTTGTGAGAAGATCGTCGGATGGGATGGAGGAGTTGTGGATGGTAGACACGTGAATGTAATCGAAGACTAATGATATTAGTATGTATGTGTGAATGGAAGGGAAGATTGCACGTACTCGAGTAAGCATTCTTGAACGTGTCCTGCCCGGAGGTGAATGTGGTGTTAATAACAGGAAGAAGGCTCTGGTAGAAGCTCTTGGTAGAGTTCAAGAGGGTCATGTACTCCTGGGAGAAGAAGTAGTCGTTAGAGCTGGTGATAGCATTTGCGCAACCACTTTGGCCTTGCAGCCAAGCCGAGTTCTCGGAATTGGCACCGGAGGAAGCGGAAGTAACGGTTTGCACAGGGATGAGCTGGTAACCGTTCAATGGAGCCTCAACACTAGTGCCATTGGCGAGTTTTTGGCTTCCTAATGTTGCACCAACTGGCGGGTATAATCCTTGAAGGAAACCAGCAGCAGAGTTCTGAAGGACGGTATCAACTGGTGCTTGAACATTCAATTGAGAGGTCTTGACGAGGTCAGAGCTGATTCCGTAGATGGGCGAAGACGCATTGGAGTCAATGTATCGTTGTCGGTAGTAGTTTCCGGAAGCATATACTTGGGCGTAACCAAGATCAGTCAGAGAGGTTGGGGCATATGCTTTGGTCGATCGGTCTCCGTGTCGATGGAAGACATAGACACCCAAGACAGTTTCCGGGGTGGACTCTTGTGCTTGGATCAGAGGCAGGATAGATGAAACGAATAGAACTTTCTTGCCCAACATCTTGGTGGTTGAGATGAGTCAAGCTTGCAAACTTCAAGCTCAATCTGCAGTAATATGTATAAAAGAGGCACGGAGAAATATTCAAAGGCGAGGAGTAAAGGAACTTCTTAAAGAACCTTGAGGTATATGTACCTACCTACATGCTTCCCACCACCACGCACTCGGCAGTACCTTATCTGGAGCCAATTGAAGTTTCTCCGGAAGAAGCTCCAGAGTGGTGATAGTGTTGTAGTCTAGAGCCCTAGTCTTCTTAAATAATTACCAATCAAGACCGAGAGCGATCAACAAGAGGGGTAAAGTAGCACCAAAGGATGCCCCACTGGTAGCTGTACTGTATTTATTTGTGGGAATCGCAAAAGTCGATTGTCAAGAACTTTACTTCGTATTCAAGAGCTTATAGGAACATTTCATCCACCAGGTTTGCAACACTAACCGCGAGTATCTGAAAACAAATCGTGAAAGCATCGGACTAATTTGAAGGAAAGTGTGTTGTGTCCAAAGTACCTGCGTTCTCTGTAGGAAGGGAAGGATACCCGAAGCTCTCGTAAATTTACCCCTCACTAAGCCCATGAAAGATTAACGAACCACACTTTCTCTAGAAAGTTTTTCCTTGGTAGCTTGTCCGACAGAATTTGACAGGTTGGGAAGGTAGGAACACTACTTCCGCGGCACTGGTTGTTGAAAACGACCTTATTATTCATGATGTAACTCGCTGCAGTGTAATCACATTATTGTGTCGGGCAGTCCCGTAAACATACGCCCTCCGAGGCGTGCTGTTCCGCCAGTACCGCACATGTGTGACACAAGCCCGACATATCTCCTCGTTGTGGAGTCTCCAGACATTGCTCGGTTACCAGGTTGTCAAAAGATTAGCTAACGACATGTGGTGGATGCACGGAGAAGCTTGTGTTGGGATACTAACAAACGCGCTCAGAACAGATTTGTAGCCCAGCCCGACCAACAATGGACCTGCAGGATAAGGTTTATATCCAATAGAACAACCAGTCAGAACATGTTGTCCAACAACAGGCTGATCTTCACTCGCTAGTGAACGATAGAAGATATGGCGTTTATTTCATGTCATGTTGAGCAGATCGCCCGTCAAATATTATCCATTGTCAAACATACGCCGGACCCCCAAGGTATCTACCGCTTAAAGCAAAACAATCATAACAGGATATCCCAACCTTTAACACCCAATGATCTAAATAATCAACAGACGGTCTTATACCACTTCTTCCACCTCGGCCAAGCCGCTTTTTCTGCTCGTTCTTCTGCCATGAGTGCTGGTAGATCTAATCCTCTCATGCCAGTCTTGAGATCCATATCTTTACATCTCATGATGGATGTCCTATACAAAAGCTTGTATCCTATGTAGAAAACAATGACGATGGGTGCCGCTAGATAGGCTAGGAAGAAGTTTTCCACTTGCCCAGTTGCACCCAGCTGCTCATAGTCGGTCGGCCAAACTCCTGTCCAGAACTGGGCGATAAGGATGAGAACATTGAAGATAAATCCTACCCATGATCCAAAGACACCGGGTTGAGAACGAAAAGCAAGCTCGTCTAGTGAATGTCCCTGCATCTTCCAAGCGCGTCGAAATCGTATATGAGCTAAGCAAATAGATCCCCATGTGAAGATTGAAGACAGCCCGGACAACGCAAGCATCCAGTCTAGAACAGTTCCCTGTGAGCCAGAATCGGCTGCATATGCAAGGAATCCGAGTGCAGATGAGACTCCGACAGCCACGATAGGGCGACCCTTCCGATCGACATAGCCAAGGATTTTTGGCGCTTGTCCCTGATCTGCTAAAGCTGCCAAGGTTCTGGATGAACCGAAAACAGCTGAATTGCCGACTGACAATACAGCAACAAGTATAACTGCATTCATGACAGATGGAAGAACATCTATTCCCGCATTTTGTATTGATATGACGAACGGTGATGCCGCGGCGTTTGCGCTTCCTGCTGTGAGTAGTCGCTCGTCGGTATAGGGAACAAGAAGCCCAACGAGTATCAGTGAAACGATATAAAATAGAGTAATACGCCAGAAAACCTGCTTTACTGCGGTAGGTAACGACTTCCGAGGGTTTTGTGTCTCGGCGGCGGCGAGACCAACCAGCTCTGTCCCTGCAAATGCAAATGCCGCAGTGACAAACACACTACATAGACCTTTGAATCCATTGTTGAAAGCTCCTGGATTCGACCATAGTTTTCCGACTGCATAGCCCTCGGGATCAAGACCCCCACTACAATTGAGTATAATAGCTAGAATTCTTCAATGGGGTCAGTACCATGTCCCGAATTAGAGCACCATGAACGTACATATAGCCAATAATAGCAACGACTTTCACGATAGCGAAGAAAAACTCCGCTTCACCATAGCCCTTGACACCGAACATGTTTATCGATATGATAGTGACAAGGAATACTGTGACGAAAATCGCATGTTTATATCGCTGGTCGGTGTCCCAAAAGTCGATCGTGATGGACGCCGCAATGATCTCAAGGGGAAGTACGACGAGCCATTGCATGGCATAGTTCTGGAACAATTAGCATCGTTCTAACAAGACAGAATCAATCTTGTTACCCATCCCATCGCAAACCCCCACGCCGGGTCGAGAAACCGAGTCGAGTACGCGGAGAAAGAGCCGGACACTGGGAAAAGAACCGCCATTTCACCGAGCGCGTGCACCTTGATAATTTATCAGCTATGCTCGATCGTGTTGTGGTTGGGCAATTCAAATGCTTACCGTACAATACAGCATAAGCCCAATCAGTGTAAAGCATATGATCAGCGATGCAGGTCCGCCCGTCGCGAGAGATTTGCCTGATGCAACGAAAAGTCCAGTGCCTGTTCAAAAAATCAGTACTATGCATGGAAGGCTGCGAATCGGGAGATTGACCTATAGACCCTCCAATTGCAATCATCTGGAGATGCCTTCCTTTGAGTCTTCGTGCCAGAGGAGAATTCGCAGTCGCTGCTGCAGCTACTTGCGGGTTAAAGACTCTACCATTCGCACCAACAACGCCAGGCGGAGTTGTAGTGAGCGTCGGATCCCGTCTGAAGCTATCCACAAAGCGACGTCCTATGCCATTCTGTATGTGCGTTACTGCCTCGTAACTAGGTTCTCCACGTCCGCTACTGTAATCAGGTGTCGTTGACTGGTCCTTGTCTGGATATACCCCTCCCTTCTCCATGTCATTCAACTCATAGCTACGCATATTGACTCAATCGCGATATCGATCGAATTGGGGTGTTGCTAGTATCTCGGCGATGTGCGCTGAAGTTATCGGTCGCAAGCCTCGAGGAACCGCTGCGGCCAGAGAAAGAGGCTGGGCTGAATTTTCTCCAATAAAAGGCTCTCAATCGACTTCGTACCACGGATGGGTTGCAAGTGATGATCGTTAAAGTGCTTGTAAACTCTACATTATAGAATATGTATCGGCATGATGGCAGTCGTCTGAGCACGAGAGCTCGTATGGGGGAAACAGGAGGATGATTTGTAGTCGAGACGGCACAGCTATCTTGGGCAGAAGGCTTATCTTCCCGAAAGAGATTGCGCGGAGTGATGGATAACACTTTCTGTTATATTTGGGGTAGGCGCTAGGGCTTATGCCAGACACCCCAGCTTTCTAACCGTAGACCGTTGTAACCTCATGCAATCAGCTCAGCAGCTTCAGCTCGATCCAAACCGTCGTACGAGTTGCATTGCATAGATGCACCATTGGATCCAACAATCCCAGACAATACTTTCACGCTATTATGGCCTCCTCCAAGCTTCGGGACCGAGTTCCAGCAAAATCCAATCGTCCGAACACTCGCACTTGCACTTGCACTTGCACTTGCGGCACGGATCGTTTGCTTGTCAAAGTTGGATGGCCGAAGCGTCGGGACGAAAATGTTGTTGCCCCGCTGAGATTAGATCAACGATCTGGCCAGCTCTTGAAGCTTTATCAGATATGGGATGCTGACGCCCTTCAACCCGCACTTAGTGTCGTGTGAGGTTGGGAAACCACAAAAGACAAGTTCAATAGGCTCAGCCAAAGGTTTCTCGACACTCAAGTCGTTGCTATGGGATGAAATGCCTAGAGCATAACCTCATGAGTTGTTGGATAGATCTACTCGACTTCTGTATCCCAAAGCACAGAAAAGAACGCGCATTTAAGGAATGTACAGGCACTATGACCGAGAAATCTCTCGCAGACTGGCTTATCTTGAATAATGTAAAGTAGATACCCCAATGCTTGCTGAAGAGTAAAGAGACTTTTGCGCCTCAATATAAATTGGGATATGATAAGAATACAAGGTATCTACATGGTCACCATCGCTATATACACTTTTCTCCTTTCATTAAAATCATGCGCCTGCAGGCTTCACTTCCTCAACTTTGACTTCCTTAACTGATGGCTTGGTCGCCGGCTCCGGTAGAATTTTCCCATCTTTGCCGCGAGGCTTCCTCTTCCATCCTGTGGAGTGCAGTGGTCCCAACTTGAACCTAGGGAATGCATGCGCTTCTGTATTAATAACTATTTTATCCAAGGGTAGAAGATCACTCGGAGAAAAGAGAAGGTAAAAGTATTTAAGGGTTTCGGCCTAGGATGGTTAGCTGGTTGACTGTAAAGGTAGAAGATGATACTCACGAGCCAGAAGCTCTCCATGTTGTCCTTTGTCTGGGGCGGCACAACATCGGCATTAGAGAGACTTGTATATCCACCTCCTTCCTCTACTGCTGTGTAATTCGCGAAAGCTTTGAACATTTCCCATCCCCATTCCCTATACATGACATCTCCTGTTATTCGCCACATGTAGAACAATGTTTCGATTGTCTCGGGTCTTTGGAGGTTATGATTATCGTTGCTCTTAATAATGAAGTCTTTTCGCCATTCTTGGTCCTCAGGGTCGTCGAAAGTGGATGGTGCTTTGTGTGGTGCATCTGGAGGTAGAGGAGGATCATCGATATGGAAGTGTGCTATTTCTGGGGCAAGACCAGTGGCCATGACCTTATACATTCCCCAACAGGTTTGTGTTAGTTCCCGTGCAAGTTTCATTTCATCCTCCTTTTTCGCATTCCAGCTCGGCAGCTTCCTAGCTTCTGCTTCGGTGAGACCGCCGGTAGCACCCAAGGCTATCGTACCAGGCATGAAGCAGACTAAATGATCCATTTTGGGGGAAAGGGCGCCGGCCAGACCTTCAGGTCTCTCACCAAGTACCGTAAACTTCGAGGGGGTAGAATAGGTGATGAGATGCTTGCGAACACCGTTTAGTGCCTCATCCCAAAGTTCCTCGTATATTGACTCTTCTTTCGATGTTTGGAGGTATTGCTTAATCAGATACTCGTAGTACGAGTCGCCGCGACTACCCAAACGGATATTTTCGCCTCGGAAATGGCCTGTGTCCGCGTAAATGTAAATCGGTACGAGTCCATCTTCCACACCATTGTCGTCAATGATCTTCATTACCTTTTCCGCTTTCTCCCAGTATAAGTTTTCACCGGTAATTTGTGTAAGATATTTAAATTCCAATTGCAGTGTGGCAGCTTCAGCCGTCGAGGAAGCCCCGCCATCTGCATGAGATGGAACACCTTTGCTGGTACGTAGATTGACACTGGCATATGGTATTCCTGAAGGAGAATCAAATGCGCCAATGATTCGCTCGGCCAAATCCAACGCTTTCTCAATGTACAGATCTTCGCCGGGGGCACCTTCATCGTCCTCCTTTAGCGGTGCAAGATTTGGGTACTCTGTGGAAAGATAATGGGCCGAAAGAAGACCTCCAAGCATGCGAATTGTCGTCTCAAATGTATTGACCTCCTGATCTTGATCATAGTCGAGGGAAGTGGTCAGCCATTCCCGCGCATGGTGCAGTCTGCTCGTCAAGTTCATCAACATCATAGTATCCAATGCATCCACAATTATCCAACCCATTCCCTTAGGTGTCATCTGCTTTCCATGCTTCGAAACCGGATGGAACTCATCGTAACCTGAAGCAGTTGTCAATCGTCGCCCCTCACGTCCCCGGAAAGGAAATTTTGAACTTACCCCATGCGTATCGTTCATATGCATCCCAGCTCAAAGTAAAAGCTTCCTTGACCCGTTCCCTCCGATCCAGCCAGTCGATCGCGGCTGGGCCCTTTTCAGGTTTCTGCAGCCATGTCCACTTGTCCTTCACTTTTCCGTTCCCCTCGTCGCCAGATCCAAAGAAACCCAGAAGATATAGCACAAATCCAACGAATAATAAGAATGGTAGAACGACGCGTGGCCGTTTATACAGAGGTTGTGCCCGCCTCGAAGAGGCATAAGAATATGGTTTGTCTTTATACATTGGCAGATCCCTGTTTTCCCCAAAGAAATTCCCAACTCGATCTTGCATTCCACTAATCATTCCTCCATTCGTGCCAGCAGCAGATGATCTTGCGGTCATACCAGATGCCGCCCAAGCCTTGTTTTCCAAGCTTCTTTGTGGATCTGTGAATGAAGGGACGTTCTTTGGAATTGAGAAGGTCGACATCTCTTCCACAGCTTGCTTGCCTGTCTCGTAGGCTTGCGCCCCGGCTTCTTTGACCCGTTGCGTGACAGTTGACGCGGCTTGGGTTGCGGTACCTCGAAGGATATCGAATGCTGGAGAGCGGCGGAGGTTGAAAGGATCGCGCACGTTCATGGAAACTTTAAGATCATTTCATTGACGGAAAGAGCGACTAAGGATAAACATAAAAAGATGTTGAATTTCAGGAAACTATTTGGTGCACATAGGGTGTTAGAAGAAGCACAAGTTGAGGACACCGTACGTAAGGCGGACAAGCCGAGCCTGGGAGTAATTTATCGAGATCGCGGCCTTGTAAGTCTTACCTTGAATACCACCCTAACCACCGTGCCCACCGTGCCTCCTTCAGCCTTGTTCTGCACGTCGGAAATCCACCTCATCATGGGCGACCGTAAGACGGATAAGGAAATGGATAGCAAATTCCGGCCTGGAGATATTCGGTGCGATCTTTTGTTGCTTCAGCGGGAACAACATCACTTGTGCTTCCGAGCTTGTCGAGCAACAGTTGTTGACTAGTGCTTGAGGTTCGTGAACGAGAGGTGGATCATCCCAATTCTTTAGGGTACGCCACGACATCTAGAATCTCCCAAACTCAAGACGTACGCAATTTGCATCGTCAAATATATCAGAAATATCGTCATCTCAAGTGGCCTCAAGGTTTGACTGTAGCTAGTGCTAAGCTGGCAAGATGACCCACCGGCAAGAATATCGTCAGTGGCCATTCTTGACAGAAGAGGAATTCGAACTCGCATGCGCACTTCTGGATCGAAGGTATATTAGAGCAAAGCTGGGTCCTGTGAGGAAAAACCTGAAGTTACGTGTGGCCCATACTGCCACAACTGGCACATGTTACGTTGAAATCCTGCGATTGTTACTACCTCCCAAAGACGAGGATGATCTGTCGAACGCTCTCGAAAAGCTGAGTAGCGGATATGCTCCGCGTTCTGCTCCAAGCTTAGAAGTCGAGATGATGGATGATGATGGTGACGAGGTCAGTGTTGCAGGTGAACAATGTTTCAGTCGTTTGACAAGATGTAGGAGGTTCTGCGTCCGGATAGCGACTTAGCGAAACAGGGTGGAGGGCTTCCTCGATATAGCTTCCATTCACATCAACCATATGTTACCTACGAAATCCATCTGCACCCTACTTATAGGATGCCCACCTTGTGGTTTACCTTGCATGACCTACCTATGAACGAACCTGCATTTGATTTGAATTCCGTTTACCGGTATCTGGTTCCTGAGGGATATAAGAGCCAACTCCGTGCTGTTGGTGTTATGGGCGGGATCTCTGCTGCTGTGAGTACTAATGCATATTCGACGTGAGAGATATTTCTAACAAGCGTAGCCGCATCCTCTCACAGATGTGCCCGCGTTCTTTATTCATCCTTGCCAGACAAAAGAGGCCATAGAGGATTTCAATTGCGCCATCAACGACTACATGATGCTGTGGATTGGCTTAGTAGGCGCATGTGTGGGTTTATGGATGCCTCCCGAAATGGCAGAAGACATATGAAATACGTCAATGTGGAGGATGAGGAATCACATAAGAGTAAAAAGTGAGATGGCAAAATAGAGCAGATACGTTGTGTTGGTCAAGAACCTTAGTCCAGATCCGATTACATTCTGACTGGAATTAGATAGAATCCTGGAATCCCATTTCCCATACGCCTTGAACTCCGACGCCTATCATGCTTCCACACACTTTCTTAATCATCATCACTATCCTCCTCCATAGCAACATCTCCATCGCTATCCTCTTCATCATCATCTTCTTCCCTCCGTCTCTTCTGCCCCGCCACGCTTGCAGTAGGACTTTTCCCATCTTCTGTATCATGATCGGGGGCAGGAGCAGGCACCTTGAGAGATGAAGGTGGAGGAGGTAGGGTATTGCTCGGGGCGGTAGCCGCCATGGCTGCGGAAGGTGGTGCATTGAAGATACTTTGTTGCAATTCAGTGGCGGTCACAGCACCGGCAGCTGCAGAAGGCATGCGGAATGTTCCATCTAGCTTGGCTATGGTATCCGACTTTGACTTCGCATATTGAATTTGCTAGAAAGTATTAGTTCCACAAACACGGTTTGAAGGACTGCGTGCCAACTGACCATTTCCCGGCCCAGAAACTCGAATCCTTGCAGCGCTCTCATAGCTTGGGTTGCGGTCTGAATGTCTCTATATACCACGTGCGCCTGACCTCTCATTTTCATAGTCTTGAGAGCTACTACATCGAGAACCGGACCATAAGTCGAGCATAAGGTATAAAGCTCCCGGCGTAAATCATCTTTCTGGATCTTCGACGACGGGAGATTGGTGATGTACAGCGTCTGATTGGGAGGGAATGATGTCCTCACGGGGATACCTTTTGCTGCGGCGGCCATCTTGTCAAAAGTCGAGAGCTGTTCTTGCCAAATCGGAGCTGCCTCTCGAAATACACGAGTTAATTTTCAGAGCCTGGTTTTCGCAGCCTCGCGCTAGTCAAGCACGGGCTAGCTCAATAGCTTGTGTACTCGTACCTGGACCCACGACATCATCTTACACCCATGCATATGCCAACATAGAAGCATTATTAAAGTACATTGATAGTAGAGAGCTCCTCCTATCAAGAAGCCACGAAAATGTCCGATCCAGAAGTTCACCACCTGTTCCATCATCCTATCGCGGATCACTCTTTCTCAGCCGATAGGCAAACCCTAGCTGTCGCACGAGACACCAGCGTTGAGCTCTACGGGCGAGCCGGGAACGGTTTCAAGCTTAAGGATGAATTAAAAGGCCACGACAAGACTGTTACAAGTGTCGACATCGCGCCCAACAGCGGAAGAATTGTTACTTGCTCTCAAGGTCTGTTTACTACTTAATTGCTGACGAAGCACAAAATGCTGATTGACTCCTATTCAGATCGAAATGCTTTGGTTTGGGAACCGTCTGCCACCGGCTATAAGCCGACCCTCGTTCTGCTTAGAATCAATCGCGCTGCGACCTTTGTTCGATGGTCTCCGTCCGAAACCAAGTTCGCCGTTGGATCAGGAGCTAGAGTAATTGCTATCTGCTACTTCGAGGAGGAAAACGACTGGTGGGTTTCGAAACACATCAAGAAGCCAATTCGCAGCACGATCACAACTGTAGCATGGCATCCAAACTCCGTTTTGTTAGCCGCAGGGTCTACCGATGCTCATGCGAGAGTATTCTCGAGCTTCATCAAGGGGGTGGACGCTAGACCAGAACCAGGAGTGTGGGGTGAACGACTGCCTTTCAACACTGTCTGTGGTGAATATCTCAACAACTCGGCCGGTTGGGTACACGCAGTCTCGTTTTCGCCAAGTGGAGATGCCTTGGCTTTTGCCGCTCACGATAGCAGTATCACCGTAGTGTATCCCAACGGCGCGGACCAGCCACCCAAGGCTGTAGTCAGCGTCAGCACACAGCTTCTTCCTTTCATGAGCTTGATCTGGAATGGTGAAGCTGAAATCATCGCGGCTGGTTATGATTGTGAAGCTTTCAGATTCGGTGGTTCTGAATCAGGATGGCAACTCACAGGTTCTATGGAGTCAAAGGGCGGCCCTGTTAAAGACGCTGGCGAGGAAAGCGCTTTCAATATGTTCAAGCAGATGGATTTGAAGGGAAAAGTCAAGGATGATACTCAGCTCAAAACTGTGCATCAAAACACCATCAGCACCATTCGTGTTTACGAAGGATCGAGCAGCGGTGTCAGCAAATTCAGTAGTAAGTATTCCAAATCACTGAGAATCAGAAATCAAAAACTAATTTTATCTAGCGAGCGGTGTCGATGGAAGAATTGTGATCTGGAACGCATAGTAAATTAGGCCAAATAAAGCACGCGTGTCACCTACTTACTCTTTCTCGGAAGAATCATGTACCTTTACTCTATCTGCCCTTTTTCTAGCGTGATGTGACTCTCAAGCTCCATGTCATGTCAGGATATGCAGCAACAGAGGGATGGTACGAAAGGGAGTCCAAGACTGACGTGAGAGAACCTACATACATTTGATCACCCATGCATACTGTATCTCAAGTAGTAGAGGTCCTTGTGTGCAGCAAGAGCCAGCCCTTGACACGGCTCAGAGTCTAGAATGAAATTACCAATCGTTGCACTGCTATAGTTCATAAACTTCACCAGACTTTGTAGAAAACTAATGCATCTGCCGTCATAAGCTGCTTTCAATGTTCATGTCGGCAGATCTACGGACAATCCCCAATCTGCCTTTGTGTAACCCGTGTGTCCTAGTTATCGGAAGTGGTTTCGCCAAAGGCAGAACACCCACACCTGCCGCTACACCGCGCGTGGGGAGACTAGGTTTGTGCGGTAAGGTCGTGAGGTAAGGTAAGGTAATGTAAGGTAGGAAAAATCTAAGGTAGGGCAAAGAAAACATGGAAGATGGGTGATGGCAGCCCACCGCCGCCTTTTTCGCGACTCAGGTCCGTACCCTGACTATCATATATGATTCATTGAATGACCGCGTCTGTGTTTGCTACACTACATCTGGATCTACAGTACAAAGCGGATAAGATCTATGAGGGGAGAAGGGGTCAATATTCCACCATCTTTTCCTATTTTAAGCGATCCACTGAACAGCATGGAATACTTGCTTAAGCTCGTGCTTTATGTACACTATGGATCAGGGACTGTTGAGTGTTGGGGGTGTTTTTCGCTTACTACAGGGCTTCACTTGTCCGGCTTCACCCCTGTGGGATGCCCAATTAGGTAGTTGCGACGAGACAGATAGGCTTATATGTAGCCGATCTCTTCCGCTTAGATAGAAATTATCATAATCCATTTCGGTGCCACGGTTCTGATGTGTTACCAACAGGTACCGTAAGCTACCAGTTATTCCTCAGATAGCATCGTGGGTTTCTTTGCTGCAAACCGCTGAGCAAAAGATGGCTATCGAGTCTGTGGCAATCATTGGTGCCGGTCCCGCCGGTGCTATCACGATTGATGCTCTGGCGCAGGAGCAAGTCTTCGATAAGATCCGAGTCTTCGAGAGGAGAGAAAAGGCCGGAGGGTGCTGGTAGGTACAAGCTTTCATACCGGACTTAGTAGTTCCTGATTGTTTATAGGATTGAAGATCCAGAGGACCATGTCCAGCAATATCCGGACTTCGAAAAAATTGCCACCCGTAAACCGGATGAGACACTGCCTATCCCCTCTGAATTGCCTGCTGTTCTTCCACGTAATGAGCAGTATCGATTTTCAGAGACGTCTATATATCCAGCCCTAGAGACAAATATAGACGCGTTTGCAATGTCATTTTCTCAGGAGCCAATTCCGGAAACTAGATCCGAAATTAGTATCAGAAGGCATGGTAAAGACTCGCCCTTTCGGCATTGGAAAGTCATTGAGGAATATATCCAAGGCCTCGTGGATAGAAAGGGCTACTCGGATTTTGTTTCCTATGAGACAACGGTAGAACTTGTCCATAAAGACCAGGACGCGGGGAAATGGGTTTTAACGTTACGGAAGCCACTCGAGAATGGATCCGAGGATAGGTGGTGGACCGAAGCCTTCGATGCAGTCGTCGTAGCATCTGGACACTACAGTGTTCCATTCATCCCTTCAACTCCAGGCCTTGCTGCTCTATCCCAGAACTTTCCGGGCAGCGTTCTGCATTCCAAAGCTTGGCGCAAGCCCGAGACGTACCGTGGAAAGCGTGTAGTTGTTGTAGGTGCCAGTATATCCGGCCCAGATATATCATACGCTCTGGCCGACTTCGTCGAAACACCCCTCCATTCTGTGGTGCGAGGTAAATATCATCCTTACTTCTTCGATTATGCCTTTCAGCACCCTAACATTCTGCGCCGTCCGCCAATCTCCCATATAACTTCGAATGTTGAGAACGGTGAGCGGACAGTTCACTTCGAAGACGGTACCAAGCTGGAGAGGGTAGACCATATAATCTTCGGAACCGGATATTCGTGGACCCTTCATTTTCTTCCCGAGCTCGCTTCCACAATCCGTAACAATCGCCTCCCTAATCTCTATCAGCACATCTTTTGGCGCGAAGACCCGACCTTGACGTTCGTTGGTGCTCTGGCAGCTGGTTTCACATTTAAAGTTTTCGAGTGGCAAGCTGTTCTCGCAGCACGATTTCTAGCTGGACGTATCACACTTCCATCTGCCGAAGAGCAGAAAAAATGGGAGGATGATAGAATTGCATTGAAAGGAGACGGCGTGCCATTTACTGCCCTCTATCCTGACTTTGAGGAGTACTTCGAAACGATCAGAGAAATGGCTGGTGAACCTACAGACGGCAAGGGGAGGAGCCTACCTAAGTTTGAGAAGTGGTGGAGAGAAGGCTTCGATAGGGGACATTTGAAGAGGATTGAGATGTGGAAGAGAGGGAATGAAGAGGCTAGAATAAGAAGGGAGAAAGACCATGAGGCAAGTTATATGGGAACGACAAGTGCCATGCCGTTACCCGCGGCAATGCAGGTCTAGTCGTTTCGAATGTAACATTTTGGTCTACAGACACGCATAGTCAAAGGTGAATCAGTGGCCAACCGGACGATTTTCTCGTTAAATTGTAGAAAGTGAATATGTGTGAGAAGTAAGAAGTGATGATTATTCTCAACTAACTGGCAGGTCTTAAGAACTTTTTATAGGCCATTTATCGGTCCGTTTACAAGGCGCAGTACATGCAACTGAGCCCTTCTTCACATTCATAAATGAGTCGGACGAACGGAAATGAGCGCATGTCAAAGTGAATGTCGTCCGTATGGTCGTCTCACAATATGCTTAATGACAGCAGAAACTTAGCACAATATTCACCCGTACCTCTTCATTTATATGCCACATTTTGAGGTTCTTTACTTATATTGGATAGTTTGTCCTAAAATATGGAGGTTAAGTAGATAATTAGACTAGTAAATCTCGCTGGGCATTGCTGGATATCCTCATTGCCCATCCATTATAGCTCTGCAAACTTGATGTCTCATCGAGAAAACCGGCTACCTCGATCTGCACTCTAAATCAACGATATTTAGTATCCAAAATTGATCAATATCTCGCACCCCGCGACCGCATCATAGCATCAAGAAACTTATATCGACTACGCGTAGTTTGATACCAGTTCGGATACCTGTAGTCAGCCAGCTGGTTCCGAAACAACCAGCTCTGCAACGGTCCCCAACCACGGCTGAACTCAGCCCCTATCTGGGACATAGAGACATCATAGAGTCCGACGAGCTCGAACTTCCGCGTCCAATCCCTGGTGTTGAAAAATCGACGATCTCGGTGATCTTTGGCGTCTAGTACCCAGTGAAAGCCGTCCCATAATCGATCCATTCTTAATGTTCCGTCGGTCCATCTGCCGGCTTTCTTTTCTTGTTCCCTTCTCCGCGCTCTCCATTTCTCGTCAATAGGCTTTAGGGACGTTTGGGCAACTCGAATAGGCTTGGATGGATAGCCTGTGTGCTGTTCTGTGTCGTCTGCATTTCCAGACTGCCGTTGGAGTAGGCCCCGTTTTCTCTTCAGTATATTGTCCACTTTCCATTCATTCTCTTCGGCCCATATGACAACCCTGTCTTTAATCTTCCACGTCTTCAACCACACCCACTCCCCAAAGTCCTTGCCCTTCTTCCCATCAAATAACCTCTTCCTCCTCGCCCACCAAGCCCCCGGCGCCCTCTTCCACCGGTAGCCATCCGCATTTCTTCCACTCTTTTGCTGCGCCCCTAAAAACACTTTCCCAAAAACACCCTTCGTCATTCCCGCATCCATAACCATCGGTTCCAACTGCTCCCAGAAAGTAAACCTCGCCAAGCTCTCCCTCACTCGTATCCTCTCCTGTATCCTACCATCTACTTCTCCAGGCTGCTGCGAGCTCATCTCCACGAAGTACAACTCCCCTTGACATCGCGCTCTTGCCCACCCCTCGTTCATTCGCAAGTGAGAAAAAGGGTTCCGCCTGTCTTTCTCCATACACCTATTCACATAGTCTGGTTTGTCCTTGGTCCAGTACCGTAATTTCTGCATAATCATCTTTTGATTCAGCTGAGGCTCAGTAGGTCGGGGTGTACGCTTCGCCAGAGACTCCGCAAGACGATAAGCATTAGGATGCTCGTACTTCCGTGGTGTAACTGGTGTATGTTCTTTGACTTCGAAAGAATGGTGATCATCGTCGTCTGTACTCATCAAAGTGAGGACTTTGTTGAAAGACTGGGCAAGAAATGAGTCGACTCGTAGTGACTCTATCTCCTTGAAGTCATGATTTGACGTTTTCGTAGTTGGACTGACTGACGGGTACTTCTCCCGTTTGCAGCCAAGAGGTGGAATGCAGACTGTTAAGTTCGAACGGACTCGCTTGCTCGTCTTGTTGTATGATTGATGTGTCTGACTACCCCGGTTGTGGCCAGAGAGTGCATCAGACGGGTCCCGATGTTTGGTGCCAGGACTCAGAGTTAGACTGCCGTTTGGAGTATCTGGCAATGAGGTTCTAGGGGTCAATGGTAGCGTGTTGTTAAGTTTGGTAGAAGCATAAAGATTGGTTTCTGTGTGAGCGCCGCCACAGGTTGCATTGGTTGTATGGTCGACATCGACAGTAAAAACTGGTTCGATAAATGTGGTTGACCAGCTTCTAGATATTTCTCCCTCTGTCCGTCCCGGTGTTTCGCTTCCGGCATCGGAGACAGAAAGTGAGGAGCTGAAGAGAGCTGTGAAGTCAATTCCAATGTACGAGTCTAGAATATGGAGCGGTTGCGATCCTCTTTGTGGTCTGTGACCCACCTCAGCGTCAAGCGGAGGAATCTGGAAAATAGCTGTAGCCATGAAGTCTTGTATTTGGTAGATTCTTGTAAAGAGATGTTTGAGTCGAGTCTCGAAAGAAAGGAAGGAATATATAGGGATGAACCGGAATGGTCTCATATTGAGTGAATAGAAATGTAAATGAAGTCCTTAGACGACCCGGTGAATTATGTTAACTACTCATCTCTACCATAAGGACATGTGGTTATCACACTGAGATTTGACTTCCAAGTATGGGATAGGATATCAAAAGAGCTTAGTCTGCTCATCACATCTTCATTTCCCAGTGAATATGACGGATGGAAGGCAGCAAACGACCCCGAGGAACGTGGCTATCCGCTTAACTGGGGACCAAAAGGGGACCGGACGGGAAACAGAATCGACGCTTGGATGGAAGAAGAGGGCTGCACTGCCTTTGGAGTGAAATTCGGCCGACTTGATTATATTATCACACCCTAACTGTAGGATCGTTTAATTGACTGAACATTAATGTATCTGCCAAAGTGATTCTGGTAATTTAACAATGATACCCATACACCAAACCATGCCACCATTTTTCGTTGCCAAACCGCCCCTGTATTTGATACCCAACCTTACTCCAACAGAAAAGCTGTGAGTCATGAAAATCATTTCTCATGCATTACGCCAAGCGCCTTCCCATCCTTATCGGCCCCAGTTCCCTTGACTTAAAGACAGAAGTCCTTGAATGCAATCCAAATCTCCTTTCTTGCTTGGACTCACTTCACCTCGCATGAATCGTTCCACATCATCGTCTGGGCTTTCATTCGACCTGGTTCCATCTTCCCCGTCCTCGAAAACTTGAGGCTCGGAATGAGTTGCCTTTCTCCGCTTATTCTTACCGACGTCAAACTCAGCATGTGTCGGAATGTCGAGGTTCTCTTGCAAAATTGATCTTTGTTGGCTATCGTTGCTCTTACTGGAATTAGCTGCGCGTCGCCGAGGGTTACCGCCAGTTTCGTGAGGAAGCCAATTTTCCTTGTCAGAATCTCCAGAGGGTGATCTCAGAACACCGTTTTTATCGTTCCCCTGACGTTTATCTGAAGACTTAGCTACACTTTGTATTCTTGCAACACTCGAAGAAGCTCTTCCCATTTTCGGCCGCTTCCCAGACGTATTTGCTCGAGATTGTGTGTTCCGCTTATTGGGATTTGTTTTCAAGGCACTCCCACTAGTAGAGCGGATGAGACTAATCGCTGCGACGGCCGAGCCACTAGATTCGTTTTCAGCTTGAGTGGTGAGTTCATCACGAGGTTCTCCGTCGCAACAGAACTCCCACGTTCGCGCGTCGCGTGAACGACCACTAGGCAGTCGAGGTACGAAGGAATTGCTGAAAGATGATTTCCTCGAAAAAGCACCAAGTGGCAAAGCACTATGGCTGCGTTGTAGACTTCGCATACGCTTCATCGGCACGACACTAGATAGTGGGGATACTGGTCTCTCCGGTGCAGGGCGAGGAGGAGTGATTTCTCCCTCAACCAATTCAGCTCTGCCGTCCAAGCCTGTAGATAGTCTAATTCGTGACGGTGCTGGCGTGATAGTTTCCGAATTGATCCTGCCGGGACACGACGAAGGGAAGACAGGCTGGGAACTAGAACCAAGGTTATTAGTAGTTTACTTTGCTAAGATCCATGATCACGTACATCGAGGGAGTTGCAAGAATAGTAGCCGGTGCTGGCGCTGGTGTTGAGAAGGAATTTACGGCATTCCAACGGTTGGCTAGGTATCCTGGAGTGGATGAAAATGATTGCGAAACAGATTCAGTTATCGAGAAGGAGCGATTGTCTTGAGTTGGTTTTTGGGTTGACTCGGGATTGGATTCGCCTTGCACTTCTTTCAGGGGCAAGGACGGACTGTTTTCTTGAACTTTGTTTCGCGATTCTAACCTCGAAGCCGCGAGTGCTATAGCTTGTGCGGTGGGTGAGTTATGCGTATCCAGAGAACTCCTCCTCTCTTCTTGTTCTGGGTCTGCAACACTGGCCTCCTGCCAATGACCACTTTGTTCCTCCACCCTAGGATTACTCTCATGATCAATCATTGGAGCCGGATCTGATGAGAGCGCAGCCATGCCGCCGAGTCCGAATGCTGCAATTTCATGCGGGAGAAGAGGTCGCGATTTCCTTCGATTGATTTGGCGTCGATTCTGAAACCATATCTGTGGAGAATCGTTAGTTACCTGCGACGCGTCTACCGTCTGCGCAAATGGAAATAAAGTAAACGCCATACCTGGACTTCTTTCTCATTCAACCTAACACTCTTGACGATTTCCGCGCGCGCTGCTTTGTTCGGTTTCGGGTTCTCCTTATATTGGGCTTCGAGAAATGTCTGGTCTTCGGGACTTAATCAAGCACGAGGAGTCAGCGCAAATCAACGAAAATATCCGATAGATATGCGCGCAGAATACAACTGGTATTAAAGCGCAATCCGTAAGATACATTAACCCCTGAAGGTCCCACATACCTCGTGCGTTTCCTCTTTTGCTTCCCTCCATCCGATCTTCCTTCACTATCTCCGGATCCTTCTTCTTTCAGAGCGTTGGATGTGGAATTATTCGACGAGGTAGTGACATCCGATCCATCACTGACGCAGTCCGAGGAGGGAGCAGGATCTAAGGTAGGAGGTGCTGGCTCAACCGGGGAGCGGCGGGGCGGGGTGGGATGTTCAGGGAGGGTCGCGTCATCCATATTGATAAATATTCATACCATGTGAATATATTTTTTGAAGTATGAATGATAGAGAAATGTTATTCGAGTGAACGGTACTTACTCCCTATATGAATGAAGAAAAGTAGACCGAGATGTTGTGTGGTAAGGAGAAGGAATCACACGCATGATAGCACGACTTGAAGACGCGTTTGGGGGAACCGCGACGCAAGCGAGAAATCCAGAAAATCCACTTTCCCCAGAAGGTCATTCTCACAAAACACCACAAACTCGGGAAGATTACCTGATGCAAGAGGTTTCAATAATTTAGAGTTATCTTATTACATCACATGTAAATGCAATGAGTATGTAAGACTTTTGTGATTTCTATTCGTACTGCGTTTTCAAATTATTTTGCTCAGGACTCGAAACAATCACGAGAAGCGCACGAAGCACGTGATATGCATGCTCTTTTGCGGCCCCATACCTCCCACAACAATCATTACGACGGCACCCTAGCTATGTATTATATCCCTCTTACAATAAACCTAGATTCCTGTCTACCATTTTGGGAGTTGAACCACACCAGCGGTGCCAGAAGCTCCAGTTGATGTTGGTAATGGAACAAAAGGTTCGGTGTGAGTAGCCGAGGCCTCTCCAGTGCTCGAAAAGTTAGATGTAATTCTCAACTGCCCTTCCGCAAGGTCGAGATTTAACAACGTTCTCCTGAACATCTCCAAGGCTGCTACAGGCTGGTAGAATGGGACTTCATGGCCTGTAGTAGAAGTATTAGCATTCCATTCGTGTGTTCATACGATAGTGCTTCCGCCTCCTGAAAGGGCAACGATCTAAGCGAGCCCCCTCGATTACGTACCTGCTTCATAGATTCTCATAAAGCTGAAGTTTCCAAATTGTCTGACTTCACCATATTCGGTTCCATCAACCATGTATGGCGAGTAGCCGGCAGCAGCAAATTCAGCTTGGTGAGTGTAGTTTACAGCCAAGGAAATTGCTTCCCCTCCGAACCACTAAGAGTGTTAGCGAGGTCGATTCGTGTTAAGGCACGACTTACGTTGCAGATATAATCTGCATCACCATAGAACAATGCTACTCTAACATCATTTGCGAGAAGCATCTCCAGGTCCTCCAAGAAATTGGGATAGACGAAATCTCCGGTCTGTTGGAAAGCATAGTACACTTCATTGTTGGCATCTTCGGTGTAGTTCAGGTTGACTCCAAGTGCGTTTTGCGTAGAAGCGAGATTGAGATAATCGACGAAATAGGTTGGTGGTGTAGGGTCACTGTAAGATTGTGTCAGTAGTGGCTTACTGTATGATCTCTAGAATATGCAAATTAAGGGAAAGGATAACTAACTCGTAGGGATGTCTAATATCATATGCACCCCGTCCTCCGTAACTATAGTAAACACCCTCAACGTCTATATAGTGATGGTCTGTTAGCAAATACCATATATGGAATCATGGATATTCAGAGAGCCCAGCGACGACGGCTCTTCTTCCTTGGGTATGTAGATGCAGGCCAGACAAGGGAAGACCGTAAGTAGTATAAGATGGCGACACGTCAAAAGATTAGATGTACTCACTGTCTCTGCACATATTCTCCGCTTCAGTGCAAATGGCCTGGTCCGCAAGGCTGGTACGGTTCGTGCCTCTGCAACTTTCTACCTGGTCTAGGCATCCGCCGGTCATGTAGGTAGCGAACTTAGCATAGTTATAAACTGCTCATATTAGTAGAGTCTCACACTAGCCAGGCGCGAAACATACCAGTGTCATTATATGCTTTGATGCCATAAGTGTTGTTAACAGCGAACTCGGGATAGCTGAGGGTGAGTTAGTGAAGTACGTGCAGTTCCCCAAATATTACACAAAAATCCACAACAATATATTATTCCTACATATGAAAGTTATGTTGTCCAAAACAGTTTGGAGCCTGAAATGATGAGAGGAGTCTACTAGGACAAATCTTGAGGATAAATCTCAGAAGCTGAATCCATAGTGGATTCTCAAAAATTGATAGTGGCCAAAGACTACTGACACCCCTGGTGGTGTATAATATGGGGAACACAACTTACAAAGGAGCTTGAATGTATTCATCGATGATACCGTTACCAACACCCAAGGTGTTGAAGTTTAGTTGGATACCGTCTATGGATCCGTTTGCAATTGCCTGGTTTTGCTCGTAGAAGTAGTTAAAGAAGGCTGGTCCGTAGTGTCCACTACAGGTTCGTTAGTCAGCTTCCGGATGCTGTAAAAGTCTGACTATGTATGAAACTTGTAAAAAGAAAATGACACTCACCCGTAACTTTCTGTCCAAAGATTGAACTCTCTGGATTTTATCTTAGAGTCGAGTTGCGGTAGTCCACCGAGGAAACCTTGCCTAGAAGCACCAAGAATTAGCAACCTCCTGGAGATCAGCAGGACCAGAAAGTGGTATAGAGTCCTGCGATTATAATCATAGGAACGCAAATGTTCAGGGATAGCCGGAGCAATGCCCCACTTCCGGCAGTGGAAAGCCAAGCCAGCCAAGATATGCTTATACTCACAGGACGTGCCATGCTGCTACAGCAGAGAGATCTGTGGTATCAAGGGCAGTAGCATTTATGACGGGGTATCTGCCTTGAGCGCCAGCGAAAGAAGCATTCTCGAAGACACCAGTGTCTTATGTCACCTGTTAGTTGCTGAGCGTTCAAAACAGAAGCTTCGAGAGACATACATGGGTTCAAACTTCCAACCTGCTCGTTACCGTACGAAAACCCCACACCAAGTGGCTGCGAGAGGAACAGCATGTTCGACACTTCGCTCCATGAGTATGGGTTAACTTGACTGGTGAGGTTTGCGGTGACATTGCAAGGACCGAGTTCTGAGAATGTCAGTAAAGTCTCAAACTTGCATTGGTGCTTTTATACCTTGGAAAAGACCAATCATGGAATCAGATCCTGGTCCACCATTCAACCACAGAGTGATTGGTGCATATTGAGGATTGTGTCGGGCCTCAAAAAACCAAAAGAAGGTATGAGAATTGCTAAACGATGTGAGTACTGTTCGGTTGACTTCAGAAGGGATACTCACGCATCAAGATCAATGTATCCCGAATACGAATTTACACCCGGAGTCGTCTCACAGACACCTTCTTTCCCTGGTTCCTTGTAACGGATTGTGACATTTTGAGGCGTGGTGAGGGTCTTCACGCCTGTAGCGTTCGCTGGGAGACCCCGAGCATCTATGCTAGCCTGCAGATTTCTTTGAGTGAGTTTGGCACCGTTCACTACAGTGGACAGCGCCAGCCCAGCTGCGATGGAGAAAAACATTATTGAAATACGGCTTGCTGTTTGATTGACTTCTACACGCACTTGAAGGACAGCTAGAAGGAGAGCTCGAAGCACATGGGACTGTCCATGATTTATATCTGGGGAACCAACAATGGATCCGCAGTATTTCTTAAGGACTTTCCTGAAGTGCTTAGCTCGAAATCACCATGCGTTGCCTGCAGGATGCACTATTTGAATGGCAGCATGGCTTCATGGCCTTGTTCGACTTATGTTGCGGCGTCCCAACCTCTTGTAGATCCAATGACGAACTGATAAAGCTCGATCTGCCCCAAAATGGAATATAGGCAGAGATATCGCTCAATGCAAGATTGAGTAAGAGATAAGAAAAGAGCACTGCTCTTTCTAGGAAACCTGCCCGGGAACTGTGCGTCCGAGACCCGCGGTCAGCATTCGTGCCATGCGGTCAGCACTTTTGCGTGGCCCTTTTACTACTACTACCCGTTGAAATTTCCAACAACGAAGCAACTTGGAAATCATTATAAACTGAATTCGGTCAAACTTACAGGGGAACGCCTTTAGCCAAGGCCATATCGTCATAATCCAGCACGCCGGGCGACGGAAAAAGTTGAGATGCATGATGAGGGGTACGGTGATAAATTCGAGCAAACGAGCTGCCTTTCAAGGTCTAGCGAAGTCGAGCCCGGTCAATGAGCACACCGACGAATTAATACCATCCCGATATTTTGGCTAGGCTTCCGCATTGCGCATTATTTTCATATTTTCCTCACGATTCTCTTTGAATTTAAGGCCAGGAGGTCCTGGATCGTGAGGTTTCTAACTAATGGCTTTTATGTTCTAGCTACATAGGCTGCTAATTGCAGTAATATCTCGAGTGTAAACTCAAGCTGTTCATCGCTCATTAAAAAAACCCAATCCTCCCCCATCGCTACATATCCATTGGCCTGACATGTCACCGAATAGTGAAATGAAGAGGGATTCGTTGTCATCTGCCTCTATCCCCAGGACTGATCGACAAGAAAAACCGAGATACCTTCGAAAAGAAACGCTCTAGGATGCTGCTAATTGATCTAAATTCCTCCAGATAATATTGTTGCCCGCCTACAGGTCGTTATCTTCTTCATCTGGAAGTGGCATGGCCGCGGCGTCCTCCATTTCTTTGTTGTAAACCTTAAGAAGCTCTTCATCAACTTGAGTGGTTGGTGGTGCCAAGGCCGGAGCAGCAACGAATTCCTAATACATGTTAGCCGCTTTCCTCGGATGTTAAGCAAAGGGAGCGCACCAAAGTTGGGTTGCCAACAAGCTTTCGCGCCAACCACAAGAAAGGCTTCTCGAAGTTGTAATTGGACTTGGCGGAGATGTCGTAGTATTGCAAGTTCTTCTTGCGATGGAATGTGATCGTCTTGGCTTTTACCTTACGCTCCTTGACATCAACTTTGTTACCGGTAAGAACGATGGGAATGTTCTCGCAGACACGGACTAAGTCACCTATTTCGAGACGATTAGCATCTAACAAACAGAATAGGAACTGTAATAGAACTTACGGTGCCAGTTCGGGACGTTTTTGTATGTGATACGCGAGGTGACATCGAACATAATGATACCACATTGTCCGTTGATGTAGTAACCATCACGAAGACCTCCGAACTTCTCTTGTCCAGCTGTGTCCCAGACATCGAATTGAATGTTACCCAAGTTCTACACCTATCAGTTTATGCTTTTCGCTTCGAACCGGAAGGGAATTGCCATCACATACAGTGGTGAAACCAAGAGGGTGGACTTCGACACCGAGCGTGGCGATATATTTCTTTTCGAATTCACCAGTCAAATGGCGCTTGAC
The DNA here is from genome assembly GCA_002946385.1 of Rutstroemia sp. NJR-2017a WRK4. NCBI lineage: Eukaryota > Fungi > Ascomycota > Leotiomycetes > Helotiales > Rutstroemiaceae > Rutstroemia > Rutstroemia sp. NJR-2017a WRK4. Next base: position 324,010 of record NJPR01000123.1, on the reverse strand, counting down.
GAAAGTGGTCTATTTGATGATTAGCTATGTTTGCCGATGGATGGCTGTCGTGTGGCAGTTGAAATGCAGCGCATTGTTGTGTCTTGATGACATCAACCGTGAAGACGGCAATAGCAGCTTCAACCTCAAAGAGCGTACCTTTCCAGTTCCTCCGTCACCGACAAGCACAAGCTTGAAAGTTGGCGTTTGATTTTCTTCCGCCATGGTTGTTGGATGTAGTCGAGAAAAGGTAGTGTAGATAGAGCCTCGTAAAAACCGACACTGCCCTTGATGATTAGTTCAAGCCTCAACACTCAAAGAGAAAGAAACCGCAAAGCCCGAATGAGTTCGATGGCGGACAGAATGAAGAAAATGGGAGGGGTACCTATTGTCGCTGAAATTTCGTTGTGGACGTGGTGGAGTATGATGATTTACTAAGGATGTGAGAATGTTTTGATTACAACGAGCTAAAACTGAGCAGAACGTTGGCAAAAAAAACCTGTCCAGGCAGAAATCCAATTAGTCACGTGATATTTGCCAAGATTATTCTTGGAAGGTTTTCCACAATTTACCTCATACATTCACTACGAAAGCTACACATTTCCATACTTTCTTCGATTTTATGATCCACCTGTTCGTTACTAGGCACGATTTATGAGCGATTCGGATAATCCAATACGCAAAGCATATCCCTTTTATCTTCGTATTCTAAGCTCTCTGAGGATACGCTCCTCTGCTCTGAGTAGCTCGATGCCAATCTTCAGCACATCCGAACAACAATCTTCAATGGCTACATTGATGTTTCATTACTGATTAAAATGATCAGACCGACGCTTCTCTAAGGTCTAGAAATCATATGGAGGCGCCCATCTTACCATAGAAGACTGAACGTGTCGCCGAATTTCTATGTCGTGGTCTATGATCTTCTACCCCCAGAGCTCCCTCACTGCGGATATACATGTCACAGCCTTCATAATGGGAGTATGTGGCAACCGAGTAAACCTCTGCCACCCCAATCACGCCGTGGCGTTAGCTTAAGTTGTAATTCTTGTCGACCAAGGTTTCGCGATACTTTGACCAGCACCTCACTCTGTGGCGGGAAATAGGTTAGTAAAGGTCCTTGGCCATTCGAGTGCCGGACTTACACCCTCGTTTCCTTGTACACACTCTCCTACCCTTTTGAGGCCATCGTGATTTGTATGATTGACGTAACCAAAATTCCTAATCACATCTCCAGCTTTCATGCCCGCAGAATCAGCCGGGCTTCCAGCTGCAACGCTATTGACTCTTGCAAATGGGATGTCTAGTGGCGCTGGCTCTTCAAATGTAGGTACAATTCGATCAGGGTGCACTTCGTTGTCGGCAGGTTCGCCTGTGGATGAGTTCTCAGCAAGTCGGGCAAAGTGCTCATGGAGATGCTTTTCGATGACACTCATGAGAGATTTGTAGTCATTCTTAAGATGGATTATGCGCGAGCGAGTGGTTCTGACTATCTCGTATGTCAGCCTAGTACAATAGTCACTAGAGTTCAAAGGTGTATACTTTGCGCCACATCCAAATCTGCTCGAGGAAATCCATCAGGAGTCAGGAGCCTCGTATTCATATCAACACCATGCTGGCAGATATTAGCAGAAACTCTCATATGCGCATGCTATACCTGCCGAGTCTAAAACGCCGCTCAGAGCTTTGATTTCAGCTTCGATGTTGTCTTTCTTTGCCTGAAGTTGCGCAAAGGTTAAGCCATCAGTTTGTACGCCATTTGTGCTGGCACGGTCGGAAACTGGGCCTGATGGAACGGTAGGGGCGTGCAGATTCTCCATGTCTAAAGGCAATCCCATATCCTGTTGTGAGTCGATAAGTTGTTGATTTCTCCTTTTAGAGAAGTATTGACTTTATTTACTCAGCCTTGCAATGAAGGGAGATCAGGCTGCGAAACTTTGACGCGTCGAAATGGCGGGGTAATAGCAGGCGATGATGACTAATCCGCGCCCCTCAGACGTGCTGAAATTACCCTTGCAATCTGGTTTGAGTGAGTCCTGTCAATCCTTCGAACATCTGCCATATCAACATCCTCAAGGACTGCTTCCAAGTGGAAATACAGGGAGGTGATTATGAGAGTCCTCATATTACTTTTTGGAAAAGGTCGTAGGACCATCTTTTGTAGATCGTGGCTTTCATATCACTCACGACAAGCAATCCAATCGTCCTTCATTGTGCCATGACATGATATGTGTTGAATTCACAACGAACGAAAGCTCCTTGTATCCTTCACGGAAGTGAACTTCTCAAGGGCCTATGGTCCTGTTATTTCTTCTATTGGTTCATAGAGCTGCCTGCCACCTTCCATTTCACCACTTCCCCAATTTGGATGGCGCCTTCCTTGATGTATTCTTGGGTGAAAATGTACTCTGGTTCTCTATCATATCGTAACATTCTTCCCAAGTACAACCGCAGGTCGAGTTTCTTGGTACATTGGAACATTTTTGCATCTACACATTTTGCTCCTTTAGCCTCTACTTTTGCTCACACTTTGCTCATCTTGCTCTCTTTTGCCTATAATGGACGCTTTTGGTCGTGACAGTATTCATCTTGGCACGGCAACAACAACTTGCTCAATTCATTGCTCTACGAATGACCCCGAAGGTTCGCCAACATTTTCGTCAGCAAACCAAATTTTGAGAACCGACACATTTGAAGTCGGTCACGAAATTGTTAACAGCAAAACCACTGATATAGAATTAAACAATGCACAATGCGGTGGATCCACGACCAGTAGCAGTATTGGCAGCAAGGAATCGAACACTCTGGATAACTTGTATGCGCTTGGGATGTTGGCCATGGACGACATGGCCAAGGATGAAGAGGTTCGGCATCGGCGATTCTCACTAGGTGGGGATGAAGAAGAGCCTTCCAATCGTGACTCCTTGCCAATGGATGCCAGCCCATTTGAGAAATGGCTCAAGACTATACATCGACGAGCCGCGCATCGAAAAACCATTAGCTGCGACTCACCTCGGGCGGTGGGAGAATTAGGTCGGTATGATAACCCCCTTACTCAGAATAGACAAGGGCACAGGAAATCCATTTCGGGGAGCTCGTTCGGTTTTGTCACCAATATGAAGAGTGTTGGCACCAGTGTCGCAAGTATTAGCATTGCACCTCGTTCTAGAACCGGAGTATCTTCTCGACAGCAAAGAACCGACTTTAGCAGTAAAGTATCATACGCTGTAAGAGTCCACTTATCCACAATCATACTCAGAACATGCCCGATATATTGCTTCACGACATGGTTGCTGATCTGTGAATTCAGGGAAGAGCCTCAGAGGACAACATAAACATTGCACGAGGCATAGTCATCGACCAGGCTGTGGCCAAACGATCAGAACGTCGTCAAAATATCATCGGAGAAATTCTTGCTACAGAAAAAGACTATCTGGATGACATTCAGGCTCTCATACGCGTATGTTGCGAGCAACTTTGTTTGATGATCCACTAACCAGCTGCTGTTCAGGTTTTTGATGGCTTTCTTGTTACTGTGCCCATACTCTCCCGAAGCCTGAGGAAGTCTATTGTTCTTACACTGAAAGATATATGGAGTCTGAATAATGATCTATACCGAGACATCGCTAGTATCGTATCTAAATGCCAGAAATTCACAACTCCCGATCCTTCAGTGAAGCCCATGGTCAAAGGACACAAGAGGTGGCAGAGTCTTGGAGGAATACCCAGTGACCTTAACCAACAACGCCACCTCGGTGATCCAAAGGTGGCAGGCGATATTGCAAAGATATTTGGGTCAAAGGTAAACAACACACTGTGTTTGTCCACATTAATATCTGTTAACGCATATTCAGGTCCATCGTTTGTTCGTATACGAGCCCTATGGAATTATGTTTGCGGAAGTACTATCACAGGTAAACACAACATACCGAACTACGGAAGAATGGAAGGATCTCAACCTAGCAATCCAATCCACAGAAGAACTGATCGCATCCATTGACGAACGCGAAAGTGGCACACGCAAATCAAGGAGCTTCATGGACTACTTCATCAAAGTAAGCCATTCCATGAGTTTTAGTGCAGGTTAGGCTAACCATCCCCAGCCGGTGCAGCGCATTGCCAAGTACGAGGTTTTGTTTGGCAGACTTCTTGAAGAGAGCCCAGTCTGCGACTGCCCTGAATCTTCAATGAGGGTTGAACATACCCTCTTCAGAATTATAGAGGCTCACAAAGCAATGGACGCTACGGCCGGCAATCACAAGCTAGGAGCTACAATGGCAAGAACATGGTTGTTACAAGATCGATTGGTATTTGCGGACCAGGTTCGTTCAAGATCCATGATGTATAAAAGTTCATCCGCCTAACAAAGTAACCAAAGCCCGAGAGCAGATCACAAGATAAGATTCGCACGCTCGATCAAATCCTCCTATGTGGCGTTCTTCATGCTTCATGGCAGACCAAAGAGAGCGCCGTAGGTCAAAATGTGACTGGACAGTATCTGATTGCTCTTTTATACCAAAAGTTCTTCGTCCTCGCGTCCGGCAAGCAAGATCAGGTCTATGCGATACAGGCATGTATACCCATCTGTGAACTGAAGGTTGAGGAGATGGATAATGGCAAAGGTAAGAGACAAACTTCTAGATTACTATTATCATCGATGTGTTCTAATCATGTTGACAGGTCTGCAATGTCATACAGCACCCTATTCTTGGAAAATAGTCTTCGAGCACCATTGTCAGCTTTTTGAGATCACCATGAGCGCTTGCTCTGCGAAAGAGGAAATCGAATGGAAAAGTCGTCTTATCGAACGCTCTGAGAAAGAAGGTGGAAGTACTGTGGTACAAGCTATGCTCGCATCATTATCTTTGAATATCAAACCGATGGGGATGGTATATGGTAAACCAGGTATGTCCCAAATATCACCTGAACCACACAATGAAATCAAAACTGACCACATCAGGCACGATCGCACGTCGTAACTCCATCCACCGCGCCACCACTATCGCCGGTCAAACCACTGTCCTCGGCCACGTTATCATCAAAAACACCAGCGCCACCACCGACCCTCTGCACTTCCCGTCCCAAGCCTCCATCAACCGCTCGCAATCCCTGCAAGCAACCCACCGCCCCACCGTCCTTGCCCCCTCTCGCACAGAACGCATCCACCTCGAAACTCTCCTCTCGGATGTCTGGACCCGCGACATCTTCCCCTACCCAGGCATGTCGTCTCGTCCCCGCAACGAGCATCCCGTGCGCGCGTCCGCGTCCTCGATGATGCGGAAACTGAGCAGTCACGCTAGTATCTCCAGCATCACAAAACGCTCATCGAGTATGGCGAGTCTGCATAAATCTTCTACCGCAGTCGTAGCGGGCGGAGGACAGGGAGGAGAAGATCAATTCGCAACGGAGCTGGACATATTAAAGCCGTCGTCGTTGTCGACATGCACGGGGAAACTAAGACATAATTCAAGCGAAACGATGCTATTAGCGGAGTTCGAAGCGCAAGGCAATGCGGGCTCGAGATTGACGGTTATTATGGATGAGAAGGAGAGTGCGTTGAGTGAGGGCTCGGTGGGTAGGTTTGCGTCGTTTAGGAGTAAGAGGAGTTGGGGGCAGGACTCGGCGAGGTCGAGGGCGCCGTCGAGGTCGTTGAGTGGGAGTAGTGTTATTAAGAGTGTCGTTTCGTTGGTGGTGGCGGGGACGGGGGAGATGATTGGGGTGGTGGGTGTGGGAGGGGGAGAGGAGAAGGAGAAGGAGAAAGAGAATTTACCTCAGGCGGAGGGGGGAGATGCTGATGCGGGTTTGGGAGGAGCAGGTCAGAAAAAGGGGAAGGTGGAGGGGAGGAATAGGGGGTTGTTGATTGAGGGGTTTAGAAACTTTTTTCGTTGAGTGGGAGAGATAAGTGGTGGTATGGTTACTTTCTTGGGCGGGAATTTGTATTTTAGTCTGCTGTATTGTATACGCATTTCAATTTGGGGTAGTGATATGGATAAGTGGGAGAAAAGCCTCGGAAGAGTGATTATGGCTGAATTGTTGATATGGTGGTAGACAATTCGATTCATTGGTCTTGCTCTTTCTCTCTTCTTTCAGTGTAGAATCGCAGGAGTTAATCAATTCGACATGTCTGTTATATCAACGGATGCTGGCTACTGCATGGCAACATTCTGTTGCTCTTGTGATGAAGCTTTGCTGGAAGTACGATCAACATGTATTTTACAGTCCTGAAATTAAGTTTGATTAACGGCAGTATTCAATCTCGCATAGCTGCGTTGTGTCTTTCTACATATGTTTCTCACGTATACTGACATGGGGAGGATGAGCCTCTTTGTTTGGTGTCCACCGCGGGGTAATATGCAGCCATGCGGTGCAGATATCTTTGTGTAATATGATGGGAAGGTTCAATTGTGATAGACCCAATATCCTGGGTGAAGATGCTTGATTGAGGCGTAAATGAGATGGGGAACTTTAATGTTAGTTTTTTGTGAAGATGTTTATGAGAGATTTGAGATATAGAGATAGTGAAGACAAGTGGCACGGGTCTTGTTGTCGTCTATGGAGTTATCAGGACATATCCTTCGGTTCGTAGTCGCTATATACTGACCTGCCTAGATGGTGGTTGAGACTTGATTGGTGCTCATGGTATAGAATCAAGGTAGGGCTGAGCAACGGATATGGATCATCTTCGACTACTTGCAACAAGCTGGATATTGAAGGACAGTGTACGAATTAGGAATATCGCGAGCTTCGGCGTAGAAAGCCAGGGCCGTGAAGGGAAAATAGACTATCACGACAACCCTCCATTCGATGGTGTCGGCGCGTAAGGTTTCCAGGTTGACAGCATTGGCGCTGTTTGAGGTAGTGACCAAATGTCTGAAACCTCATCACTTGCATGGTGTGAATCTAACCTCTAGGGTGCTAGATCGATAGATGTGAGATCTGAAAATCGAATATGATCTCTGCGTAGCCGACCATACATACCAGTAGATGTTTGCTGGCCCGAATCGGTGTCAATGCTCAGCAGTGATCAGACCATAAAAAGAAGATATAGCGATTCGCCGATGAATAGACAGGAAGAGGTAGTGGTATGGCTACACTAATGTTAGTTGGTCCAGACCCGGGAGCTGCCATTCCATCAATAGAACTATCTACTGCGAGCAATATGTTCAGCTGTTCACTGACTGAGGCATGCGCTCAAATATGGTATGACGATATCATAGCAAAACCGACGACTTCATCAAAATAAAGTTTCTCGCACGACTGCACTCCACACTGGAAGAAGCATAAGCGCCCCACACTCAATCTTACTGACGGGTGCTTTGCATTTGTTGAAGAAAAAGGAGAAATAACTGCAGCCACGAGCCACTTCCAACATGCGCGCAGCGGCGTCAATTGGTTGCAGGAAGACGACTGCTGAAAGGAGGGCGTCTAACTGTCAAGATCAATAGATTCAGTTTAACTTGACAGTTTTGGCTAGCCAGATTACAGGCAATCTATTAATCCTAACAATTTACCAGTCGGAGTGTGGAGAAAGATGGGTCGGTAATATGTGTTAACTAATATTGCGGCAGGAAATGAGTGTTGATTTCCCGAAAGTGTATTTTCCAAAGGAGGCCCTCCACAGGTACGCGCATATCCCCAGTCGAACCTTGTCGAGGTCTGATGCGAGTATAAGCTCGTAAGTCAGAAAGCTATGCTTGGGCTTGCAAAGAGAGTAAGCCAAACCAGACATACGATCGTCGGTTGCGCGGTCTTGTTTCGCACGAACAGTATCTCGTACGAGTAAAGTACTCAAGCCCTTGCTAGACAACGTCTGTCTGACGGCGTAAATATCCCAAATCCGCAGTGAGTTTGTTGGCAATGTCTCTCCGCGGCAAGATATACTATCATGGTGAACACATTTCCAACAAGCTGGCCGGCGTTTCGAGAAGACCGTGATGCTATGATTCAGTCAAGAGATACCTGCGATACGCACTTTGCGCAGCACCACTGCAGATACTACAACCCGATCGATGATCGCCAACTAACCTCGGAAAGTACTAACGTGTGCAGTACTGCACAGACGATGTGCCGACTGTGATCTTTCTCCAATTGCACGGGTGATGTGCGGTCCACTGATGAAGGAAGCTTCGAATTGGTTCTTGCAGCTGTCTGAGTTCACCTGCATGTGCGAGTAAGTCGCCAACAACCTCTCAAAATCTTCATCACACAAATTGCTCTCCCATGCATACAGCAAGACTACCGTAATGTGCGGAAAGGGTGGAGAAAGTGATACATACTGTAGCTTGTCCACTAGACTGTTGCGGGAGCGCAAAGTTTACTGACAGGCGAATTGCGATTTTCGCTTTGCCGAGTCTATCGGGCGGGAAGAGCCCCCAAGTTTTGCGGATCTGAAAGAGAAACTCACTTTGAACTTTGTAATCTCACGTGAAGCCGCACGTTCCTGCCGACCCCAATGTCACTCAGCTTCGACCAATCCGAAGTCCTGAATAAAGCGCGCTGGCTTCGGGACAGCAGTGACAGGCGTCCGTTGTGGCTTTCTCCCCCATCCCGACACGGGCCATTAAGAAATCGAGGAACGTCCGAGCCGGGTCACACAGTCGCTTTGCCAGTAATAACAATGTGAATTAATGCATAATCGCAGTCCTGCACCATTACTTACTGCGCAAATATGCAATGTACAATGTAGACTTTTGCCCTAGGTCCGGATATGTACAGGATACATACACGATGAGCGAACGAGTGGGCTTCGCGGACGAGACGACAGCTTTTCACACCGCTTGTATATAGGTAGCATGCGCACGTCTGCACTTGGCTCGATAGTTTTCGTCAATGTGACATTCAAGGTTTTTCCAAGTCCGATGGATGGCCGGTTGTTATCGGCGCAACTTGGTATCCGGAGCTATGTACCAGGGAATATAACCAGGGCGGAACAAGATGATGAGCATTTGAGCAACTGAACATGGATGAATTGACGCAAATGCGCAAATACCACCTTTTTGCGGTGGCAAGGGATGTCCCTGGTCGACATAATCGCTTACCCCGTTGCCCTAGAAATTTTATCTAATCTCTGCGACCTCAACTGTTTGAGCTGCTGCGAGATCAAACTCGCGAACCCGTCAAAGCTGTTAGAGACTTCGTCTCAAGATACTTGTAGCGGCTATGCTATGCTATGCTACTGTGGTCAAGACGCTCATTACATCAGATGGCAGTTACCATTATTAGCCAGACCGTTCATGCAAAAGAATACGAAGGCAGGAGGATGATGGGATGGCGGAGGGCTTTGATACTCGCGCTTGTTACCAATGCGACCATCAATCAATGATGAGACGAAGGGCTTTTTCTAGATCGGTTGTACGAATTCTCCAAGTAAAGACATCTTGTAACATCAGCACGGCCAAAAGGTACCGGCCATCGACTGTCCAGCACTGCCATGCTTAATCCGAACAATGAGTCGACGTGAGATAATGTGACTGCCCACTGCCCTTGATTGTGCCATTTATGACCTGACGAGGACATACGATACGGACTCACTCTATGGATAGATTGGTACGAGCAGCGCCAGGTAGGAAAGATCGAACGAGTTCCTTTCTATCGTTCTATTACTGGCAACTTATTAATCTTTATCTTTATCTTGCTCGGCGATGCAGAGAACCAAGAGGTCACGCTCAGGTCTTGGGTACAAACCCCTCATTGTCTGTGTTTATCCCTGAACCGTATGCAGCAGGGTTACATCGCACAACCCGCGAAAACCTCATGAAAACTGTGATGCCTGGGTGAACTAGTAGGCTGGGCAAGCCTCAATGTATGGGATTCTTGCCTTATTGTTGAGCTTCCTTACCCATTCAGCGACTCTTTCGCTGCTCGTGTACAGTGTATGAGCAGTTAACCCCTCTTTCTCTATCGTTCGTACGGAGGGGCTGGCGATTGATGGACGACTTTCAACTAAAATTGAAGAATTCGTCCCGTTGGCTATCATAGAAAAGGTTAAGTGTATTGTATATTGATCCTAAGCTTACACCTCTTTTGGACGGAAAGCGAAGTGAGATCCGAGGAGTCTAGCAAATAAGACTCGCTTTCCCCCTGCGTTGTGCGACTGCATTGACTGAGACTAAGAGCATGCCGAGCCCCCCTGTAGTAAAACCTTGCACACCACTGCCAGCCTTCCTTTACGCGCCGACAGCTTTCTGCAATTGAGCCAATGTGGCCAATCAGAGGCTGTAATTGGTACTTTTCACCAGTTTCGGGCTACCAATAATACTCCACATTGCCGCCAGCAGGAGGGTCTGTACCTCTACCACCCGCCTCGCGAACACTCATTGGATTTCGCTTTTACCCTGGCAAAAACTGAATTTGGCATGCTCGTCCACACACCCTCCGCATTGCTTATTGAGATCCTTGGGGCCATGGCCGGTCTCAGGAAGCTGTGCCTAGCTAGGAAAGTGCCCCATAGGTGCATGCAATTCCCGTCTTGCTTGCCTCGCAGTCGGCACCGCACCGGGGTAGATACTACCAGGTACAGCAAAGGTTACTCGTACTTCCTCGACTTACTGTACAAGACTAAAAAAGGTATCCATATGGTGAATCTCATGCACAGCTCGGTTCAATCACGCACCCATGTCGTTCTTGAAGTCATTGCCCTGCTCATTCTTAAACCTCTTAACCCGCTGGTCTGGCAGCCTCTTCTCAGACTTAACTTCAACGACCGACCTTCAAACACTAAAGCGTCTCATGATTCCGAAGATCCAACAATCTCCATACCATTGCATACCGTCTGTCAAACCGTATCTTCGTCAGATCATAGAACGGATCAGATGAAATCCGAACCTTTGGTGAACCTGATACAAGACAGCGCCGGGGCTTGCTAGCAACGGCCTTCATCTCACCTGCCCTGACTACGCCATAGTCATTCCCCCGCACCGCCCGGATGCCCGCTGTCAGAAAAGATCAGATAATCATCTCAAGGGCTACATCTCCCTTAAAACCAAATCTTGGACATCTGAAATCGACCGGGAGTCTCACCAACCCTGATACAAGCTACGAAGGAGATCGTCATCTCCAGCCCAGAGATTACGGTCCTGGAGCACGGGGATATAGGTAGAGGTACTCCTCATCTATCAACGAAGTTCAACCAAAGCGCTGAGCACTTGTTGTCGTCGATACCATTCCTTTTTTCCTCGTCGACTACCTTCACCTTCGTTATTCACTCCTCGTCCGCAGGCTCGGATCTATTTGATAATTTTAAGAATCTTTACTCGATACCCTTTTCCTTCCAACGATCTTATACTCTCACGATTTTCATACTTCCAACGAAATTATACTACCAAGGTTTCCTTTCTTAATACATATCTTTAGATATAATGGGAAGACTTATTAAAAACCATTGGGCACGCCTAATCGTCCTGACGGCCGCCGTCTGTAAGTTACCTTCTCTCGATTTCATTCACATGAATTTTAACTAACAACTCCTAGACCAAGTTGCAGCTGCAATCGAAGGATTCTTCTGGCCCAAAATCTTTTGGGACTTCTTGACCAAGAATCTCGACGGAGCAGTCAAACCAGCTCCCATCCTCCAGTCAATCAACTTGTTCTTCGGACTGTTTATGCTCGCATGGGAGTGGCCTCTTGGATTCTTAGTCGGCACCGCATTCCACCGCAGCATCGAAGCTAGACTGGTCATCCTACCATTGACAGCACTAGCAGCAGCCCTCCTCTATCAAGCTACCAATCCGGCCATCTACTACACGATTGCATTGGCAGTATACTTCTGGGCCTACAGCGAGGGCGAAGTGATAGCGGGTGTGTGGAAACTACCTCAACGACCACGTCAAGGCGGAAAAGTCTAGACTAGACGAAAAACAATCGATAGAACTTTCAAACGCGGCATCTGGGCATCAGCACCGCGTTTGGTGCTGGGCTGAAAATGACTTCCTCACCCAACTGCAAAGAAAGGGCGGTATTCCTAGGGTGGAGTTTGGGCATTGGCTTCATGTTACGCATCAGCGACCGGCGTTTAATTTTGGGATATGGGTAATGATGGGTATGGGATGAATGATGGTTGGAGATGTGGTTGAGGGTTTGGTGTGGTGATGGATTGTGGTTGTATCTTTATGGCGGGACGATATGGGCAGGAGATGTCAATATGGAGAGTGTATCGAGGAGCGGTGATTATTTTTATGCGTATCCTACGAATTTTTATCAATCGATCGCTCAACTCAATTATGATTATGCCTTCTTTTCTTACTACATCTTCACATGCTTGGGTCTTTTCCAGTGAACGCCTTCATATTTGCAGCCGTACGACCGGTCCTGCAGAGAAATCAAGATCTGCAACGGTGAGCTCGATTACGCCTTATTCCTTCCTCCTTCATCCGAACTGTTCACCTGCCATCCAACGAATCTGTAAATAGCACCATCTCCCACCGCCTCACTCATCCAATCTATGAATCTGCCAACCAAACGTGTTACAGCCAGTGAGTGGCAATCAATCAATCACATTACCTCCCTCTCTCTAACTGTGCCTCCTCTCACCAATCCAACCTACCCAATCACCACACACAGCCCAACTCATCACCAATACCACTGCTCATCTACACCACACTCCAATAACACTCACCGTATCATACCGTGTCAAAACACACGAGTACGACAACAAACCCAAACCCAAACCCAAACCAAGACCCCGATTCGCTTGCTTCCACGCCCCACTGATCTCCCTTCGATTTTTTCCTGTAGAAGCGCTGCGAGCCTATCATTCGACTTTACCCTATTGTCTATGAATTGGGCCCTGGTTACATTTCTTTTCTATTTTTGCTGTTCGTGGGCTAAGTTAGTTGTCCATCTGGTTGGGTTTGAGGTAGCTGGGGCTGGGTACGAAAGTACTTGGGGAGGATTTTGGTCATGTGGTTTGTGTTTTTTTTTTTTTTTGGTGAAAGGTACACGCGGAGGGGCTGGGGCTGGGGCTTGGGCTTGGGCTGGGAATAGCTATGGGAAATCTATCAGTTTGGATTAGTTACTTTCCATCTACCAGCCATCAGCAAAAACAACGAAACCCGTAAATATAGTCACGAGATATCCAAACAGACATCTACTCTACTTCCCTGACGGGTAGAGGAGGAGTAAGAAAAACCGATAAATCCTTCATCCTCCCCTAACCCGCATCCGTAACCTCTCGTGCGCCAGAATACGCAACCGCTAACTAACCTTTTACCTTCCGCTCAATCTTCCGATCTATCCTACCTACTTATCCCAGAAAAAAACCAAATCATTCAGAAGTTAACTTAAGCGCCTTGCCCACATCTTACTTACCGTTATCCAGGGGTACATACCAGTCAGTATATGTAAGTTTCGGGCCCTCGGCAGCAGCAATTAGCGCCTGATGCGCTGTGCCGTATTTTCTTCATTTACGGGTTTTGTTGTCCTGGGATGGGAAGTGGTTTACTGGGTGACGGTTCGGGTTGGTTGAGCTGCGACCTCAAGTGAAGAAGTACAAAGGAGGCACGACAACGCACAACATCGCATAGCCGCTCTCTGACTATTTCTATTCCGGAGGCCCGAGAGAGACGTGGGGCGTTGATCCGACGCAGAATTGAATTAGTTGTTATTTATTTAAGGTATACGGATGGATGGATAAATGGAAGGGGCTGCATATGTGTATATATGGCACAGTAAGGCTATTCAGAGATGGTAACTACAGTATCTGCTCTTTTTGAAAAGTAAGGTTACATTACAGATATATACGGTGAGTGGTATCGAGGAGATGGAGGGTGGTATTTGGAGATTTGCCGATATTGGGAGAGGGTGAGTGGTTTAATTGGTTTGTTGTTTACGGGCTTGTAGGAGGGATATGTAGGTACTTGGGAGTACAGTGGTATTGCGCTGGATTTGGCGCTTCTGGTTATTCTCGTTGTTGGATGGGTTTGTAAATTTGGACTGCGCGCTGCGCTCGGGATGGTTGCTTTTTTTCTTTTTGGTTTTTCTTTTGGCAAGGTGAGTCAGTCGTTGCCTGGGGCTATCCTGTTCTATACGCGCTTGCTGTACTCCAGTCGTGAGCGACAGGAAGAGATATCAGTGGCTGTTCAGGTAGAAAGCGGTTGCGGATACCACAGACAGAACATCGGCCCGTAGTTACGGGCTGGTTGATTCGACTGAGAACCCGATACTCGTGCTCGGAGCAGAAAGTTCTCGGATATTACTTCTCATAGGCTGCTTAGATGTGATGGAAGTCAGTCACTTTGTGACAGAGCAACCTATCTTTCCATGCCAGTCACCATTGGATCGGAGACTTTCACCAATGTAACCTTCACATGTGAATACACTGATAACTGCATCTGTATCCGCTCTATATGTGACTGCCTTCTCAGAAGCTCACGATGCATCCCTATCATGGTGGTGCCTGTTCCGCATGCTGTCTGTGAAAGTTTAGTGAGTGAAGCGCTCCTGCTGCTGCCATTTTGCTCTCTCTTTTCCAAACGAAATTAGCTCCTAGAGCTCTTCTGATGCATGTATCTCCATATCGTCCACTCTCATAGGTGAGTATTATGTATCGGCAGGTAAAAAGAAGCTGTCCTTGGGAAGAAGTCGTCTTGTTCAAGTGTGTGTTGAAGAGTGATGGCTATCTTACTCCACATCTTTGATTGCAATGTTAGCAAAGGCAGCAACTGTTTGTTACAAGCATTCGAAATTTGCCGCTATGGCATTGAGATAGTACCTTCAGGGCACATAGAGATGCATAGCGGCGAGAATATGTGAGCATGACTGCCGCTGGACGCCGCGGGAGGTTTCGCGGGAGGTTTGGCAGGTGCTATGGATCTTAGGTTTGATGAGTATTGGATCTGTGCCAACTTGGATTCCTCGCTGAGATGAAGTTTATTAATGAGTGGGTTGGGGTCTTAGGTTTGCGTAGCCTTCAGCAATGGATTGTTAATTTACCAGGAATCGATTCCGCCGCATCACTCATAGGTGATTGGATTTCTTCAAGCTTGAATGAGTAGCTGACTGAATGTCATGATTTGATTCGAAATTATCGAGATAATGGTAGTGTGCTCATCGTGAATAGAAGGAAAGGTTTCATACTATATTTAAGTCAGTATGACGACACACTTAACAACATATGGAGTGGAGATGAAACTTAGCGCATTCGTACCTTGCAGCGACCGACAGGAGTACATGCGCAAAGGCCAACATCATCATTAAGGGTGTGGAACGGGAACAGCCCAGTGATGTTAATGCTTTCATTTGAATTCGTAGCTACCTAAAGCCCTGATACTAGCAAAATATCCCGTCGTCAATCATAACATTTCGTTGATTTTCTGACTTTGAACCCTTCCATGGGTGTTGCTTTTTAGCAAATATGCTGCCTCATGCATGCAAACAGATAGTTTCCTCCGTCCCTAAGCCTTACGCTCCCCGTCCGTACCATTCGCCCGCTAACTCCTATCATGAAGATGCCTAGTTTGCCATTGATCCCTTGCTGTCGTTTGTGTTTCCTTGTCTCTCGGAAGTCTAGAGGAATTGCATTAGTATATTGCTGAGAATATAAGATGAAAAGTAAAAGGGAACATACGCTGGAGGTTTGAATGTCACCCTCTTGTAGGATCACCTGGATGATATCTTCTTCGTTCTTGTCCTCACCGAACTCATTCGCTAATTGAGATTTGGAAGCTTGGTCGAGGGTACCTTGGGCTCCGTGTCTAGATTGAAAGTCAGAATGGCGTATATATGAATGGTGCGGATTTGTATCGTGATGCAGGTGCGGAGTTGAAGGAGAAAAGGTGGCCCAATTAGGCTCAAGTGGGGTGATAGCAAGATGAGGGGAAACTTACTTGTGAGTAACGAAGACTTTGAAAAGGCCGACAACTTGAGCAAGAGGAATACTCTTGTCTCCCTTCCAGTTCTGAACGTCTTCTTGTGATTCGGCATAGACAACGAAATCCTCGTCTCCGTTCTTGCCCTTGTAGTGGACCTTGGTTTCACTGGAGTTTCTCATGATGGCGGTTGATTGTAGATTATTTGTGAATGTCGTGAGATGAAGTTGAGGTGATTGCTGATGGTAAGTTGAGTTTGGTGTTTGAGTTGTAAAGTTCTTTGTGTGTATGAGGAGAAAAGGGTTGGAAAGAGGGGAATATATTCTAGTTTTGTAGCTTGTCCAACGCGGCTGTTCCTGCCCCTCATGCGATATGATGTCATGTCTCAGCTCCAAGGATCACCCAGATCTCAATTCAAGTCTGCGGTCTCACGCGACAGCCGATTATTATAGAAGTGGACTCATCAATGGGTCTTGATCCTATGGTCTAAATGCCTTTTAATTTCTACTTGGCAGTGCAACCATGTTTGTAACTTTGTACAAATTGGTGGTGTTGGGCCAACCCTGATGAGGGGTTTAATTCAGGGTTTCGTCTACGTCACTGGCAGAAATGCTAGACTTCTCAAAGAACTCAATGCTGGAGTTAAAGACTACACGTACAGCTTGTTCTCAATTAGGTAAACCATAGCCATAGCAAGCAAACATATACCAGCTGACATCCATTCTCAATTCTTCTGTTGTGCATATACTATTAGAGTGTGGAATGCATTTAATATCCATTACTATGCTCGCGTCACTCGAGTAGATACTCCTGCTTCCACTAGAGACTCATAAATTAGGAGTTATCCGGTCTCAAGGACGCCAGTAAGTGGTAGGGTATTATCTTACAAAATCTATAACCTCGTCCGCAGCTTGGCCAGAGTCTTTACTGTCTGATAGCCATTGCCTCAATTTGGCTTGACCGTCGGGAGATGACGCAGCGTGCACCAAGTCAGGAATGCTGTGACAAATATCACTCAGAATATTCCTTGTGTGCTCTGTCATGGCAGTGCCGATTGTGCATGAAGGCAGGAGCTCAAATTGAGTGTTGACAGTTCGCTGTACTCCCGGCGAGAGCAATCGTTTGTGGAATATTTGTATTGTGGGAAGAAGCTGCTCTATGGAATGCAGAGGTAGAAGAGGCATCTGGAAGTTCTCCAATAAACTACCCTGAGTGAGCGCGACCTATATCAACGGAATCACTTCAGTTGATGTGGACTTACCTTACTTGAAGCTTCAAATATGCGGTTGTGTCGTTGCTTTTACCAATCGTCTGAAGGAGGAAGATGATCCCCACGTTACGACCTCCAGTCTGATGGTAGAGCCTCTCCACACGATCCATCACAGCAACCGAAGGATCTAAATCTACTGAAGAGAGAAGCAGTATGCGAAAGTATTCCTGATGGCTCTGATTCACCCGCGGGACTGGTATTGCCATGTCGTGTGTCTCAAGGCTCTTCTCTAAGTCACACAGTCAGCTTGGAGACTTGCGATTTAGAGGTGCAAGCGCGCCGAACCTTGCCATTTTGGCAACTTCTCCTTGAGTAATATTGAAGGTATGGAGGCCCAGTCTTTACGTTTGCGGAGAGTTGAGCAGAACATTTTTCATGTAGTGGACGAAGTAGTATGAGAGGTGCTGGTTTTTGGTAGCGAGCGGGGAGGGTAAGTAGATGTTGAAGACTCTAATGGTTTAGGAGCCGGTTCATTTATTAAATCTCGTAAAAGGCGCTTCGTTTGCCATATCTATGATTACAAGGGATTGGACAGACAGACTGCTGTTCGGTTTGCTTGGGTATATTTTACATTGGGTTGGAGTAGAGGTGGTTGTGTTTCTAAAACTGAATCGACTCGACGAAGTCGAGATCACAAGAAGATTCGCTTGCTTTAGAAGCTCATAACTCCGCACCGGCCATCGAAATGGCCTTCCATCTATACTTGGTCTTGCCGTCCTGCATTCAGCAGGGAACTAGAAAGCTACCAGAAGCAGTCATTCGCACAGTTGATCTGGTGTGCCTCAACACTTATACTCAGGATGCCAAAGGCCACTTCTTCTTCCCACTCGAGTTTTTGATCTCTAGCATTAGCTGCTCCAATGCGGCAACTCGTTCTTGCTGCTGCTTTTGCGCTTCCTCCAGCTCCTTTTGTCGTGCGTTCAGCTCCTCTTCCAGTTTCTCCAGTTCTGCTAACTTTTCTGCATTCGCATCTGGCTTCGCTTGCTGTCGAAGATACTCGTACATCAATAAAGATATTGCGACAGAAAGGATGAACGTATCACCGACAACATCGGCGAAAAGGTCAACAGCTCTGCCTTCCGGTAGAGGTCGAAATTTTCGTCTCCATACGCTGACGTCCTGCTGGTTGTGATGATGTGCCTTCTTCGATGTTTCCTCCGCTTTCATTTGCTCCTCTGTTTTCACTGTTGCTGCTCCTGATCGCTCTCTCGCCTTCTTCTCTGCTTCTTTGTCTCGCAGCAGATTCACTTGTATTCTCATGTTCCACTGATGCATCGCTTGTCCATATTTGGCTGCTATAACTCGGAATTTTTCGTGCTCATGAGCTTGTCGTTTTATCCAGTTCTGGCTTGGTTTAGATCGCACGCTTAACACCAAATTGTGACTGGAATACATACTGCACCGTACTTAGAAACATGCCTCACTAAGAGAGATCCAAGCTTGAAGAGGGGTAATGCGACCATAATGAAGATATCTAATAAAATACACTCGGCCACAGCATAGATTCACTATGACAAGGCTGGCGCACCTCCAACCTGCTTGCGCAATTTGTTCAGTTGGCTTCGCTTCGAACCTGCCGTAACCGTTCTTCACTCAGCGATACATCTTGTACGTGTCAACCAGCGACACAAATCAAAAAACCGGAGGTATCGGGCTCTGTCTGATGGTTCTCGAAGGTCAGATTTTCGGATCGGATAAATTATTCAATTTGCGTTGCTGGGTCGACCACTAGGTTCGCGCTTTCCTCGCTTTGCTCCGCCCAGACCAACGGAACCATGTTTACAGAGGCTCAACTAGGTAATGAGTGAGGAGAGAAAAATAGAGCTTTGAAATTCACTCTTTGTCGACCAATTCACCAATTCACTATTTGACCAATTTCGCCGGTCCGACTCCAAAGTACAATACGAAGATCAGCTGAGGGAACATGTGTCTATTTAATTGAGGAACTTCCGGTAAGTCCCAATTTTCTTTGAACAATCGTTTTGCGAAGAGCCTAGCGATGGAAGTCAAGATCTGCGAATTGCCACGATATTGGATCTCAAGAACGACATTGGTGTCAGAGGCACTCGCCGGGGAGGCGAGCAAAAGGCCGAAACCCAGCCCCAAGACGATTGAGAATTTTGCACGCTGCCATGGCTCCATACTCGGCCGCTATGTGTGCGATCATTCAGGAAGCCAAAACAGATGGCACATAGAACTTCGCTATACAAAACTTGTTTGGAGTCTCACCCCACTTGGCATAGACATTATTGATGTTTTGGGCTTTATCTTGTCACGTTTCTGCAATGTACCGGCGTCGTGTCCGCAAGAACATTTACCTGGGACGGGTCACAATTTCATATTCTTTACTGATTACCATACTATACAGGTTTTTTGCGCTCACGACGATACCCAGCTACAGGAGTTTGAACGACTGATTCATATTGGTCTCGATCTAAGACGATCCAAGAGAACCAGTAAGCTTGACCAGGAAGCTATCACGAAGAACGCAAGGACTGCCTTCGAAAGTGTCCAAAAACATCTTATCTGGGAAGAATCCTTCTTTGACTCATTCGAAATGGAGGCCCTATCGCCTCGAGATGTAAACGCGCATATCCGTGCGAAGCCAGCAGCTCAGAAACCGGCCCCTCCACCAGCGAAGCTAGGAAGAGAAAAGGATCATCCACCACCACCACCGGCCGAAGTGCCAGAACCACCATGCTCTGATCGCAAGAATGGCTCCATATACAAAACAGGCCGCTGCCTCGGGAAGGGAGGATTTGCAATTTGCTACGAGGCTCAGCTGAAGGGGACCAAAAAGAGGTATGCCTTGAAGATAGTTAAAAGCCATATGTCTCAGAAGAAGATGGAGCAGAAGGTATGTAAACTTGCGTATATTTCTTTTCTTGAAGCTAACCTATGACCGCAGTTTCAAACAGAGCTCCAGATTCATTCGAAGATGAACCATCCGAACATTGTCAAATTTCATCGCGCATTTACATACGACAAATGTACATATATCGCAATGGAACTCTGCCCGAACGCCTCATTGATGGACATGGTGAAAAAAAGGAAGTACCTCACAGAGCCCGAGGTTAGATTCTACACTGTCCAGATTGCCGGGGCTGTAAAGTACATGCATGCGAAAGGCATAATCCATCGAGATTTAAAGATGGGCAACATCTTCTTGGATAAGGACATGAATGTCAAGATTGGCGATTTTGGTCTTGCGGCTTTGCTTATGTCAAACAAAGATATGGCTGCTTGTCGACGAACAACCCTCTGTGGAACACCAAATTACATTGCTCCTGAGATCCTCTCGAAGAATAATGGCGGGCATGACCATGCTGTTGATATTTGGAGTTTGGGCATCATCATGTAAGTAACTTACCCCAAACTCTCTCGTCTGTCCCTCGCTAATTGCCAATAGCTTTGCGATGCTTACAGGAAAGCCTCCTTTTCAATCCCCAACTGCCGATGAAATATACCGTAGAGCAAAGGAGAGAGAATATGAGTGGCCGCCACAATTCATTAAAGCGAATATGATATCTCCGGAGACACAAGATCTTGTAGCGATGATGCTGCAGGATGCCGAAGAACGACCGGGTCCAGACGTTATTGTACAACATCCATTCTTCACGTGTGGTTGGATGCCCCAAGTAGAAGAGATGACAACAGACCTGTTAGAGGACGCTCCGAGACCCGACCAATTTCCCTCGAACGCTGTTAAACCAGGCCGGCCCAACCCATATATACGAGCGCTCAAGAAACTCTGTATCAAATGCGAAGTGGGGCCATGGACGCCGAAGAAGCACCATACCAGCCTCTACAAGGAATGTGCGTTGGAGGAAAAGGCAGGCTTGACACCTCATGTGCCATTAGCAGAAGACATTGTATACCGTCCGTACAGTGACTGGGTGAAAGAACAAGAGAAACAGAACGCCGAGGAGAAATCTGGAATCGAAATAGAGGCGTTGAGCACTCTGATGGAACCCCTATCCGTGTCGAAAAATAACAACAAAAACATAGTAGCCCAGAGACCGGCTAGTCAGAGTTTCGCAGCCCAACAAAGAGTGCGCGATCAGCCTCCAAACCCGAATTCGTTGAGAGGGGCTCTTCCCCGACGACCGAACGGGAAGGCAGCAGGCACTAGTACTGAACAGGGCGAGAAGGTAGCCATGGATATCAAGCCCCGGGGTATTCTCAAAACGAAATCCGTGCCACAAATAGCTCCTGAAGCTGAAGGACGGCTTGCCGCGAATCTCGTAGAGGACTTGAAGAAAGCCGATGAAGAGCGAAAGACGGAAGAAATGACGGAACAACTTTCCCCGAAGAAAGTGGTTTCATTATTCGGTCCTCATGACAAGAGCGAATGGGTTCCTGGAACGAAGCCCGACCATATTCTGGAAAGCCTACGACACCTATCCACCGAGTTGGAACGAGCTCTGAATAGCAGAACCACTGTGGCTAACCCGAAATCTAGGCAGGCAAATCCTGCCATTGTAGTGAAATGGGTAGACTACACGAACAGATATGGTCTTGGATACATCCTGAGCAACGGAAGTGTGGGCTGTGTATTCCGCGAGACGCCTGCGGGCATCTTCGAAAGTTCTCGAACAGTCGTTCCGCCTTCGTGTATTGTTATCCGCAACGGAGAGAAGCACTTGGCAAACCGAACCAACAAAGAGTATGCCGACAGACACCAGATCATTCCAATCTCCGGGCCGGCCGTCGAATTCTTCGAGAGTAAGGGCGAGCGAGGTATAATCCGTGGCACAGTTCCTGCAGACCATTACAAAGTCGCTGAGACGAGTAACGGGGTACCATCTCGAACTTTAGAGCGGGGTGTAGATGTGTTCGATGATCGAAAAAGAGACAAGATTTGCTTATGGAAGAAGTTTGGCAATTACATGTCTGCATATGGCAGAGATGATGAGTATCCTTATGAGCCCTGGACAAACGAGGACATGGAGTCATCTGTTAATAGCACTGTCGTTACCTTTTATCAGCGATGGGGTGATGTTGGCTGCTGGGGATTCAGCGACGGATACTTTCAAGTAAGAGCGCGCTGATTACAATTGATACTGTTGTCACATTGCTAACTTCTGATAGTTTAACTTTCCAGACCACACAAAGATTGTTCTTTCCGCGGATGGAACTTGGTGCGACTTTTATCATTTATCTTTCGAAGCTGCGCGACAACTCAACGAGCAAGGCACACTCCCGGCAACTGCATTAGATGATCGACAACACCTCTCTTACCCCCTACAAACGCTGTTGAACTTCATGGCGAAGCCTTCAAGGACAGCAAAGACGACTCTACGCAAACGACCAGAGATTGATCCTATGATTCAAGGCTTGCCGCAAGCGAATGATTTCCGAAGAAAAGTCGAATTCATTAAGCTTGCGGTCAAAGAATGGGTACAGAATGGTGGACTGGGAATCAGTGACATGGAACCCAAAACGCGTCTACGTTGGCTGGGTCGACGTGAGTCAGGTGCCAGTAACAAGAAACTCAAGCACGTGTGGACAACTGTTGGAGGAAGGCAGGGTGACGAACGAAGAGTGGGTTGGTTCGATCCTCTCAAGCCAGACGATATTATTTACGACTCGGAGATTAATGGGGTTATCGTGGGATAGTCTGCTTTTTGGCAGATTTACCGGCATTTTTGGTTTGCGTTTACTTCGGATTGAAACGTTCTATGACTGCAAGACACGCATCACAATAGACATAATCATGACCTTTTTTTTTGGAGTTATGGGGGGTACAAGCCTTCAGAGGGTTCATCTCTGAAAAGGGCTAGGAGTTACGGATTGATGAATGCATACGGCATATATGCATATCTATAATATTGTTTCTCGGATGCTGGACTTGGTTGCTTTTATTTCTTCGCTGGTCGTTGTCTCCTGTCTTTCTATGACGATTCTCCTTTCCAATATCTTGTGCACAATGATGGCACAGGGATTGGGGTACTTCACTGTTTCATAATGAGCTTGCTGGAAAGATTTTGTTACTGCATGGATGAGAGATCGGTCGGGGAATTTGAAATTCAAGTCCTGCTGGTTGGGTGACTTGGGACTTGAGACTTTTGGAAGGTAGTACACAAACTGGTGTGCTGTGTAATTTATCTTATGCAATAAGAATGCTCGATAATTTTGTTCATATTCTTAGTTCTCTTCAGTATATGCATGCTGTGATGTGATGCGAATATCGAGGTGTTAGCAACTATCGACGACGTCTTCGGCTTGAAAAAACACGCCGATCTGAGCGAGCTCTCAGTGCAAAAATGATAATGAAGCTTTGTAATCTCTCAGAGTCTTTAGGAAATTGATTCAACAACAATACCCTAGATATGCTTAATGCTTTAGGTATTCTAGGCATATATTCGACAATAGTAAACCTCTTCGATCTATAATCCTAACTCAGCCTGTGTTCTACGCCGAAGAAGATGACTACATCATTACCGTTGATACGAAGTGATTTACTGATCTTTATGGTGGGAATACTTTTGTTGTTTTGGATGCATGATCATCGACACGAGTTATCATTCTTGTTTATGGGTCTCAATTCAGATGAGATTTTGTGAGAAATAAAACTACTATACGAGGATTTACAAAGAAGTAAGTGTGTACAGAAGGTTGTACTAAAAAAGCAAGATACATAGATGGAAGGCGGTTGGGAGAATACTCCTTCCTCAACACACGCCTTTTCCTGCGCCGATTGGCATCCTTTTCCTCATCCCCTCCACTTCCCGTATCTACCATGACTCACATACGACCGAGCAACGACGTTCTGATCTTCGGCGTGAGAGTGCATTCATATCAGCAGATTAGGGAGAGCATTTCTATCCAATCTATATCATGTTCACATCGAACTAGGAAATCTAGAAAAGGTGGATAGAACCCCAGCTCTGCTCGCATCCGAGACTGCCGGCATCCTTCCACAACTCGTTGGTGTAAGCAAAGATCGCAGCACGTCCACCACACTTGGCAATGATACCCTCGACAGCGGTCTTCTGCTCAGCTTCACCAGGGCATGCAGCACCGTTGCAAGAACCGGCGGATGGCCATCCGGTCTCGAGGTTAATGGCGGTGAGACCCGGGCAGACGGTGTCGGCGATCTCGAGTTGGGAGAGCGCGAAATCACCGGCGTTGGCGGCGGTGACTTGAGCGTTGAAGAAGGGGTGGAGGTTAGCACCGGTGATGTCGACTGCGGAACAGAGGACGTTGACGTTGGCTTGCCAGATGTTGAGGGGCTCGGTGGTGGTGACTGGTCCGGTGTATCCAGCGGCGCTGAAGGCAGATCGGGAAGAGCTGATGAAGGAAGCGAGCTCGGAGGCGCTGGTGAATCCGTTGAAGACGGCTTCGTTACCAACAACGATGAGCTCGACGAGCTCCCACATGCCCCAGGAGACAATCTCGGTGACTTGGTCGGCGGCGCCGGAGCAGCCTGCGGAGTCGATGTAGATACCGAGGATGAGCTTGATACCGGCGATCTTGGCGGCAGCTCCAACGTATTCGAGACCCTTGCAGTCAGTGCTGTAAATTCTGACGGCTTTGAAACCGCGGGCGGCGATGAGGGCGATGTCGGTGGCAATCATGGCCTCGGTCTTGCACTGCTTGTTGTCTTGGTATGGTGAGTAGGTCATGGCCCATTGGGTTCCGCTCATTCCATTGCCGACGCTACCACCGTTTCCACTGGAAGAGGCACTTGAGGTGGATGAGGCCTTGGCGCTGGAAGATGCCACGGAAGAGGCTACGGAAGAGACGACGGAAGAGGCGGCGGAAGAGGCGACGGAAGAGGCGGATGCGACGACAGATGAGACAGATGAAACTGGAGCAACGACGGAGGAAGCTGGTGCCGAGACAGAAGACGCTGGTGCGAGAACAGAGGAGACTGGTGCAACAACGGATGAAGCAACTGCGGCAACGCTGGTGGCTGGTGTGGCGACTTCTCCAAGTGAGCTAGAAAGTGCGCTAGAAACCGGGGCGACAACGGAGCTAGCGATTGAAGTAGCAGCTGGGACGATGCTGGAAGTAGTGGCTGCAGCTGGAACGGAAGCTGGGGAGGTAGCAGCGGCGAGGGTAGAGAGAGAGGAAGAGTATGGGCAGAAAATGACATAGTTAGTCTCGGTGACGGTGGTCACGACTTCGGGTTGAGTGTAGGTTCCCGGAGCATATGAAGCTGGGGTTGGGTAGACCAAGACGGTGGAGGCAGGCACACTGGTGGTCAGTGGTGCAATGGTGTAGGTTCCTGCGGAGGGACACACGTAGGTGGTGGTGAGGATGGTGCTGGTGACGACTCCTTCCGAGGTCGAGACGGCGGCGTATGGGCATACGACGGTCGTTGATTCGGTCACAACGGTTGTGACTCCTCCTACGGTGTAGGTTCCGGCGGATGCCACCGAGGTGGAAGTTGCGCCGCAGACGGTGGTCGACTCAGTGAGAGTGACGGTGGTTGCTGGGATGGTGTAGACACCTGGGGTAGCGACCGTGGTTGCCAATGGGGTAGGCACGACGACGGGAGTGTTGGAAACTGGAGCAGGAGAAACGACGGATGCCGGTGGAGAAACGACGGCTCCCTCTGCGCTTGAGCTTGAAACTGCACCGGTTGGGGCAGGTGGGAAGTATACTGAAAACTGATGTTAGATGAGATACTCCGGTTGTGTTTGAAATGTGATTCTTACGTTGAGGCTCTCCAGTGATGGTGGTGTAGATAGTTGTGCAACCACAGGTCTCCGCGGCAGGAGCAGCAGCACTGGTTCCTGTGACCATCAATCCTCTCTCATGGAAATCCTGGTGGCCATGTCTCTTTCCATAGTTGGCTGATCTCGCATTAACACCACCTGCGATCGCCGCAGCGACGGCAATTACTCCTCCGGCCTTCATCTTGTATAGTATCTTGAGAATATTACCACGTTACTTCTTGAGTGCAAAAGTTAATGTATATGCGTAGTTATCAATCGTAAAGAATGCCCGCTAAAAGAGTGAAGCGGTAGGCGTGTAGAGGTGAAAGAGTGAGAGTGAGGTGACAACGTCAAACGAAGGGAGTGAGGTGGTAGAAGTAGAGAACGAGGAAGGCGGAGAATAATAAAGAGATGGATGCAAAGAAAGCTAAAAGCTAAGGGTCCGCATGGTGCCTTAGCTTTAGTCCTACCTCTCCCATGTGGATTTTGAAGTCTAGACATGGGCATGTAAGGTTAAGTGTGTCCGGAGGGGGTTCGGATGTAGTGAATATGATTTGATGCCGATACAGCGTGAACTCGTCTAACTATTCCAAGAGCCAAGAGACAGACAGGTCAACATGGCTAAGACTTTTTGATTGGAACGATGGATACCATTGGACGGATGAGTGGATCTCTTATGCTAATATTTCACAGTTGAGAGGGAGGACTCGTAGTTACCAAGAGATGATTGTTGCTGTGAAGTATGCTGTTTGTTTTTCCCGTTGTTCGTATCGACAATCATTCTACCGCCGTCATACAAACATTCGGCAAATGGTGATCCCAGAAATCGCCTCCTCTTTCTCCAAAGGTGCACATCAATTCGGATGCATTCATAAGGGACTTCCAAATCAGGTAAGTCGCGTTGACTGTTATGGTGAATGTGCGGATTAGGTCGAGAAAAGCTCATTTCCCACTGTCGTACATTTCATGGGTACCCCTGAGTTTCCCCGTTAAATGTGCACAGAGCACGGACTGGCGAAGATGTACGTCAGGGATGATTTTGGCCGTTCAGTCTTCCTCCAATGCATTGCAGAAGGGAGCGAACAGGACAATTCGTGGCAATTCTCTAATTTGACTATTTTACTGACATAGGACATTTGTTGGAAATGAATGCGCGTAATTCTTTGCGGCATTGGAAGCTGTACCTGTTCGATTGGTCTGTCGATGTTAGCCGTGGACCCGTGGTCAATCAGCAAAGTCCGTAAACAAACATATGGGGAAAATATAGGGGAAGCGACCAGAGTTAATGTTAAGTTTAGAGTCGATCAATCATTTTTAGCCATTTCCGCGTGCATGGTATACTCAGCCTCTCCAGATCGGGCTTGGGGACGGGGATACCCAGCTGCAATTGTGCAATGCGCAATATGCAAACCGTATCCCACGTATTGTGTCGTCGCGCGCAGAGCCGTTGTGGCCGTACAGCACTGACAAACAAGCAAGACTCATCAGTTCTTTCTTCTTGTCTAAACAGGTCAGTCTCTACCCAAGCATAGCCTGTAAGTCTTCCAATTCGGTTTAACCCAACTCACTTTCGTAAGGATAACCAAGTTCTAAAAGCCGGTGAAGAATCGTATTCCAATGCAAATGGCCGGAGTTGACGGCGACATCTTAACCTCCTCCACTCATATCCACACATCCGTACTCGTCAAGAAACCGTGTTCCTGACTAGTCCTAATTAGTCACCGTCACCCCTTGGCGCCTGGGCACATTTCCGTCCAGACGACGAAGATCGTTCAATCTCCTTTTGATTATTTTTTACTGTCTTGGGAAGTTGTGAGGAGATCATTGGCCACTTGACATCGTCCCTTTTCCATGGACCGTACAATCAGGTAAGCTTCTTCTGATGTCTCTCGTCGCCTCGCGGTTTCCTTTCGCAAATGTGGGGCATCATCTCGTACTCAATAGTCCAGAAGAGTCGTGGAATTGGACGGCAAACTTACAGCTTCATGTCTCGCACATTTTTCCAGGGCAACTTTGGCCAGCCTTAGAAATAGATTTCGATTGTGGGGATCAAGAGTGCCGTAACTCAGCCCGTCCCCATTCTGCGCCACAATGAGCTTTCGCTCTCCAACGGTGGAACATTCTGCGTCCTTTCTTCTCTCGAACGCAGTACCGGTATCTCGCCACTTGCCCCCTTGGCGCGCTCGTGTTCTGCAAATTACTGTTGTTAGGGGAACTTCGGCCGGCCGGCCCTATCAAACTGCGATTCTGACTTTCAATTTGTCATGCCTACTGCCCTTCTTTCCTATTCATGAGTAATGAACAGAATCACCATCCATTCTCATACATACGGACAACACTCATGATTTGCCAACTCCTGCCCTGATTCTTGTTTCGGCAGTGATGAATTCTACGTCTGGACGAATGATGTTCCATGTATAGACAGTGCCGATAATTGGTGCGTCCTAAAGACTAGTACCATTCATCTCACCCAAGGTTCTTAGCTTGAAGTCAAGCTGGACCAGCAACTTGTCTCTCTTCTTGGAATGGAGCTCTGTCATCTCTCCATGGATGTTTGTTCATGATGCAGCCAGGTATGTGGAGTATACATACCCGAGCCAACCGTCGAACCTGGGTCTCCAGCTGAGTACGATTTTGAGAAATCCATCAGTGTCCATGTTCTTCATGCGTTCAAAAAGGCAAGAAAAGCAGCACAAAAGATGTCTTGTTCAATATAGACTGCTCATTTTCTTTACCACACTGTAAATCTTTTTATAAAACTGCTTATTTCATAGGTAATAAATCTTGTTCGTGCCATGGCCGCAGGATTCGACATGGCTCCGTTCATCTTCCCGAGGAGCCACATCACCCAGCAATCCAGTCCTGTCTTTAGGTACTCGAACAGTAGCCAAGCTATGAGCCATTCTTGGAGCTACTTGAGTAAGAGGCATGTAAGAGACCTCGAGCATCGAAGAGTGGACTTCAAGGGACCATGAATTTGATGGCGAATGAGGGCATGACGGAAAGAAATGGAATACTGCATCTAGCAGCGGTCACACACCACAAAATAAGGGAGAAGCAGTTGTTAAACCCATCTCTCGCGTTTCACAAACACCCACATTAAGATTACGAGCGAACTAAACTTCCAGTCAAAGACAGAACAGAAGTTAAAAGAGAAGAGGAGCCACCAATAGCCTCCTACAGTGCTCGCCCAACGACGAGAGAAGATAGAATCTCGAGAGCACCTGCGCGTGTTCTATATATCGTTCTGCCTCTGCTTCTTTTTATCGCCGTTCGCTATTCCACGATTCTATTCGTAGCGATGCCAGCTCGGAATACGAATCGAATGATGCTTGGGATCAGCTGTTGTCGAGCGCGGAAGGATCTTGATTTATCAAGTGGTGAGGTGAAGGTGGGGGGATCACCGGAGCTACGTGAGGGAGTGTGGAGAGGAGAGAGAAAGAATATGAGAAAAGAGGTAGCGGAGGGTGGCGAAGAGACGACATCGAGGCAGCCAACAGTGCTCGTCTGTTTATGGAAGCTGAGCCCTTCACCCTGATCAGCAAGATGCTCTCTACACCCGTGAATACATTATCGTTCAAGAAGGTCATATTTTGACCTTGTAGATTCGGGTTGGAGATGCAGCTGGCGGAGAAAGGTTGTCAACGACATGTGTGGCGAACGCATTTACGTGTATCCCGAAATCAAAGTTGTGATGTATTGCCTAGCAGTCTACCAAAACGAGTAATCGCCTAACAAAAGAGCTCTTTGCTCAAGTACAAAAACCATCTCTTCTTGAGCTATGCCCCCATAGTGACTATCACGATGGAAGGGTACACTGGGGATTCGAGTAGGTCGGCACATATGACAATAATTGTACATGGGTTTGCAAATATACAAATATTTCATTAGCTTCTTTGGAGAAGATGCATAGGTTGATGTGGTTAAAATTTTGATATCACGGAATCGTGTCGTCCAAGAACAAGAGCAAAAAGACAAGTGATGTTCAAGATATCACATGTGGCTAAGAATGGGAGAAATATAGAGCCTTGAAAACAAGGCAGAATATCTTTTGTGCGAACTTTTGCCCCGCTAAGCATTTCCACAAATCGAAATATTCACGAATTCACGGTTCAAGTAAAGTGCCCCGACGACTTTTCACGAGATTCTAGCATCTACATTCGTCGCAACCATGGCACCTATTTCACTGTCAGATATCATCACTTCCCTGCCGTCTGAGGACTCATGGGGACCATCAGTCTCTACGGAAACAACCCTAAATGGCGTTCCATATGCTCCATATTCGAAAGGCGATAAATTAGGTCGCATGGCAGATTGGACAGCTGAGGGCAAAGATGGAAGAGATGGCCGAGGAGGGAGACAGCAATACAACCGAAACTATAGAGGTGCGATATTACCTGGATTTTTTATCCATTTATGATGGTGTTCACTACCTGGCATATGTTTGCGACGCCTAGAATTCCCACTAATACATTAATCACAAATAGATCAACAAGTTTACGGTGCTGGAACTTCCTCTTTATTCGCCGTGCAAATGGCAGAAGACGAATCCACTTTCTCGGTTGTCAGCAATACTCGCGATTCTACCAAGACTCGTTTTGGACGTGGTGGAACCTTCACCCGAGGACGTGGTCAACGTGGTGGCAGAGGTGATACCAGAGGTGGCCGAGGACAATTCCAGAGGGTTGGTGGACGAGGTGGACAGCAAGGTTATGGTTACGATAGCCGTGGTGGTCGAGGAGGTGCACGAGGCGGCAGACGATTTGGATGGAAAGACTACGACAAGCCGCAGAGAAATCGTGATGCCTCTGTCAACATCAAGCCCGACTGGAAAATGTTGGAGGAGATTGATTTCAACCGTTTGGTTAAGCTAAATCTCGACACTGATGATGGAGAAGATATTGACAGCTATGGTTTCTTGTACTACTATGACCGATCTTTCGATAAGCAACCCGTTAAGTCTGCCGAGCGAAAGTTGAACGTCGTCGATCGCGCCGCTTATAATGTCACCACATCTTCCGACCCAGTCATCCAAGAACTTGCCGAGAAAGACGAGGCTACAATTTTCGCCACAGACAGCATTCTCTCCATGCTCATGTGTGCCCCTCGATCAGTCTACCCCTGGGATATTGTTATTGTCAAACAAGGCAACAAAGTATTCCTCGACAAGAGAGACAATGCTACCTTGGATATGGTTACAGTCAACGAGAATGCTGCTGATGCACCAATGGATGCCTCAGAGGGTAGCAAGGACGCCATCAACCAGCCAAGCGCGTTGGCCGAGGAGGCAACTTATATCAACCACAACTTCGCAAACCAAGTGGTGAAGGAAAATGATAGCCAGAAGGTGGAGATGGAAAACGAGAACCCATTCTACAATGCCGCTGAGGAGACCGAGCCACCTGCTAGCAAAGCATACAAATACCGCAGATTCGATCTTTCTTTGAACGATGAAGATCCAGTTCATTTGATTGTGCGAACAGAACTTGACGCTGTTGCAAAGAACGCAATCAGTGGAGAGGACCAATACCTGACGGTCAAAGCTCTCAATGAGTTCGACCACAAAGCACAAGGAAGCGGAGGTGCTCTGGACTGGAGGACGAAGTTGGTCAGCCAACGTGGTGCCGTTGTTGCTACAGAGATGAAGAATAACAGCTGCAAGCTTGCAAGATGGACAGTTCAGAGTATCATCGCTAAGGCCGATGTCATGAAGCTTGGGTACGTATTCCAGTTCACTCAGCAGTATACTTTTACTAATATCATAACAGATTCGTTTCTCGAGCAAATCCAAAGCTTAACGACCGCCATGTTATCCTTGGTGTTATTGGCTGGAAGCCTCGCGATTTCGCCCAGCAAATGAATCTCTCCTTGTCTAACGGTTGGGGTATTGTCCGCACTATCGTTGACATGTGTATGAAGCGGGAAGATGGCAAATACGTACTTGTTAAGGATCCTAATAAGCCAACCCTCAGACTCTACCAGGTTCCAGCTGGAAGCTTTGAGGATGATGAAGAGGGCAATGTGATTGAAGAAGCCGATGAGGGTGACGAATAGATGGTGGCACGGGCGAACTAAAAAAGTTACCATGTTGGACACATGTGGGCTGGACTTCATGGAGTTATGATAATGGGCCGCGTACATTAGATGACCAGGCTAAGGTGTTGACAATTGAAGTTGCTATGCAATCAAGACGTCGAGCATCAATGCTTATTAATTCTCTTCCCCAATATACGCCTTGGCCCAATTCAGTAATTGGTATGGTAAATGGCGACCAATGGTTATCGCCGAAAATACTTAGCGAGGGGTATGAGGGTTGATTATCAATGTACTCTGCAGCCTTCTTGTACACCTCGAGATGCGCGCTTGTCAATGTTAATTTACATTACAAACATTACAAGACCAACCATGTTCTAGAATCTCTGCTGCAATAGTGATTTGGCCAATGTGCATTATTCTCTATGTGGAAGTTCTCTGAGGGTCTTTATCTATCGGTTGTACAGGACCCCTTGAAAGATGTTTGCAGCCATGAACTGAATCAGTAATCATTCTTGGAGAAACCAGTATCTCCTCTTGGAAGCAATCAATCATAACCAGCATTTTATACTTTATAATAGTTCGGCGGTCGAAAGCTCCAGAAATTGATAAGCTGAAAGCTGACTTGAGTGCTTTGCAAGCAGCTAGGATTTTGGTGATTGTGCTGGCATTTTTACGTATATATGACCCCACTCGTCCTCTGCATTCACTTCTCATTCCATCCAGCAACTTGTTCACAGCTTAATCTTCAAAACCAAGACAAACATTGTTCTTCTTGCACAACCACGCTCTTTCAGAAACCCAGACACTTTTCACCTCATCACAATGGCGTCCAACGATGTTGACCCCAATCAATTCACGACCCCTTTTTCGATCACAAAAGCCATCCATCGTGACCCCTACTACGCAATTGAACCTAGTAATCCAGCCAACAATCAGAAAGGAAAGATTATAATCATCACCGGAGCAAGTGCCGGAATTGGAGCCGTGAGTTCTCGGAAGTGACATCCTTAATCAGAATTCAATAACTAACGACCTACAGGCGGCAGCTAAAGTTTGGGCAGAAGCTCACGCCTCTGGCATTGTGCTTGCAGCACGTCGTTTACCAAATCTGGATGCACTGGCTGCTAAACTTCAACCCCTTAGCCCTGAGACCAAGTTCGTCAGTGTAAAAGTTGACATTTCGATTGAAGAGGATGTCAAGAACTTGTATGCCACAGTGCAAAAGGAGTTCGGCAGGCCTGCCGATGTTGTTTTGAATAATGCTGGATATCTAGAAGACGGGCCTCTGGTTGGGGAAACCGAGCCTGCTACATGGTGGAAGGGATTCGTGGGTCTTCCCATGCTGATGCATTCAAAAAGCAGAGATTAATCTTCAAATCACAGGAAATCAACATGAGAGGTCTCTACAACATGATCCACCACTACATCCGCTCATTCCCCGACCCCAAAAACCCTACCGGAACAATCATAACAGTCTCATCTGGTCGTGCGGGCCTTTCCACCGTTGGTGGATCTGCCTATAATATCTCCAAGCTCGCTGAACAACGACTAAACGAGCACGTTGCTCTCGAATATCCTACTCTCCGCGTCTTCACCACTATGCCAGGTATTGTTCCTACGGACATGGCAACTGATTTCTTCAAACCCTTTGCTAAGGATCATGCGGATTTGACGGGTATGTTGGCGTTGTATTTGGCGCAGGATAAGGCGGATTACTTGAGGGGAGGTATGGTCGGTGTTAATTGGGATGTTGAGGAGATGGAGAAACATAAGGATGAGATTGTGGAGAAGAAGTTGCTGCACACTAGTTGGTTGCCTATTCTGCCTGCAGAGGGAGGAAAGGGTCTAGGTTTGGATGTTTAAAGGGGGTAAATAGTTGGGATCAAGGTTTGGAAAAGTTATGGTTAGTGTTATTGATATTTTGGAGGGGGTAAGGATCGATAGATTGAACGATGTTAGGCTCTTGGAATGGTTATCTCCATTTTCCCAACCCAAAGGTCTCATACAAATGGGTATGAAGCCCCGTGAGATTGGAGGGCAGGATTCTCTATCCATACTTCCTCCCACTAGGGGGTGCACTCACTACCAGACCAACTTTTGATTGTTTAAGTAATATTTGAACATTGTGAACTAAGATATACTTTAGTATAATCAAATATCTGATTGTCTAAATAAAATTTGGATATTGAGAATATCTAAGTTTGAAGTTGGTTGGATAGTGAGTACACCTCCTGGTGCTCTTCTGTGAAAATCAAATACACCGATATTGGATAACGATCTCATAAGAGCTGCTTAAAGAACAACAAATTTGAGCATACCAGATAATAAGATTCTGGTAAAGCATTTGAAAACCCATTTAAAGTGCGATAGTCCCAAATTCTTGAATTGACATCACGATTTTGCCAAGGCTAGTTGCGCGCCAGAGAAATCTTCGATCGACACATCTTCATATTCTACTGCATATTCATGTTACTAACGCATATTTTGCTGCTGAGACAGAACAAAGAGTCAAACATATCCCAAGTGACGATGCCAGTCGGAATCTGAGTTGACATAAATCTTATGTGACCACAGGCCTATGTTTATACCCTGCATGTCAGCTCATCCAAGCGGCCGCGGCCGACAACACAACACGGCAAGGCAGAGCCAACAGCAATTTTCACTTCGTTTCTGTTCACCAGTCAATCGTTTTTCCATTTATCTACGCTCATTTTGAGCTCTGAGACACTTCTGAAATACTTATGTAACTTACAGAGAAGATATTGCGGGCAATCACACTGCGGACATCATGCCCAGAATCACGATTCGCAACGAGTCACAGCAACCCCGCACCCAACCTCCATCCGCAGCTCAGTCCTTCCGCAATGCAATCTTAACCCACTCGCGATTTGCCTACGACTCTCCATCACCTCCCAGAGTCCCATCCTATGATACACAATCAACAACCACCTCATTACCCCCCTACGACGCCCCCTCCCTCGACAACACAGACCTCGAGCCTCCCCCACCCTACAGCGAGCGCTCTCACCTCCTCCCTCGAAAACCCCCCTCATACACATCCGGCCGATATCCCGACTCCGACACCGAGTCTGGATACCAAAATCGGCATCCCAGCTGGAAACGCAAACCCCTCATCTCGAAATGTGCATGGCATCCTATCATCACCGGGATACTGGTCTTTAGTGTCTTCGCCTCGTTGGTTAGTTTACTTCTATCACAGGACTGGCATGCGGGAATCGAGGAGCCGGTGAGGAGGCAGAGGGTTGCGGTTGTGGGGGCGGGGCCGGCGGGAGTGGGGTGTGTGGATGGGTTGGTGGGGCAGGGGAGGAGGGGGTTTGGGAAGGGGGTTGATATTGAAGTTGTGGTTTTTGAGGAAAAGGATCGGATTGGGGGTAGGATGGTGCTTGGTGATGAGGGGGAGGTGGAAGTAGAGGATGTGATGAGTGGAGGATTGATGGAGAGTTTAGTAGAAGTGATTCGTGATTCCGAGAGCCAAGAATGGAAAGATATGAAAGTGTCTAAACAAGCAGAAGTAGTTGGAATGTAAGTTCCCCCCTTATCATTTCTTCGACTTGGATTCTAACAATACACCAAAAAGCTACAACGACAAAACCCTCCTAACCTCCATCACCCGCCCATACACTTCCCTCCCCTACAGCACATGGCTCTTCCTCCTCTTCCACTACGGCCCCTCCGTCTGGCGCGCCCACGCCCTCCCCAGCGGGACCATCTCCACCCTCACCCAACTCCTGCACGCCCGACCCCGCACCCCTTTCCCCTCCACCCAAGCTCTCCTCCGCCTATTCAGCAGCGCCTCAACCAGCACCAGCACCAGCGCGCTCGCCCGCTTGCAGAAAAACGGTATCAGCACCGCCTACACGCATGACATCCTTGCGCCCCAAGTCCGCCGACACACCGGCCAAGAAGTCCCCGAGATCAGCGACCTCGCGCTGAGTATTGCATTATGGCGAGAAGAGCAGGGCGTGCAGAGAGAGGCCCAGGGCGTGTATTCCGCCCTCATGAACTCGTTACTCTCCTCCAGTAGAGCAGAGCTACGCACCGCAACGAAAGTCACGGGGCTCCGACGGGAGATGGTAGATGAGGATGGGGGTGAGAAATGGATTCTGGAGTATGTGGATCTGAGGAATGCATCGGCGGTGGGATATGAAGTTTTCGACAAAATTGTCATTGCCGCGCCATTCGATGATTCGCTTGTGAAAGATAGTATTGCACTGGGCGATGCAGGTGCAGATACGTCGCGGACCAAAATGGAGGAGTATCGAGCACAATTCATAACATTCTTCAGCACCCGCGAACCTCTCGCACATTCGCGATTCGGCAGCGGAGACACAATACCCAGTCAACTCCTCCCACAGGCTCCGAGCTCAGAAGGTATAACTGAGATTTCCTTCCTGCGCACTATCACTCACCCGACACCTTCCCACCACTATCGACTCCTGTCATCACTCCCAGTTTCCAACGCTACGTTTCAGACATATATAGGCCTGGAACTCGACACGCTGGAATCATGGACGCAGTATTCCATTCCGTATGCATATCCACCGATGTACGCGCGCAGTATCGTGGAAGCGCAGGGAGATTTTGCAATGCGTAAGGGGCTGTGGACGACGAGTGGTGCAGAGGGGGTGTTAGGGAGTTCTGTAGATTTGAGCTGGGTTGTAGGGAGGAATGTAGCGCGGTTGGTTAGTGCTGAGATCAGAAAGGATAAAGTGATGAGAAAGTAAAGGCGGGCGGAAGCGAGGAGTGAGAAGTGATCTGGTTGCAGAGCATGAATGGACGACAAACGGATTTCCCGGATTTCTGGAGTTTGAGGAGTTTGCCCTGAATAGGAAGAGGAAGGTTTGATGCACAAATAACGACTTGATGATCTGATTTGCAGGAGTAACATTTCCCAGATACAGTTTCTACCACATCTAGTTAAGAAACTTTTTATACAAGGACTGCCTTGGTATCAAAACAATAACTAATCAAGTTTGTCATGTCAAGTGCTCCCCCCGTGGTTAAAAATAATTAAGCCCCCAAAAGACACCTCCGCTAAAGATTTTGTAAACCCGAGCCCCATCCACCTCCATAACGCCAAAAGAATGAAACATGATATCACAGTTAAGGCATGTAATGCATCATGCCAGGAGAGGCGTCCGTAGAGAACAAAGCCTGAAGAGCATCGCGGACCTCAAACTCCTCCAGCGCCGCACCGAATCTGTCATCAGTCAGCACTACCTTGCTAAGCCACTTCAAAATCAGGGGCACATACCCGTAGCATCTGACTTTAGGGAGTAAGTCTTCGCTTATTGCCTTGAAATCCTTCTCCTTCAGCTCAGACAACCTTGGGTGAGCGAGAACCATTCCCCAAGCCATCACCGGCGTAATCTCGCCATTCAGATCAAGCCTTTTGCTCAGATCAAGCAGATTCGACAAGTCTGATTTGGAAAGATCCCATGTCTTCTGCGGTAAGGGCTTATTAACATGCGGCAAACAATGGCCAAATGGAATGTCTGGATGCTGTTCCATGTCGACTTCGGGAGGACATGTCGCCATGAGTGCATGTCCACACCATATTTCGCCTTCAGGGTCACTCGCTCTCTCCATGAGAAATTGCATGTGATCCATACAAGGTCGCTCGAGCCTACGCCGAAAATTGTCGTCAGCTATTGAGGAGGCGACATCTACGGCTTCGGAGGATTCCCGTACGTTAGGACGAAATCAATGCCTGCCTGATCATAATCCACCCCTGGCTGAACCTGCTGTTGCGCCATACTCCGACCATTCATATTATTGCTGGCGCCGAATTCAGGAGGCGAGCCGTGATTGTATTGCATATTGCTGGGATTCATATTCGATGTGTGGCTTCCCGGAGGAGGACTGTAGGTCGTTGAGCCTGGCGCATAGCTGCCGGATACGCTTCCACTCGAAGTATATCCCACACTCGCATTTCGTTGAAGTTCGCCCACACCTCCGGTACCATTCCACGGTATGCCATGTTGTGCAAGGAGCTGTTTTAATTGCCTATTTTCTTCTGCGAGGGATTCTTTGCTCCTGGTGACTGTGCTGAAATTCTCCTTCAATCGTAAAACTTCCTGTTCAAGAGCTTTGATGTATATTTCCTTGCGCTCGCGATGCGTTCTAGAAGAGATGTCAGTCCCTAGCAGGTATGGGGTAATGCACGATTCTACCTTTGAGCTTGACGGTTCAACTCTTGTCTTCGTGTCAACGCAGGTTTGCTATCTGGCTTCGGTCCTCTCTTTTTCGGTGCTTGGCCGTCAACTACTATGAACATCAGTATGACATCCCAGATATATGCAATGCGAATCCCTCATCATACCCCTGGTGCTTTTCTTTTCTGTTAGATTTTTGAGAAACCCTAGGCTCATTGATAACGTAGATTTGTCGCTTCGTCCTTCATCTGAATGCCCGCTTCCGTGGTCACCTCGCTCGGTCTGGTTCGTATAGTTGCCCGTGGGCGAAAGTGAAGACATCGTCGTTGATCCTTGCCGTGCGCCGGTATCCGAAATAGTACTACAGTCTAAGGTCATTAGCCAACTGCACGAGATTTGTCTTCCCAATTGAGGGCAGAGTGGCAGGTAAAGTAGGCTAATAGCGGATGAACAGCAATTGAGGGAATCTCATACATGTCAAGACAGTTCACTGTCGGTTTATGTCGGAGTTTTGCTCGAGTCGCGTTACTGAAGGACAGAATCCAGTGCCGGCAATATTGCGGGGTCACAGAGTGGGAGTGGCGTCCGCTATTTGACCTGGCCGTGGGATGTGTTTAAGCCTTTAAGGCCAGGGAATTCTTGAAGATCGAGGCGCAGTGGAGCGTGCTGAAGTGAAATTGCCGCCAGAGCTAGGCAAAGATCGGTGAAAGCGGAAGACTGGTGGGTTTCTTAAATGAGGATCTCGAGTTATTTGGAATAGAGGTCAGAGCAAGGCACTGCACTGCACTGCAACCCGCGAATGATCGCTTATTTTGCAACTTGCCGTGTCCAGTGAAGGGCGAGGAGCTACAGCTGCATGCAATCTTAGATAACGGTAGCACCAACACCATGCACACGCCTGTATGTTGCGTGGGAGAGCAGATGCGATATACTTCCGTATGTGACCCAGATTGTGGTAGATCTACAGCTGCTGAGGGAGGTAGGCTACTAAGCATCCACTTGTGCCGATCGATAAGGCTGGGAGGAAAGGCTCGTGCAAGGTACCGGATTCGTTGTCGCCGATAGCAGTTACATTGTATTGCTCGCAGTAGTAGTGACGGACATAGACATGGATTATCACGGATCTGGTGGATGGCTTCACTTTGGAGATGCGATGCTCGATTGCCCCAGCAAATGTTCCCTGTCAGTCAGCTTACTACTCCTGCTCTGTGCTCCGTGGCTCTCTCTACCTCAGTCGTGCTCAGTTTACCTTCTCCAGCTCCAGATTAAGCAGTTTTTCGCTCTTTCCTACAACTCTTACAACGCCGTGGAGTCCGACACGCCATAAGATTCAATAGAGGATCGAATACGCACCCTGCCTTGAGCCTGCTTCAATCACTACTGCCACAGTGCCCGTGTATCCTTTACAGTTCCAATGAAAATCCGGGGATTGACAGTATGATACAAAAGCCAACATAGCCAACATAGCGAAAGTCTCATGATGTCCGCTTTGCGATATCTGCACTATATTCTTACACCTCCCTTCCTCATCCGAGTTGTCCGTCCATGATCTACACACCAACAGCCTCGGTGCCAACTTAAAGTCTTCGTCCTACTTGATTTCTCGCTTGTGTGATGTGATGCAGGGACTTGGCAGACGCACATAGCGCACACGACCAATATTGCTTCAGCCTTCAGCAAAATCAGCACTGGCTATCTCCATTTTTCCTGACTCAGCAAGGAAAGTCAGTTTCTGGCTATGTTAAGTTCTGGAATTTGCATGTGCTGACCGCTCCCCTCATTCGTAAGTGATATCATCAAACTTCAGTCAATCTCGCGATGGGAGTCAAAGTGGGAGCCGGCGACGTCCTCACGAGTATCCGTGGAGTGCTCCTTGTCATACCATGGCTGCTAGAGTTGGTCCTGATGGACGTCCTTATCTCTCTATTCATACCCTTCAGCTACCTATTCCCAAACTGGGTGTATAATGCCTCGTCTTTCATCGCATTCACCAACTGGAACTGGATTCAATTTATCTTCGAGGTTTTCAACGGTGGAAAGATCAGTATCTCTGGAGATGTTCTGCCGGAAGGAGAAACCGCCATTGTCATTGCCAACCACGTTAGCTGGACCGACTTTTACATGATCCAAGCACTAGCCATCAGAGCTGGAATGCTCAGTAGATGTCGATGGTTCGCAAAGATCGAACTGAGATGGGTACCATTACTTGGTTGGGGTATTTGGGGAATGGGCATGCCCATGGTGAGCAGGAATTGGTTGAAGGATAAGAAGGAACTCGACCGCGTATTTGCAGGTGTGGTGGTAAAGAAGTGGCCTCAATGTAAGCAGCATACAATGGATCAGAAGGAGAAGGGCTAACCAATTGCATAGGGCTCATAAGCTTCAGTGAAGCTACGAGGTTCACTCCAAAGAAATACGAAGAGACCAAAGTCTGGTGCAAGGAGAACAACCGACCAGTTCCCAAACATCTTTTATACCCAAGAACGAAGGGTTTCGTAACAACAGTACAACATTTGCGCAAGGCCGAGCACGTCAAGGCAGTTTACGATATGACGATCGCATATTCACGCCATAATAAATTTCATGAAGCACCTACAATCTGGGAGTCGCTGAGCTGTGGGGATTTGAGTGGAAGCCGAGGATACAAGTTCCACGTTGACGTGAAGAGATTTCCGCTTGACGAACTTCCAGAGACCGATGCAGAGCTGGCCAAATGGCTAGAACAAAGATGGCTTGCTAAGGGCGAATTCTTGGAGGCCAAAAGGGAGGAATGGTCAAGATCATTGAAACCTATCGCGGCATAGTTGTCAAGCATATAATTTCGTGACGGCACAGTGAGACGGGCGCAGTACTTACTACTTTTAGAGGTAAAGTTCTACAATTACTTCTATCGCTTTATCGCGAATTCTCCGCACGCGGAATGTTGGCCGGTGTCGTGGAAATCTATTTTTGGATTTGAGGAATGTATATCTTCGTCTCCTCGTTCGCCCGCAAGCGCGCACATCGTCAATGCTCAATTCAAATTTCATACATGACACAAAGAAGGAATATTCTCCCAAACCTTTTCATTCATTTGAAAAGTCTTATTGTGACCCGAATCCAGCCATATGAACTCGCAATGATTGACCCGACAAAGAAAATGCTGTCTGCGTCCAAATACCACAGAGATCTTCATCCTCAATTACCTCTATTAGAAACTTCTTCTGAAACCTTTTCTCCAAATCTTCCAAGTTTTTCATCTCATTCTTGATATATTCCATTAAGTTTTAACAGAAGCCAAGAAAAGCCATGCCTACAGGCGCTCTCACGATTTCAATTCCGGACTCCCCTACGACGGCGACGAGAAAAGCGACGCAACATTCGGTCGCTCGTCCAACTTTCTTCCCTACAGTCGCATGGTGGAAGCTTTTCCCGAGACCGTTCCGTAGGGACGTGTATGGGGACGGCGGGCAGGAGAGATATTATAGGGCTGAGGAGGGTCTTTTGGATGGAGGGCAAGGCGATGAGTTTAGTGTGGGGAATGGGTTGATTGGGGCAGGGAGAGTCGGGTCAGGGGTGGGGATGATGAGGGGTGCAGGGAGTGATTACTGGAGGAGGGTGAGGGAACAGAGTGAGAGGAGGGGGAAACTTAGGTTTTGGGTAGAGGTGCTTGGGGCGGTGGGAGTTGTGGTTGCGATGCTGGGATTGATTCGATTGATCGTTAGAGGGTGAAAGGTCGAGGGTTTGACGATATCTCACTGGGAGATTTAGATCGGACAGTCCGTATGTTGGTGAATGCTCGATTGTCTTTGCGGCGGGCTTGGAGATTACTTGACGGCGGGAGAGCCAAAAACGTATGTGTCGAAGATGGTCACAACAACTATGGCTAACTCTATCGCAGTTCGTCCTCTCATAAGATGTTCCAATCAAACTTATAGCATACGGATTCCTTCCCGACTCAGAATTATCACCAGTCACTGGACAGCAAGCAGTCGTCACCGGATACAGAACGAGCAGAGGGCAACATATAAAATCGAATCGCAATATACTTATCAACGCCAGACTCAGAACCGTGGTTCCTATGTCGACTCCATGCTATGCTATCAATGCAATGCAATGCTATAACCAATCCTCCCAACGCCATGCAGCCTTTTTTGTCTCCAATCCGACTCCATCCCACATTTTTGGTATCCAAACTCCGCGCAAATGCAAAACCCCTATATACCGCACCGCACCGCCAGCTCAACCCAGCAGCACAGCGCACGTCTATATACAATCCCCATCCCAAAACGCGCTACACCACGCGATGGATGGGGACATACAACCAAATATCTACAAGGAATCGAAACGCTTCCCTCGTCCCTTCCCACCCTTTCCTTTACCCCGCTTTACCACGCCGCCAGCTCTCGCGTTTCTATTCGAACGCAACCGCTTCCGCACCATCATCTTCTTGATCTCGGTTGTGCGACGCACCACCCATCTGTTCTGCTCAGTGCTGAAGAGCAACTGCTGCGTGGTGATGATGGTAGTAATCAGGATTATCTTTGTACTTTTGTTCGGCGACACGTATGTCTTGATTATGCGCGTCTTCTGCATGGTAACGAGATCAGATGTGGTGGTTGTGGTGTGTGTTGTCATAGCGGCGGAGCTGTCGGGGGAGCCGGTTGGGAGGGATACGATTTGGGAATTGGGAGGGACGAGAGGGAGGGAGGGGCGGGGGGTATTAGTATGTGAAGAAGAAGAAGAGGAGGAGGAGGAGGAAGTGAATGGGTGCGGTTTGATAGGCTTCATAGTTTAAGTTTCCGTCGTCGGAATAAAGAACTACTCATCAACTTCAAGACTTTAAAACGAGCCAACGTCAGCAGCGCGCAAACTGTTCAAGCGAACAGTTCAGTTCTATGTCAGTAAAAGAAGTGGGGATGAACCCTCGTCGGGAAACTAGGATGATGGGGAAGTTCCGAATCAAGAGATGGATAAATGAGTAAGATGAGTGAAGAAGGCAAAGTTAATTTTTTTTCGCAGCGCAGGATTATAAGCCAGCTCCAACTCAGCCCTACCCGCTTCGACGCGGCCGCGACCCCAGCTGTTGGTAGAAACATTTTTCCAGACCATCTTATTGAGGCGCGGTATGAGCAACAGCGCCGGTCTGTTCGCCGCGCTATTCTTCGTCCGCCACACAGCGCGGTCTTGCGGGTTACGAGATCGACCTCCCGGTTGAAGCTACTGGCGCGGTAAGGTGCGGATTTCGTCGCTTACTCCGTGTAAGAGACGAGAGGCCGCAGGTATAGGCTCGTCAGGCACCTTTTCCTAGCGGTTATCGCGTTGGGTGCTCGGTTCGGACGGCATTGCCGGTCGTGTGGTATGCCATTGTGGTCGAGGGGAGGGCAGTTGGCTCGGGTGCACCGTTTGAGAGGGAGGGCTAGAGGATAGGCATGTCACCAAGGCAGATCGATCAGTCATTTCGGGATACCGGAACAGGGAATTTTAAGCTTGCTTGCGTCTAGAAGCTTGAAGGGAAGGGCATTTGATTGGGAGACGATGGTTTGGCGGGTTTGCCGCGAGTAGTTGTTTTGGAGCTTTGTTATTTGGGTCTGCAAACATGGCCGCGAGACCGGAACACCCCACATTCCGGTATTGCGCCATCGTAGACGCGCCGAATTAAGCAATTAGGCATGTGCACCGTGTAAATCTTATCTTGGCGGAGTCCTGTTGGTTGGTTGTGGAAGGGAGGAGGAGAAAAAGTATTGAAGCTTGGGCGGGTCACCACGGCAGTCCTTGGATGTGGGGAGTCTCTTTCACACTTCTTGTCCCTGCATGAAGGCATCGTCGTCATACAAAATAAATGATTTGCC
This sequence comes from Rutstroemia sp. NJR-2017a WRK4, assembly GCA_002946385.1. NCBI lineage: Eukaryota > Fungi > Ascomycota > Leotiomycetes > Helotiales > Rutstroemiaceae > Rutstroemia > Rutstroemia sp. NJR-2017a WRK4. The sequence goes on along the minus strand of NJPR01000123.1, from coordinate 280,249 downwards.
TCTTCATTTTCTTTCTTTCTGTGGACACACATCAGTGCTGCTGTTGGTTGCCAGTGTTGGTTGCCAGAGCTGTTTGCCAGTGGGGTTGTAGGCATTCTCGCCTCTTGGTGTTAACGTCTCATTTTTTGGTTGTTTGTACAAACGTAAATATACACCTCCATGATTATAATATCAATATTCTAAACTCCGTTGGTTGATATCTCAATAGAGATAATGTTTGTATGATGATCGTATCTCCTGTGCAAACGTTTATAACATAGGTCGGTTCCCAAGAATGGTCTTCAAACGGAGATGTTCACCACCTTCAATCCAGCGACTATTACAAATATCCTCAAGTTCAGCAAAAACAACGATAGTATGAAGAAGAGCATCGAATTTACATTGAACATCTGCATGAGGCACACTGACAACAAATAAACTAGCAAGCTGTAACACCCCAGGACTCTAACCCCTTCGCTTCCTCACCAATGCGGCATATAAACATTTATATGGCTATGAAACATCGCCGACTCTTAGGAATCTTCAATTCACTGCCACGAGGAATAATTTCCGAGCCTCTCATCTATTGGTAGATATATAGACTATGTCGGAGATGAGTTATTCGCGGTTCGGCCCATACTGGTCAACCTATTCACTCAGATCAGAGCACTTACTATAAAACAAACAAACCGAACAACTACCATCAACTTACTTACAACTCGCAAAAAGAATTACGGTTTCAAAGCACGACCGCATTCTCGATAAGAAAAAAGCTCCATCTTCCTTCGTTTCACCTCTTCTAAAATGGACGCACCCCGCAGAGACATCAAAGGATCTTCGATCAAGGACGTCAATTCAAACCTCGGTGCTACAATGAAGCTGAGGGATACTTTCCGCTCTCTTGGTGCGTTCGTCAAGGAGGGCGGCATCCCTCACCGAGAGGCAGTAGAACTATGGATCGAATGGACCCTTGAAGAGGCTATAACAGCACTACATGACACCAGCTTCGAGTTGCTATCGCCACGCGTGATAGATCTACTCAGTAAAGCAAGTGGAATATCCGGCAAACAAGGTCCTAGAGCGCCAGTGAGCGCAGTGTATCAATCACCACCAGTTTCAACCGAATCAAAACCAGTTCCATACAATTTGCAACGTGGCTACAGTCCCCCGAATGCCCGAGCCAAATCTGCCATTGCCCAGATGTCACCTGTAGATACTGCTCGTTCTTTTCGGGGAGTACCGCCTTCGCAAACAAATAAACATCACCAAGATCACCAAGACCACCAAGATCACCAGATTCACCAAGATCAACAGAGTTACCAAAAGTCAAGGCAGCAATACCCACCACAAACCAACTACGGCCAGAACAGTACCAGTTACCAGTCGCAAAATAGTCAACAACACCACCCTCCTCCCCCTATTCCGCAACACTATCCTGCACCACAGCAACCTCGCAACATCCACGACGATACATCAGTTGATTACCTCAAGCAATATCATCGATCATTGCTTACAATGATAAGATTATACAAAAACGGGGGCGAATTCATGAAGTATACAGGGAGTAACGGCAGCTTCAATCTCAAACTCGGCATATTCTACGAGGTATGTGAGTCAGCACGGATGCCACGAGAAGAATACGATAGAGTGTTTACCTTGATGCTTGCGGGTGATGCTCTCGAATACTACTACACTGATTGCCCCAGAGTGGCGACCTCACATATGACGGTGTTCAAGAAGATGGAGAACAACTTTAAGGAGAACAGCTTGGACGAACACCGGAGGTGGTTGGATTCGCTCTAATATCGGGCAGACGATACTTATGGACCATGTGGAATATGTAGGAGGGAATTAGAGTGGAACGAAAAGATCAGCATAGAATGGACTACCCGCTCCTAGAATATCACCGAACGGACAGCACAGAATGGACTACTCGCTGGCGTATTTTGCTTTCTTTTTTACTTTACATGTGTTCTTGGTGCTTTGGAGGGTGTTAGTATCCAACATGATTTAATATAGCTACAATATAGAACGACTTGCACAGTACAGACTGTACAGCCATATGTGAAGGTGATCACACAGGGACTTCTGTCATAATGGAAGAAGACAGAGTGCTGAACAGTGGAACAGACAAGCGTGTCAATGTAATTTGGTCTGCTTTCAAAGAAGTCTACTTGCCTACTATCCCAAGGACACTTCTTTCCGAAGAACTACATCAGAAAGTACCAGACTAGATAATATTATAATATTCGAGTATCAACAAATCTCCAAAACCCTTATTCAGAAACCCCTTTTACTTCCCATCACAAAATCGCAACACCATTCGGAGGACTAGCCACTCCACCCGGTACCTAATTCCCCGTCAGTCAGCTCAATCAAACCACACCAAATTCATTCATCTACTCATCACTCACCTTCAAAGGCACACTACTAAAAAAGAATTCCCACTTCCCCTTCTCCCTACAAATCTCACTCAACCTCTCCAAATCAAACAACTCCCCAATCGGCATCCCCCACCCCGCCAACAACCACTCATGCAACCAATGCGTCTGGCTCGCAAACGGCAGGCTCTCAAACGCAAGCATATCGCCCGCCACAGCCGCAAACTCCCTCTCCCAGATCCACTTCAGCATTGCCTCGCCTGCTTCGACGCCTATGCCTTGCATGGCGGGTTTCGTAGCGTAGGCGTTTGATTCTTCAGACGAGAGCTGCCTGAGCGCTTGGGTGTAGCCGCTGCGGATGAAGAGGATGTCGGAGGGGTGGAAGGTGACGTTTTGGGATTCTGCTACGGCGAGGATGTCGGAGAGGGGGATTTTGGAGTCTTCTAAGGGGGTGAGGGTGCGGTTTTGGTTTTCGGCCCAGGTGGCGTAGTCGAGGAGGACGCCGCGTCCGACGATGCCGCCGTTTTCTACCCAAACTAGAATTTATGCATTAGCCGGATGTGTTTTCGATGTTCATGGGATTCACAAACCGTCAATTCCGTTTCTTGTCGAATTATGAATCTCATCTTGCGTACATCCATTGTAAAAGACTTTGTGATCTTGGTATCCTATCGCATTACTGTTAGCTGGTATATATACCAGAGACCTTTGGGAGGCTTCGGCATCCTCTTCTCTCGTTCCTGTTCTTGGTAGAGAATAGCTAGCAAATTTGAATCATGTACGATGGCCACTAAACCACCATTGCAGTATGGCTATTCAACTACTCCGAACCATAACCAGCTTCTTCCCACCTTCCGCTACACACCAAATTCTCTTCCCCCTATCTCCCCACCCCTTATCTCCCCCCTCTCCGCTCCTCACCCCCAACCTCTCCACCCACTCACCAAAATGCCTAAACCCATCCCACTGCGTCGAACTCTGCGTATTCACCTCCAAAACATCATCATTCACCGTCCTCGGACTCTTACTCACAATCCTATGGCTGAACTTCTGGCGGCCAAAACACGGGGTTAGCGGCTGATTAAGCGGCAGATCAGTCGAGATGCGGATGCCGTATTTGATTTCCTTGCTGGCGGCAAGCGTTGTCTCCGGTGTGAGGCGGTTGAGAGTACCTAGTTGGTCAGGCGCTGAGGAGGATGTGGTGGATTGCGAGGAATAGAGACCCCAGGCATTGCCACGGGGACCGGAGGGGGAAAGAGGGAGGGAGGAGAAGGGTGGTGTGGGGTTGGGAGTGGAGGACATGTTGGGGTTTGGAAGAGAGGGATTAAGAGAGGATGGGATAGAATGCAAATTGAATGCTTGAGGGTTCACGAAAGTGTATTTGCATACATATATCACATCACACCACGACGGAGAAGCGCGGTGGATTGACAAAGCGGGGATGGCGGGGTAAGGAGGGATCGTCCGCGTTCGGCAATGCTTTTCCGGCTATTGGGTCGTTTTTCCGGGTCAGTGGTAAGGTAATATCCAGAGTGAACATTCTGAATCGAAGCAGTGGGGATACACGATACCAGCCACGCGAGTGATAACGCAAAGAATCTGCAGATTAGAGTACAACCTCCAGGAAACTCGAGCTGAAAAGATCTCAGGGGAATTACGTACAGGTTCCTGTAACTCAATCGTAACAGACCCAATGAATGTACAAGTACAGTAATCCACTGTTGCTGTCAACAGTGGTGGTTGGTTGTACAGGTACGCACGTACCACCACTACCGAAAATGAGGATATAATCCATATCTACATTTAATTCTATTAAAAATCAAAACCACAATTTCTCAACCCCGAATAGAATTTCATTCTGTTCTTACAGACTCAGCGCATCGTTTTAAATATATTACATATTTCTCTCCAATATGATACAATCACATTCCGCAGATATCATGATTTCGGTTTTCATCCGTGCGCACTATTGCCGTCGCCCCATCTCCATCTGACGTGATCGTGAGATTTATCCACCAAGAATTCTGCAGCGTTAAAATAAGCTATGTGTGCACAAATTGCATGCAAACATTAAGCTTATGCTATTTGCCTCACAGCTGCATTAGTTTCTACAGCTTTGTTGGTAACTGAAACATACATTTGCAGAAATATTTCACGGCGCTTCGATTTTATGTATAAATTTACCATTTCCTTCCCTTTCTTCATCTGTAATCAACGTCTTCAGCAAAGTCAATTGCTACAGTCATTTCCGAGTCCCAAAATTCCTGTCCACAGTCTTGTAACATGTTCAAAAACAAAAAACCTACACCCCAATAATGTCTACCGTCAAACCCACCCTAGTCCTCATCCACGGCGGCTGGCACGTCCCCGCCAGCTACGAGAAACTCATCACCGCGCTCGAAAAACAAGGTTTCGAAGTGCATTGCCCACGTCTCCCAACCGTGAACCAGGTACGTCAAGTTAAGTCCTTATCCCAAACCCCAGACTCTTTGCTAAGAAACTCCGCGCTCAAGTCCCGCCCACCAAACGCCGATCTATACACTGACTCCGAGCTCATCCGCTCCTATGTCTCGAGTCTTGTGCGTGCAGGCCGAACAGTCGTAGCCATCATGCATTCCTACGGCGGACAAGTCGGCAGCGACGCGCTTGTCGGTTTGGGCACCGAGAGCAGAGCTGCACGGGGTCTTTCTGGAGGCGTCTCGAAATTGATATATATGGCCGCATTTGCGGTCTCAGAGGGCACCGGTATGATGGATATAGTCAAGAAATTTGGCCATATGGACCTAGTCCCTCTTGCGTTTAATTTCGCCGAGGACGACACGTGCGTGAATAATGATCCTAAGCAATTACTTGTTGGGCCGAGTAACCTCGCGGAGGAGGAGGTGGATAAGTATCTCGGTACATTGGTTCGCTGGAATGGGAAGGCGATGTATTTGCCGATTAAGAATGCGGCGTGGCGCGAGATACCGGTGGGTTATATCCACTCTACTATGGATATGACGGTACCGTTCGACTATCAAAAGAGTTTTGTTGAAGGAATGGAGAAGGAGGGACGGCCGGTGCAGACTGTTGAGCTTGCTACGGGGCATTCTCCTAACTTTACAGATACTGAAGGTGTGGTTGATGCTATCAACAAGATCATTGATAGTTAAGCTAGAGCAGTTTTGGAAACTACCTTAATACCCTTGGCAGTTAGAAATGATATACATGATCTTATGTAGGCAAGCAATTGCTCAAGATCTTCTGATTCCATCAAAGATTTATCCATTCGAACTATTGACGACGATGCTTCGAAGTGTCCAAGATTTGTGGTCTCAATGCAGGCGTGCTAATGCCTCCGTCTTGATTCTCATCTGCCCGTTGGTCTGAGATGAGTATCTTGATACAGAACAAGTAAAGATTCCCCAGTAGTCGCAAACACTTTGCATTCTTGTGTGGAAACTTGATATTGACATGATGACGCATGAGAAAGTGTTTCAGAATAGGTATTAGACACTGATTGATTCTTATCATGACTTCGAGGATAAGTATCTTGATATCTAGTTACCGCCCACATCGCGAATGTAGTATCGTATGAAAATGAGCCAAGCTGCTCGTTCTACCCAGCGTCTGGCTGTCGCATGATTATGTTACCCTCGAGACACCCACAGCCGCTTTGAGCAAAAGGCATTGATCTGCAGCATCATAGCTCCAAACGGAGGCAAGTATTCGTATCGGATGCCATACAAACTAACCGAAGACGTATGTCTGTCGCTAAGCCATACTGACGCCACTGCTTACCCCTTGCTTCGTAGGTTATGACCCATATCGAACGCTTTGTCGGCGCCACCCGAATTCACTAATCACCGGTTGTTTCGTTCCTTTGGGCTTTACAACCCTCTGACAGACCTATCGGGATCTATGTAGCTCACCCGAATAGGTTGCAGGACTACACCTTCCATAGATCGACCTATCGTAAATGTACCACAAGTATCCTTTCAACGAGGAATCTCAGAGCAGATCACTGAGCTCGTCACCGTGTGATTCGCTGCTTAGATGGCGCAAACATAGGACCTGGATGTACCAGATGCCGCTGCGGATAAGTCCCGACTGGTAGCAATTGACCCAGAAAAGTGGGTTGCGCGTGAGTGATATCAATGCTGAGATGCAAGAGCACTTTGGAAACAACGTCGATTTTGGAAGGAGTTCGACTCTGTCGAATCTCTTTCTCAGAGAAGTTGATGGACTTTCGATGGTCAAATATCGAGAAAAGACCTATGAAAAACCAGGAAAGGAAATGTATTGTGTAAGGGGTTGCTGTTCTTGGTCGACTCACTGTAATGCTCTTCATGATTGAAAGCTCAAAATATGCTTGCGCAGTTTCCTTCAAGAGTTTATACTCCTGCCGAGTCCCTCTTCCTCACCGGCCTCTGTAGACACTATAGTACTTAGTATCTGACCTCCCGCGGGATACAGTGACATCTTAAGACTTAATGGGTTGTATGTGCTATGTTGTGTCGCTTATGTAATTAAGAAGCCTAGATAAGACAACACTCGCGAATTGGAATATAGGAACTAGAAACTGTGACAGTGTGCAAGGTCGAAGTCCTTCGTCCTTTGCTAGTCAACCATCGGTACATTTTTCTGCAGCACCACGCACGTGGTCTAGCGGTAGTGCCCACTAGAAACTCTCTAGTAACTCTCATATTATTTCCGGAGATATAGTAGAGCTCTCCGTGAAACTTCAAGAAGTGGAGAGTATACTGCGTCCTATCCCCTGGCCGTAAGCGGTCTCCCCACCTCGGTTTTGGTGAGATCGGGGATTTTCGGCACTCAAGGGGAGACTGACCACAAAGTCAGTCCACACCTTCATCTCGACCCACGAACTGTGCTAAATACAACCTCACTGGCTCCACTTGACCTGACGATCTGTAAAGCTAGGCGGAGACACATGGTTCATGAGTCGAAGGATGACTGTGCTGCTGCTATTGCAAATATGCGAAATAGAAATACACTTTGCGGCTGAAGAAAAAACGTTTAGTTCTTTTTCTTTAGATAGGTCGAACGGGCCAATGGCTTGTCTTCGATGGATATATATACTTCGCTGAAGACCAAGGTATCCTTGAGTAATCCCATGCATTCTTTTGTTCTTCGGTGTACGTTTGGAATGACGAAAATATAAGATACTCCAAAGTTAAACGCGCTTGCGTTCTTCGTCAGCACTGCCAACAAAAGACATGACTGGAATGGTTATTTTGAGCGTTGCAATTGATGCAAGTTGACACTACTCATAATAGGAACACGTTCCAGAACGGCCACTTGCCAAGCTAAACATGAAGCGCATATGCTTAGGTGTACAACCACTGGTTTGAAACAGATACATGCAGAACGTTAGTGAATACTGCAGACTGTAGCACTCAAATCGTCAGACTTACAGAGTAATGCCATAGCAGCAAAGCGACCGACAAGTCTATGAGAGGCTGATTCCATTTCGGAACCAACGGCTCCGCCGCATCACTGATTGGGATGTAAGCCATTTATTCACTTACCTCATCCAAAAAGAAAGCAGTATCGCAGTCGGTGTGTACCTACATGAACAAGAAGATAAGCTCGAGACTACCAAGCATCACTTGCATGCTTCACTGACTCGCGACGATTCACTATATGGTAAGCATCCCAAGCCAACCCCTCATTCTTCTCAGACATGCCATGCTGTCAAACCTTTGGCACAGACGAATGGGGAATCTTACCAATCACGTGGGATGAGAAGGTTTGAAGGGCAGATTGAAAATTGCACCCACGAGACCCAAATGACCCCACATGCGGATGTTGATGATAGCCTCCCCGGGCCTTGGGCCTATCGTTCGCTGGTACGACTTTGTCAGCGTCGTCATTAGAACTCCCCTCTCCGAGGATCTGGGACCAGTGACGGCTAGGAGAGTCGTACTAGACGTTTGCGTGCTAGCAATAAATAAGCCAGCCTCGTATGACCGTCAATCTTCTGTGAGAAGGGACGGCATCTTCGTCATATCTGCTTGTGGAAGTGATGGAAATATGTCGATTCGATGATTCAGAACGGATAAATTGTCGTGTGATGTACGCATATCTCGATAGAATGAGAAAGAGAGAGAAAGACAATGCTAGCCGATAATCCTTCGAGAAGGGTGGGATTTTCATGTGGTGATAAGCAGCAGAAAGAGTGCATAAGTTTATTATGTCGTGTTACTGATGTGCAGAGTGAGAGGCGAGGGGAAAAGCGACCTGCTGATGGCGGATGAGGAGGCACGCGGAGAACTCGGCTATAGTTGGAGGTGGTGTACAGCAGAAGGAGGGCGCGGGAACTAAACATAGTGAAGGCGTCCTTGTACGCTTGTACAGTACAGTATGTAGGTAAGAGTGAGGTTGCTAGGGCGTCGTAAATTTCCCTAAGCCTAGGCGATATGTTGTGTAAAAGGGTATTCTGGGGGGCCGACAAGGGAGGGATCGTTCGCATTTTTGGCTGAGCAGCTTTGGGGTCATACCCTTTTCCGGTCTTTCTTCATTCGAGAAGATTTTGGAGGGGAAATAGAAAATAGTCAAATGGCTTCCAGTTGGGGGTTTGTGTTGCCCCGACAAAAATTCGATGATGAATGTGATGTGATGAAGGCGGCATGCAAACAAATAGATAATTCTGGTGATATAGCAGGGGGTGTATTTAGCCAATCGTTCCTAGGTCTGGAACGCTGGCTACCTAATTGGCATTTTCGCCACCTCGTGCGTACTGTATGATAGACGTTGCTACTGAATGGTCGAGTAAGGGTCCATGATTTGTTGACTTCTTACCAGATTTGTAGTCGGAACTTTTGGTGCAGCTCACAACACTACCTCACTTGGCCGGGAGCGGAACCCAACAAGGGGAGTCTATTTCCTATTACCTACACACACACCAGTAGCCATGCCATTCGAGGATAGTCGGCATATGAGAGTTCAGAAGGAGAACGGTAGACCGCGAGACACCGAGAGCACCGAGCAAACTGGTTCAGCGCAGAAAGTATCGTACTTCGTACTCTTCGCAATCAGATGCAAGTTAGGACGAAAAGATATGGTTAAGCAGCGTTACGACATTTCCAATTTGGATAAATTAGTTAGTATGCAGCTATTTCCATGATCCGATTGCTGTGCGATGGCTTCATCGATCCTTATTTGGTGCGGTAGCCGGTGCGAATAGGAATAGGTGCAGCTGCTGTGCTTGGAATAGAAATGCCGTTACCAGAAGCACGGGGTGTTAGTGAAACCAGCACGGCGATTGGTAGGGCGTAGAGATAAACGTTGGGGGGTCGCCGATGATGTTATCTGATGGAAACAGATAGAACGACGAAGGCAGTGTAAGGTTAAGGAAAAAGTAAGAAGATACTGCAAGTAACAGGTATCAAGATGTGATCCTACCTCGTGCGTGCCGCGTTGCTGAACAGCCCTCGATGGCATGGGGTAGATATGCTTGGTTATTTTCAGTTTGGTCTTGGGAGAAGAAGAAAAGCTAAAAATGGTTGCTGACGCCCGGGTAGAGGGAGAAGAAGATGCGAATAGATTCGACTTCGACAAGAAAGTAATCCTACGGCTTGTTGTTTCATACGACATGGCATGTTGGAAGTTGTTCGAAAGAGAGACCACCAACAGCTGGATGCTGGCATACCATACCTAATCAACGATCCAACGTGGTGAAGCTGTATGAATGGACTGACGAGGTTTGTTAATGCTGCGGTGCTGCGAATAGCTTCAGAAAAGGGTACTTTTTACGTTTTACTTATACAAGTTCTGCGTGCGACCTGGTGAAGTAACCTTAGGAAAGGGCAGGTCGGATCATAAACGTCTTCATCTGCCGATAGGTCACCATATCGTCCATAAAGTTCATGTTCACAAATGCGTGGATAGTGAACAGGTGAAGTTATGCCAGTATGCATCATAAGTTATCTCGCATTAATATTTGCTCGTCAACAATTCACTAACCTAACGTTGTCCGATCCGTGTCCACTAAGTTAGTGTCCACAAAATTCTTTGTTTGACCTTCTGTCCCCTTGTCTCTGCCACCCCTCCCCTCTTTTCTCGCGTCCTGCTCTGATTCGTCATTATCCAACGCTTCTCGAAGCCCATTGGCCGTTCCCCTCACCATGGCGACCCACAAATCCTTGAGAAAGTGTGGGAAGAAATCGTTGACAATTGAAGATACACCAGACCAGATACACACTGATACACGCACCAAAAAGACGTCTAGTTTCCCGAAAAGCTTGGAATGTGCCTCAGTAGTCAGGTTGCTTGGTGAGAGCTAGAGTAAAAGAGCTAAGCAGCGCTGGCTGCTGGCTGTTGGCTGTTGGCTGCTGGAAGCAACAAGCGAATAACAAGGTAGTCTGTCTACCGTACATTTTGTACCCGTAAAACAACAAAAATTCCACCACCACAACATTCGTCGTCTGGGCACACCCGTTCACCACACACCACCTCAAAGCTTGGAGAGCGAGAGAAATTTCATAAAGGAAAAGCTAGCTTACCATTCTTGTAGTCCTCTTCGAATCTCGCTCCTCAAACTTCGCACCTCCTCGACCTTTGTCCATTGTGCAAGTCGGCTCACTGTGGCAGACGCGAATCGTATTGAAACGCCCTCCTCCTGCTCCCCTTGACCATCGGTTACTTCAAAGAGACCGAACCCGAGCACTCAAACCACTCCACATCACATCACGTCGGCATCGTTTACTTCAACAACAACAAAAGAAGTCCGCACAAGGGGCGCTTACCATTCTTCACGAGAAGGCAAGAAACAACGCAAAGAGACATCAATTTTCAGGAATTATGATGTCTCTTGTCTCTGTTACCTGTTAGTTGGCCCATTCCTCGCTCTCGGGTCAACTGGTCACCCCCCACGATTCGAAGCTTGCGAGTACAATCCCACATCCACGGTATCGAGCCCACGCCATTATCAACACGAAACGGAAACGCGTACGACCCTTCAATGACTGATTGAGAAATTCCTGGACAACATTTCAAGTCGATGTTTGCGCCAAGAATCGATTCCAAGGAATCTCAAAACCCAACACACGAAAAAAGATGGAGGCACCTCAGACAATGCTGGCACCTCCTGCTGTGTCGCATCTGCGCGCAGAGGCTGGTTTGATGGAACGGTCTCTGAGCGCAGATATTCGAGAAGAGAGGGAGGATCTGAGGGAAGCCGCGGAGCAGACTCTCAATGTCATTATGGATCTGAGCATGGACGGAACAATAAACTGGGTCAGCCCCTCTTGGACCGATGTTATCGGCACAACGTTGGAATCTGTTCAAGGCAAGCCAATTGCCGATATTTTGGTTGCAGATAACGATAAGAGTGTCTTTGCCGAGACTGTGGAGACGATGAAGAAAGATGATTCACGAAGTCATCTTGTTCGTTTTACAGTTCAATTGGGGCCTGCTTCGAAACTCTTACCCGTTGAAACACTGGACGATGTTAAGGAAGGAGAAGGCGAAGGCGTGGCAACGCATCAGTCCGAGCCTGTCACAATTGACCTAGAAGCACAAGGTATCATGGTGTACGATCGAGCATCAGAAGAAGACAGTCATGTAGGTATTTGATTTTTGATTCTATTCCCCACACTAATCATTGGCAGACAATGTGGATGATTAGACCTTGGATAGCACCACGAGAAATCCAGATTGACCTCCCTTCTGTCATTGTCGATTCGCTAGGATCTGGCGCAGCAATTCTTGCAAGCCATCTTACAACACTCGCTGAATATGGTCTCGAGGATCCCGCAAACCATGCTCCACCGCTACCAGTACTGTGTCGAATTTGCGAACGTCAGATTCCCCCATGGTGGTTCGAAAAGCATTCCGATCTCTGTTTGCAAGAACATAAAGCGGAAATGGAGGTGCAAATGTGTCAGGAGAACTTGATTGAGCATCGTCACGCGATTGTCAAGGTGTTGGATGCTCTGGAAGCTCGCCAAGCACGGCCAGCTTCGGGAGACCAACCTATTCTGCCTCAACCACCACAGGCTGAGTACAAAGGATTTCCGATTGGACCCACGAATTCTCAATCCTCCTCAGGTACAGTGTCACCTGGGACGCCAAGCTCAGGTAGGTCTCGCTCCAGGTCTACCTCGGGATTTGGCCATGCAAGAGCACGTTCTTTTGCACAGCGACGACCTCAAGCTCGAATTGTTGAACTTCTACTTGATCTTTGCGACACAGCCATGGAGATCAATACCCCTGCCATCAAGGAAGCCTCTGCACAAACTCCTGGCGAGTTTCGTACACAGTCACCTCAATCGGAATCTCGCATAGCTCAGGTTATGCAGTGGCAATCACCAAATATGAGTGCTGTAGATCAAGAAGGGCTGTCGTTGTTATGTGCAGACAGTGAAGCGGTTGCTCGGGCCAAAGTGGAAGCCGTGATTCGCCACCGGAGAATTATTGAGTATTCCGAACGTATCCGAATGGAATTCTCGGTGATAGTGCAAGATTGTATCGACGAAGCCATTCGTAAAGCGTCCCGATTAGCCGCAGGCCAGCTTAGTGACTCAACCGAAGAAGAAGGAACAACACCAGCACAAGATGAGGGATTTTTCGCAGGTTCATTTGACGGACCTTCTTCTCTTGCTGTAGCACTCCGCGCTACTGAGCTTGGTTCAACCCACGAGGGTCGTCGATTGTCTTCTACAGCTGTTTCCACAAGATCGAGCAGTCCCAAAGAATGTCCCACACCAAGGTCGCACCAGGGTGCATTAAGTAGCATACTAGGACAATCTCGGGATTCAAGAAGAGAATCCCTCTTTTTCGAGAGTGATACAGGTGCGGAGAGCGATGGCGGAAGCGTCAGATCATCGTCTGTCATGGGGCGTCCACCAAGAACGGAATCACCGGTTTCAGAATTTGGCGATCTGCGACGTCATGCAAGTTCCCGACAGCAGCATCGACGAAGCATTGTCCTCGGCACGGGAACATTGTCACCTCGGAGACAGGAGTCACCAGTTCGGATGCCACCCCCTTCTTCTCCTTTACGAATTTCGAAGCCTCGCGGGCTCCCGATTGCGCACGAGGGAGTTATTTCTCCAACACAATCCCCGATGCTTCCTGGCAGTGAGTTCAGTTCACCAGCCTTGGTTGCGTCACACCATCGACGCCAATCTTCTACTGCCGGCTCCGATCCCCGACCACCACCGTCTCCTCGTCTAGCCTCAGTCAGTGCTCCACAAGCACGTGCCGTTCCCCCTTCGATCAAGGATTTTGAAATCATTAAGCCAATCAGCAAAGGTGCCTTCGGAAGCGTTTATCTGTCAAAGAAGAAGTCGACTGGTGACTACTTTGCTATCAAGGTTTTGAAGAAGGCTGATATGGTTGCCAAGAACCAGGTCACCAATGTTAAAGCTGAGAGGGCTATCATGATGTGGCAAGGGGAGAGCGATTTTGTTGCAAAGCTTTACTGGACATTCTCAAGCAAAGATTATCTGTATCTTGTAATGGAATATCTCAATGGTGGAGATTGCGCCTCTTTAATCAAAGTTCTGGGTGGCCTTCCAGAAGAATGGGCTAAGAAGTACCTTGGTGAGGTTATCCTTGGCGTAGAGCACCTGCATAATCGCGGGATTGTTCATCGTGATCTCAAGCCGGACAATCTTCTGATTGACCAGAAAGGTCATCTGAAGTTGACCGATTTTGGGCTATCGAGAATGGGATTGATTGGCCGCCAAAAGCGAGTTCTGAATAGTGCAGCAAATGAGTCAGCCCCAGATCTACTTAAGCAAGGTCCATTCGCACGCGCAACTTCGATGACATCTTCTCGTGCATCATCTTTCGACTTTCCAGGACACCATTCACCCGGCTCTACTCCTCAAATCACGGCTGATACGGCAGGTGGTCTAGGCACGCCGTCTTACTTCAATCTCAGCCGAGAAAATACGATTCACAAAGACAAGGATTCTCGACGCACGTCTGGTCACAGGAGTGACAGCGGTAGTAGCGATGCACTAACATCCATGTTCAATGCTTTCTCTCTGAACGACAACCATGGTCAACATCTGCTCAACCAGCGACGGACACCCATTGAAGAAATGAGTGAGAATGAAGCCAACGGAACTGCATCTCCTGATCTCTTCCTTCAGCCTGTTACCAGTCATGGTTCTGAGCCCAGACACAGTACGCCTCCACAGTCAAGTATGATGCCACCCCCAATGGCATTATTTGATCCCGACGATAGCAACCGCCGTTTTGTTGGTACACCTGACTATCTTGCCCCGGAAACCGTAAATGGTCTTAGTCAAGATGAGATGAGCGATTGGTGGTCTGTAGGCTGTATTATGTTTGAGTTCATCTACGGATATCCACCATTCCATGCCGAAACACCTGACGAGGTTTTTGAGAACATTCTTGCTCGACGGATCTCGTGGCCGGATGAGGCGGACGTCGATGTCTCCCCGGAAGCCAAGGATTTAATGAACAAACTCTTGTGTCTAGATCCTCACGATCGTCTTGGTGCTAACAAAGAGGACAAATATCCTTGCGGTGGAACTGAGATCCGGAGCCATCCTTGGTTCGACGGTATTGAATGGGACAAATTGCTCGAAGACGATGCGCAATTCGTTCCTGCTCCTGAAAATCCTGAAGATACCGAGTATTTTGATTCACGCGGTGCTACTTTGCAGTCTTTTGCAGAGGAAATGGAGGATCAGACATCTCCCCAGCATGCAACTCCTGGCGCTGAATATCCTGAGCGCCCCCACGATGCTTTGTCTCGAGTTCGGAGTCAAGTCAATAATATGAAACGTAATTTGATGCCGCTGCACATTCCACCTCACGTTCGGGATATGAAGAGCCGTCGTCTGAGTGAACCCGTAGTTGCTGATGATTTCGGCAACTTTACGTTCAAGAACCTACCAGTTCTAGAAAAGGCAAATAAGGATGTTATCCAGAAATTACGAGCCGAGGCAATGGCTGCTCAAAGTAAGCCGACGGTCGTTAGTCCTGGTGCTGGTAGTGGAAACGGCAACCATGTCACGTCACCTGTCCCAGCTCTAGAGGGTAGTCCAATATTGCCCATGCCGATTCAACGAACGTTGTCTAATGCTAAAGCTGCTGCGCGGCCATCCTCTCCGTCTGGACTGAGCCAAGCGAATTCATCACCCAGCAGGGCCTCACAACCATCATCTCCTCTATTGGTTTCATTCATTGCTGGTCAGAATGGTGACTCCCGAAGAAAGACTTCCAGCAACTCTTCTAGTTTGTCGCATCAATCCAACAATTCACTTGCACCGCCAGGCAATGTGCCGGAACCCCCACGAGTCTCTGGACTCCAAAAATCTAGTAGCTCAGCCGCTTCATCACCAATCAAGACACGTGGATCAGCACCACCGCCACTCTCATTGTCATCGCCTTCTAGGACAGCGCCGCGACAAGGTAATGGCAACTCTTCAACTACTAGAGCTCGATCACAAACAGTTGGATCGCAAGAAGGAAGCCCCCTTGCATCAGGTGAATTTCTTTCACATCGAAAACGACGAAGCCAGGTATTTGACATGTCTCCGTCATCGTCAGACAATGAAGGCGATAAAGCAAATGCTTTACTTCGTGTTCAACGCCGTCGCCAGAGCTCGCGGCGTATGTCCCAGATAACTTTGGCTGACGGACCCACTTTCCGGCCGCTGGATGTTCTCATTTGCGAGGATCATCCAGTGTCCCGCATGGTCATGGAGAAATTATTAGAAAAGCTACGATGCCGCACCGTCACTGTATCGAACGGAGCTGAAGCAATGCGTTATGCTATCAGTGACATCAAGTTTGACATAATCATGATGGAATTTAAACTACCACAAATCAATGGAGCCGATGTTGCTAGGATGATTCGGGATACCAAGAACGCCAATTCTCAGACTCCGATAGTTGCCATCACGGGGTATCTCAAAGAATTACAAGCGCCTCATCAGTTCGATGCACTCATTGAGAAACCGCCCACAACCTCAAAACTCACTGAGGTCATGTGCCGACTGTGTCAGTGGAAAGCACCAATACCAGGGATGACCATGTCTTCAGCATATCCTCCACCTTCGGGTCTTCGCCAAGAAAGTCTGCGGCTTGAGGACAGTCCAACTTCTGGTTCTTCAGGTTACGCACATATGGCAGGCAGTAGTTTCAGAGGATCGAGTCGTGAGGATTCGATCAGTTCAAGTCTCTTTGGCGACTCGGAATCACTACTGAACGATGATGTACCTGTTGTTATTAACAGAAGACCTACTGGAGACTGGGACGAGAGCGGCTTGGGAATCTGCAAGGACATCAATCTGATGGAAATGGACGAGGCGCCAAAACCACCACCTCAACTGCATACTGAAAAATCTGCACCCGCCCGCATCGAACACAAGAGCCTCATGCACCAACGGTCATCGGATAAGATGAGGGCAAAGCGTGAAAGTATGGAAAAACATCGCCATGAGTGCGCTGAGTCTGGGGATGATGAAGATGAGGTATTAGGCGACGTTGCGGTGCGAGTGAAAACTAGCCCCAAAAGCAATGCAAGCAAAGAAAGACATCGCGGTTCTAAGCTTGGCACAGAAATGATGCGGACCAACAGCCGTGGAAGCGTTGTCTCGGGTACCGAGGTATTGAGCTCTGACAGTATCGAACCTCCTCCCACTGTGACAGAGGAGCAAACTCCAGTGTCGGGTGCTTCGGGCGGCGCCTCGACACCGCCCGATGTCCATGGCACCAGTAGCCCCGAAGTATCCAAAATTGACTTGAACGAAACACCGAAACCATCAGAATCACAGTCTTCGGTTTTGGATGAAGAACCAACCCCTCGAGCACCATTGGCGGCACCGAATCCTGGTGGCGATTATCTTGGCGCCACAGATAAAGATAACCGGTGACACTATGATACTATGATACATTACACTTTTCTTTTCTATTCAATGTCATATTATTTGCCTCTGGATGGCACACTTTTTCAAAGAACCTTTTGTTTTCATTCATAATCTTTTCCAAGCATTACAGGCTTGGAATCTTACAATAGCCGATTCATGATTGAAGCGCGGCGTTTGGGTTCGGGTCAGGGGTCAAGCATACCATATGGCGTTGTGCTTTTTTGCCATTTTGTCCCCCATTCTCCTATTTGCAAATCTGCGCAACTTGGCGAGCGAAGAATCCTGTTATCGGCTTACATACAAGCACACTATTTAGTTCTACTATTACACTATTCCAAAATTCATAGGTGGAAAGCGAAAAGGCAAAAAGGCAGCAAAAAAATATAGGAAAACCAATTGGTTGAGTTTATTGTGATTTTTGTTGGAGGGGAGGATAATCCACCGGGCCGGTTAATGCCTAGGAATTCGTTCGTTTGGGATACTCAATACAACGTCCCACGTTTCCTTTCATTTGTACATGAAACTTTTTCTTTTGTTTTATTACCTTTTTACCACTTTCTTATGGCTGATGGGTTTGCCTTGGGATTGAAGATATGCTACTTCTTCCAGCCGATTACGAGCTGTTGAAGATGGAATGTGATGTGAATGAGATTACCCAAGGGCTGGGTTTCTACAGGAATCATGAGCCAAGAAGGGTGAGAGATTGACTTGGATGGGTGGATGGCGGCGAGCAAAGAAGGAAAAGTGTGAACTGGGAGAGGGGTTGGGGAGAAGAGTGTAAGATTTTTTTTTTTCACCGGGGCTACCTAAACCTAAACCTAGTTATTGGCGCAAATGCATACATGCACGCATATATTGCAGAGCACGGATAGGCTTGCTGTATGAGCGAGCGAGGGGGGAATGATAAAAGAGCTTACCCGCGCGTTTTTGGATTGAGATGTAATATGTGCCGTTGTATGTGTTTTGTGTGAGTAATCAAGTGATTATATTGTGTTGTATGAGGTTGTGTGATTTGATGTTTGGAGCAAGTGAGTGATTCGTTAGAGCTTGTAGCAAAGATGAGGCTGTGGTACTTGTGCTTTCAGTGAAAGCTATTATAAATAGGTTGGTTGGCGTCTTCGCGAAGTCGTGATGATGCTATGCGATTTTGGCGTGCAACCATGTGTGCATATTCGAGACTTTACACATATACCCTCGAAGTATCAATCAACGAGATCGGTGATGGAACGTGGAGCTGCATATGATAAAACTGCCATTCAAGTGAGTATCAGACCTCGAGCTCGAAACGACCCTATCGTTCCTATACATAGAGTCGCCCTCATCAACTATTGGACATGATTGGCTTGCGCCACATTTTTGAGCCCCCTTTTGTGTTTTATTTGATGGAACTGAAGAAAGTGGTGAGTTTCATGTGAGAGGTTCGCAGCCAGATAAATTAATACTTCAAGTTGGACGGAATCCCAAATGCCCAGTATTAGTTTTATATGTCTCTGGTGAAGCCTCTGTGTCCGGAAGATGTCCTTGATCAGAAAACTTTTTCAAATCAACAACAGCACTTCAGTATGAGCGTGCAAGTAGGGAGCTATGGTTCAACGAAGGTAGCTGTCTCGTCACCTTCTGGGATTTCAGTCAGTATGGTAGATTCATCACCGGTAAGTATATTTCACAGCACTAATTCAACGGCATCCAGCCGCCGCGTTGGAAAAACACTCGACAATTTACTGGCACCGAGTAAGACTCAAAAAAGAAAGGATTTTCGCTCCCTTCTAATGATTTATAGCTCAATCCTGCGGAACGAAAGATGTTACAACCACGATAGCAACATCAGAATTGGGCCAATTCACACTGTGCCCGACGTGGTTGGGAAGCATCGCTCTAGGAAGCGACTTCCCCGTGGGAAAGCCACCAAGCGGCGTGAATTTAGATATAGAAGAGATCGTGGGTAATCTCATCATAGAGAATGCTACGCTTTTTGGTTACATTGCGAGCAACACACTTCGAAGCATTGGCGGCACCTTTTATCTTGCGAATCTCTGGGAGTCAGAGACTGTCGACGTCAGCACAACGCCTATATGCTTTCTAAATTTTACTTCGGTCGACAATTTTACGGTCTTCAATGTCTCGTTGACGAGTCTGGAAGAAATTGGAATATTGAGCGCCGGCAGCATCCAAATTCTCAGCAATCCGCATTTGGAATACGTTAATATGCCATTACAGAGCGTGGACACCAATCTTCGTGTTGACAAGAACAATCCACAACCGAGCATCGATTTAGGAAACTTAACGAGTGCGAGTTCACTCGAATTCATGAACATCTCGTCCATAAATCTCCTTTCTCTGAACACCGTCTCCAAGTTTTTCGATCTCGTGGAATCCAGTACAACGAATCTTTCATTAGGAAACCTGTCCCATGTCGGGCTTGCTCTCAACCTACGCGGTAATACGCAACTTCGAGCTGTTGATCTGGGAAATCTTGTTTCGGCAAATTCTATCAATTTGACAGATAGTAATCTCCTTAAAACCCTCGCTTTTCCTGCGCTGAGCACAGTGGGGAATATCACAATTAATGAGGATGTTATAAGGTTGTTTTATTTCAGTTTACGTCACTCATATCTTCACTTCCATAGCAATACGAGATGGTTTAAGTTCCTCAACTAACCATTCGCAGTCTCGAAACCCCTTCGCTTAGAAATATCAGCGGCATGCTCAATATCACTTCTATGGACACAGCATTCAATTGTTCAAAATATGCATCCACACTTGCAAATGCAGTTGTAGACGGCCATTACACTTGCCAAAGCGGTATCAAGGAAACCAATACGACTACGCCGGGGACGAGTCGGAACGAGTCCGACGGATCGCGGGTATCGGTCCTTGGTCTTAAGATTAGTGTCAGTATGAGTGTGTGTATAGTTGTGGCTCTAGTTGCTGGGATTGGGTACTGGATTTTGAAGAGGAGGAGAATGAGGAGAGCTGGGCCCGGAGGAGGGGAGTCACAGAAGAGCAACAAGGGGATGACTGAAGTGGAGCTTAATGACAAGATGGATGATTATAGAAAGGCGGAGCTACCGGCGACGGGAAATGAGAGACATGAATTGCCGGATGAGCATGGTGTTACGGAGGCGAGCACAAATGGTTTGGAGGAGAGTCATGAACTGCCTGCGTTTTCGTAAAGATAGCTCGAGTGGAAGGGGTGGGGCGGGCACTTCTGAGCTCTAGAGCCTGTTCTCACTTCAACTGGACGACTTCTGACCAGGATTTTCATCCGAACATACCCCAAGGGCGAGTTTTTGGATTTGGGTGGAATGGGTTGGGGGGGGAGTTGGGTATACGTGTGGGTTAGGGTGGAAGGTAGAGAGGAAATAAAAATCAAGATGCAGAAACGGGAGACAAAGTATAGCGTCCCAGTACTGAGCTGCACGTTTGGATGGGATTTGAAAAAGAATACGATTCCGAGCAATGAAATAGAGTATAGACCTTGGAACGCATAATGCAAATTCAGATTGATCGATCGCAGAAACAGACTTCAGATTGATACTCTTTGGCAGTATCAGATCGATTGATATACATCAGGGTATCCGAACTCCCTCCCAACTAACCAATCCCAGACCAAGAACTTTTGGACCCTTTCTACCACCCAGCACCCACTCAACCCCTCTCTCAAGCCTTCTTACCCCTCTTCTTCGCTCCAGTTCCCTTCGTATCCGCCCCCGAGCTCTCTAATCCCCCCATATCACTACTCTCCCTCAAAAACGCCTCCCACTTCTCATCCGTACTCTGCGCCGGCTTCCCTTCCTCCTTCTCATTCTTCTCCTTCTTCACCACCCTCTTCTGATCCACAGTTCCCACAACCGCAATATTGCTAGCCACCATCTCCTGAAACGGCTGCACCACAAAATGTCCCTTCTCATCAAACCACTCCCTAAACGGCTTCCTCAACGTCCTCTCCTCCACCGGCGTCCCGCTGCGTCCCTTCCCCGCATCATAGATCTTAAAACTCAGATTATAAATCGGCACATGTTTTTTGGTTTTGGTAGAGATCTCGATTATGTGTTTTTTATCGGGCGTTGTTCCGATGTAGATTATACCTTTCTCGATATAGAAGATCCAGAATGTGAGAATGGAGTTCAAGACGAAGTAGATCAGGACGGCGATCGCTGTGTAGGATTTGGTTGCGTCGAAACCGTAGGTATAGTCCCAGGCGAAACAGGCGGCGCACACGAGGAAGGAGGTGTAGCCAATGGCCAGACGTGTGTCTGAGAGGGTGTGCGATTGTGTGAATTTGAGGGAGTTGAGGTAGGTGGGGAGGGCGTCGTCGGTGGTGTTTTTGAGGTCTGAGGGGTGGGTTAGCTTGTGGGTTGGCTGAGACAATTGGATATGTAGGATATACTTACCAGGTAATGAATGAACGGATATCCTTTCGACGGCCATGATTAATGTCTATTCTTCCTGCTCAGAGGAAATTGGTAGGAATAGAAAGTGTTGCGACAGATCGCATAATATGTACCTAGCATGTAGGTAGTCAAACGTGTCTTGATGAAGCTCTCGGAACGAACCGAATTTAGCGTGGAAAGCCACATTTGGTGTACCGTAAGCAACGACCTCCGTTGAAATTATTCTACCTTTGCGACAACCCCTCCTCTACACCTCGCACCGCTGGCATAGCTTTATATTTATCGCAAACATGGCACAAGTACCTGTGCAGACGATCCATCGGGATCCCCAGTTATTGTGAGCTGAAGCCATTGCTCTTTGATGAGGGTCAAACTGACAGAACCATAGCTACTGGATCCTTATACCTATCACTGTCGTCATGGTACATAGCTCACCATCTCCCCCAATGTAACTGATCTAACCCCCCTCAAGATCTTAACCGGTGTCCTCCGCCACTACGCCACCGTGCTCATGGCCACAACCCCCAAGAAGCAAGAACTCCCCGCCATCCGCGAGCAGCGCTCTCTCCTCCGGGGCGTCAACCTCCGCTCCAACGCCCACGTCCTCACACCGCAAGCTTTCCAGACTCGCAAAGACTATCTCGTGCAGGCGTTCGAAGAAGGGAAGTTTTTGAAAGAGCCAGACAAGAAGGGTCAGGCGGCGCCGAATCCTATGACAGACCCGGCAGCTATGGAGGGTATGATGGGTATGATGAAGGGGAATATGGCGATGATTATCCCGCAGACGTTGATTATGGGTTGGATTAATGCCTTCTTTAGTGGTTTTGTTATTAGTGAGTTTTATCTTTATGTTTTGTGCCGTGAGGGGTGGGATGCTGATGCGGGATGCAGTTCGATTGCCGTTTCCTTTGACGATTAAGTTTAAGAGTATGTTGCAAGCGGGCGTGGCTACGAAAGATATGGATCCCCAATGGATGTCGTCTATTTCGTGGTATGTGCTGTGTATCTTTGGATTGCAGTCGGTCTTCAATTATCTCCTGGGTAGCGACAATGGTAAGTTTATCCGTCTCCTTATGCCCTCCGAGGTCGAATGCTGACTCGATATAGCTGCAAGTCAGATGGCTCAACAGATGGGCCAGATGGGTCCTGGTGCGGGTGCAAATATGTTTGGACCTGGTGTTGATCCTGATAAGCAATTCCAAGGTGAAGCTGAGAATCTGGCGGTGTTGGCTCATAAGAGCACCCTGGAGGGTGTTGAGGAGAGACTGCTGCAGACTGTTAAGGTGTAGATGAAGAAAGTAGAGAGTGACCATGTTGAATAGAAATTCTCTGTCGAAGTCGGCGGAACTGCCCGTACATAATGCGTGTATTATACTCACATAAAATTGGAAAAGGCAGCAAAACGACCAGTTTAATTCCAAAGAGGAATTCAAAATCTGGGTATACGTTATCCGTAAGGTACTACGAAACCTTCACTCTATCATTATTTCAGATCATAGGTGGAAGGTCATCGCGGATTGAACGATTTAAGTAAGGCCCCGTGCCTTCCATATTCATCTTCGCTTACCCCAAGTGTCCTGCAATTCTTCTGTGCAAAATACTTCGTTCCTAGCAATTTCATCTTCATCTTTCGTCTTTCTCCAAGCCATCCTTAAATTTCTCCCATCTATCTCAACATATACTCCTACTTCACGATTTGTGTCGGTTCCAGTTTGTCCATCTTCACAATGCCTCCTAAAACTGCGGTGAACATTGATGTACCTCGTCCGCGGTTTCAAGTGTGCGGTCGTGCAAACAGCGGTCTTTCAAACAGCACTCGATCAACTTCTACTCGTCCAGATACGCCCCGTCCACAGTCGCCTGAGCTGGGCGATGGTTTTCACCATATTCTAATCCAAGAAGCCGAGAAAGAGGGAGAAGGATTATCCAAAACTGCTGGAAAGGTATGCATGAGACGTCCTTAACGTGGTGCAATACCAATGACTGACTAAGATCACAGGTTGTCGAAAGACCAATCAGCCTTAGCTCCGATGAAGAATCCGAGGA
The DNA here is from genome assembly GCA_002946385.1 of Rutstroemia sp. NJR-2017a WRK4. NCBI lineage: Eukaryota > Fungi > Ascomycota > Leotiomycetes > Helotiales > Rutstroemiaceae > Rutstroemia > Rutstroemia sp. NJR-2017a WRK4. Next base: position 256,594 of record NJPR01000123.1, on the reverse strand, counting down.
TGATATTGTCAACTCGCCTCCAGATGAATCTTGGCGAAGCAAGCTTCGGGAGCTGGATATCGTCAGTGCGGACGGGTCCCATGTTAAGAAAGCGGACGACAAGACCAACTCTCCTCTTAAACGTAAGATAAACGAACTAGACATGCGTCCCCATAAGAAGGAACGACTTATAAAGTAAGTTTAGATCCGACTTTCTCATGGCCTTCTATTTCAATTTAATCCTATTGACATTTCTAAGGTCATTCGGAGAGGTTGTTACTCTGCTTGTTGGAAAAGATGCCACAAAATATATTGTTCACAAAGATATGCTTTGTGCCGCTAGTCCTTTCTTCGAAGCTGCTTGCAAGCCTGAATGGCAAAGCGCGAATGAATGTGTTGTCATCCTGCCTGAAGACGACCCAATGGTGGTTAGGATTCTGCTGAACTGGGTTTACGAGAATGTGATTCGTCTTCCAGTGTCCGACTATAATGCACCTCCTCTCGGTAGTAGTAGCGGCTTACTTCTACAGCTCTATGTTCTCGGAGACAAGTATCAGATGCCTGCGCTGCAGAACGACGCTATGGATGGTCTCAACTACCAGACTCGCATAGGGCGAAGGCTCGGATGGCAAATCATGAATTATGCTTGCAAGGAAACCTTGGAAACCGACACGTTGCGCCTATTCCTCGTGAACTTCGCCATACGCAACTGGTCGCACGATAAGTTAGAATCTTACAAAACTCACCTGTGCCCTGAATTCACGCACAGCATGGCTGTAGAGCTTCTGAAATGCCCGTCCACACCAAGAACTGTTGAACTTTACAAGGACCTATATCTAAGCACTTTTTGTCCCTTGTTTCATCGCCACGACTCGACTCCTGAGCCGAAGTGCAAGTCATACAAGAGATTGGAATTTTTTATTCTCAGTAAATAGGACTATATGTAACTCTTTGCAACAGAAACCTGTGTTGTTTAATATCATGGCGGCTTACTCTACAAACTTTTAGGTGCTGAGTAGAAGCACAAATTAGTGGATGGCTATCTTATTGCACATATAGCGGGTTTTGCTGGGAAAATGGGATACTATATGATCAAGGCGTCAAGCAATGGCTGAGCAGCTGCATTTTCTGAGTTCTCCATATATTAGATATACACTTTGCTATATAATCTCACTACGAGATCAGTCGCTCACAATGGCACCTTTCTCATCTCAACATGGAAAGCTTTTGAAACCAAACCTGTTTGCTTAATCGTGGCCTTGACGAGCTAGGTGACCAGCACAAGTTTCGTGCAACCTCAGAGACATTCGGGAATAGCAAATTAAAGCTTTGCTTCACAGATTTCTGAGCTTCTATTCATACCACCATCCAGCATGGGCCCGAGGAAGTCCCCTGTGAGAAACAATTTTCTTGCATCAACTCCAAACACCCGATATCTTCCAGCCAATATAGAGTTATTACTTATCACGCCTTCTTCGTCTTCTTCGCAGGCTCGTCCTCACTGACCATAGTAAGATCCTCACCCGCATCATCGTCAACCACATCTCTGCTCCTCTTCAGACCCTTCATCTTCCTTGTTTGTAGCTCCTTGAGATCCTGCTTGCCCAAGTGTATCCTTCCAATCTTATCACCCATAATATCTGTGCTGATATTCTTCTTCGGCCTCTCCGCACTGCCCTTAGTTCTCTTCAATGCCTCCTTCATGATCGCCTCATCACCCTCCTTAACTCTCCCCACTCTGAAATCCATTCTTGGCCCCATCTCTTCAACCTCTACTCGTGGTAACTTCTGTCCACTCTTCTTCGTCCTTATCAAATAAACCCTCAGGTGAATCTTCGGCTTCTCCTCCCCCCCATCCACACTATCCCTCGCGGAAATACTTACAATATACTGCAAGCCCTCCACATCCACCTTATCCGCCGGCTCGCCCTTGAAGAAATCCAAGAACATAGACTTCGCCAGCGTATATTCATCCTGCACCGGGTTCTCGAACGGCGTCCCCGAAAACACAATCATGGGCTTCAATCCCACCGCACACTTCTTATTCTTGAACTGCGCCAACGTCCGGAAACTATCAGGGTCCAAATACAGTTCTAGCATATCCAGAACCTTGTAGTTGAACATGCGCACGAATGTGATGGCATGCGGGCGCTTCTTGCTCGAAGATCCGAATACCATTATCGAGGCGTCGTTCTTCTCAGCAAAGAATTCGAGAGAGGCGGGATCGTCGAATGGGTGGATATCATTCTTTTTGGTGAATTTCTTGGCAAGTGGTAGATGTAGGGTATGTAGGTCGGTGAGACAGTCTTGGGTTATTTGGGAACAGGTGGTGTAGCGGAGGAAGAGGGCGGTTTTGGGGTTTTCGACGGGTTTGGGAGCACGTTTGGTGAGCGCTCTTTTGCTGCGTGCATTGCGGGGTTTTCTGGAATTCAGTGTTAGTTTAGTGAACGATTAGTATGGCGTTGAGACAATTGATAGGCACTCACATTTGTCGCAACATGGTGGTTGATGTTACGGACTGTTTATCAGGTGGATGGTGGATTGAAGTTATCGCCAAAAGCCTTCCATAAATTCGAAACTTTTTTTTGCGACCCCGATAATCGATAAAAGCACTAGCGGCCGGCTCTTCGAGGCAAATACAATTTAAATGCCTGAGGCATATGTGCCCAGATTTCAATAGCTTCACATGCAAAATGCGTGAAGGCAAGCCACACTACAGGGGTCAGCTTAGTCTGTGGGGTAGTAGGTTATTTGAAGAATACCCGAACATGTGCAAATGCCGAGCTTCATTCCTGAACAACTACATCTTTACCACTCTCAATTTTGTGTTTTTGGATTTGAGCAATTAAAAGGAGGAAGCAGTCGCCAACAGATGACAAAGAGGATATAAGATTGAACTCTCTCTGCCCCTGGAAGGACATTGCGTGGAACGCAGCAACGTGCCGAGGTTCATTTTCTTAAGCCGGCGAGATGGAGGGAAGACTGGCAGTCATTAAGGTATATCCCTACACCTTCTACTGCTCTTTTCGCAAGATACTCACAGGTTGGCATAGACAGCTGTCGAACAATTCGTTCTCGATCCCAAAAATGCCGAATTTCTTGCAATCCTCAAGGGCGCACGCAGCGGCGCAGTGTATGGAGCCAAAGTACGATTTCCGCATGCGCTGGTGTATGTTTTCCTCCTATTCCTCCCGAACCGGCAGCAACTGATGCGAAATACATAGCATGATATTCTTGTTTCGATCCGGCACTGTCCGCGAAAAGATCGGCCTCATATTCCGCGCGACGAAGACGCATGCTCAAAATCTAGCAAAATATGCGACGATATACAAGACGACGATGTTGGCGCTGAAATACTCGGGCAGTAATAGGGGACAGGAAGGAAAATGGGATACTTTCTTCGCTGGACTATTAGGCGGATATGTAGTATTCGGCAGACGGTCGAAAAAGGGGCATGTCAGTAGTATTAGCAAACAGATTGTGATTTTCGGTATGCGTCATCCCTCTCCTGTTTCTCACACATCGTCAATGATATATGGTCCATTACTAATATCTATTGTGTCGCCTAGTATTTGCAAGAGTATGTCTCGCATTAGCACAACTCGCAGTCAAGCCTTCGTCGGGTATTGTCCGAAATCAAGAACTCGCAGACCGAATATCCCGCGACGCCTGGCCGGTATTTGCGGCGCTAAGTTGGGGTAGTGTCATGTGGCTGTTCAGATGGCATCCTGAGACTGTCCAGAGTGGGTTGAGAAGTAGTATGGACTACATTTATGTTCAGAGTGATCATTGGGACAGCCTGAGGAACTTCATGATACATAGCAAATGAGGTGGAAGGACGGGTTGAGGCTTGGCGCAGGAGAGGTAGCAGGTGTTAGCATTACAAATGGAGGGGCTCCCTCTTTGTGGGTTTGGGGACGGCGTAGGAAACATTGTTACTCATAAATTTTATAGACGAACGAGACAGGTCATATTCGGAGCTGTCATGAGTGGGACGATGGACATTTGTAGAATTAGATTAATCACAAGTTTCATCACTACTTGTCTTGCCAAGTCGGTATCGAGGGTTGTGTGCAGAAAGTTCTACTCCTAGCAAAAGCGATTAGTATTAACAGAGTCTTTTACTAAGGTGTAAAAACAACCTCGAGGGCGACGACATCAAAGAGTGTAGCAAGCCGAATTTGCACAAACAGTTTCCGGTCGTAGAAGATCTCCCTTGCGGATGATCTAAGCTTGCGTGAAAGAGATAGGACTACCCAGAGCTCAAATGTGTTTGGGTTGGACCAAAGGCAGCTTTCCCATAGGTGTGTAGAATCAATCAGAACATCAGTGGTTAGGCTTTATATTCCGCAATCCAGCTGGAGCGGGGGCTGAAGCTGGAGCTGAACATCCAAACCTAGTCAGTATCCCGGCTTAAATCCAGGCACCTGAAGCTCCATGCATACATCATTGAGTACCTATTCTTAGCAAATTCGCATGCACAACCTCCCCATATCTAGAATGTATGAACACTTGACTACCAAGCTATAGTACAGTCGCGGTTGAAGAGTAGAGATGTAAACGACTTCTGTCTGAATTGTCAGTAGAAAGTATCGATAACCTTATCGATACTGAGGGCTCATCAAGCTCGATGGTATGCTTCTTCGCAATCCATCCAGACGAGGATTAACATGATGACTTGATGTATAGCCTGGGCTCAATAGCGAGATAGACCGAAGATCTTGCATCGTATTTATTAACTTCTTGTTCTTGCTCCAAAGTAGATAAGCCGTGGCTGTCAGCATATCCCGCGCTAGACAACGCTATTCCTTTTTGGATCGACAACAAAGCTGACTCTACAGGTCGCCGTCTCAAAACCTTCCCCAATAAACCATTGGAGATTCATTCTAGAATTCTTCCTTCTACTCCAATTGTCTTCAATCGTTGCTCGCTTTTTATCAGGTTTTGCTTTGTTTTGAAGTAATGCATGATTTGAGTTAAGGCAATCTATTATATGTCCTTCTTGGCTCCCTAAGCTTCGGACCCCGTGAAACCATCATACCCTCAGATATGGCTGGGCCCATAGCAGAAGCCGAGCAACTCCTGCCATCAGGCTCGGAAAACTCTCCACGCAAATCGTCCGATTCCTCAATCTCTTCCGCTTCCACTACGAGTTTGGTGTTTGATCGCATCGGCGAACGTGTAGCTGCAAATGGGACCGAGAAATCGACCATGGTAACACCGAAGTTTCCTCCTCGAGGGGAGATGGCATACGCGGACAGTGAGCATGCGCGACTGCACGAAGATGGTGAGGACGAGAAAGATTACGACTTAGAAGATGGACCTTTCATAGCCAATGGGACGAATGTCAAGGCGGTCGAGAAGAAGCTGCGGAGGTTGATCTGGATTATTGGCGGAATCTTCATTGGGTTTTGGGTATTGGCGCTATTCATTTTTCTGGGAAAACAAGCATACAAGCATTCATCTGAGAGCCCTCATGATCCGCAGGCGACAATGTCGAGGGGAAGTGGGAAGAAGGTCACGATGGATGAAATATTCGCAGGCCAATGGAGAGCAGCGACACACGACATCAGTTGGATTGAAGGCGCCAATGGCGAAGACGGGCTATTGCTGGAGCAGGGCGGAAGCGGAACAAAAGACTATTTGGTTGTGGAAGACATCAGATCAAGGGGGGCGAACGAAGTGGGAACGATGGATACAAAGACTCTGATGAAGGAGAGCGTATTCAATGTCGGAGGCAGAGTGCTGCTGCCAAGCAAAGTTTACCCGAGCAAAGATCTGAAAAAGGTTCTTATCGCAACAGATGTACAATCGAACTGGAGACATTCATTTTATGCGAGGTATTGGATTTTCGATGTCGAGAGCCAAAACGCCGAACCGTTGGATCCTACAGATTTAGATGGACGAGTACAACTGGCTAGCTGGAGTCCACAAAGCGATGCTATCGTTTTCACAAGAGATAACAACATGTTTTTAAGGAAGTTGTCTTCACCCACCGTTATTCAGATCACCAAGGACGGTGGAGCAAATCTGTTCTATGGTGTGCCGGACTGGGTGTACGAAGAAGAAGTATTTGCTGGAGCCAGTGCGACATGGTGGGATGAGAGCGGCAAATATATTGCATTCCTTCGAACAAATGAATCCGAGGTTCCAGAGTACCCTATCCAGTACTTCGTCTCAAGACCAAGCGGCAAAGATCCCCTACCAGGAGAAGAGAACTATCCAGAAGTCAGAGAGATCAAGTATCCAAAGGCTGGCGCTCCTAACCCGACTGTGGATTTACAATTCTACGACATTGAAAAGGGCGACGTATTTGAGGTCAAGATTGCTGGTGGATTTGAGCCCAAGGATCTTCTCATTACGGAAGTAGTCTGGGCTGGTAAGACTGGCAAGGTCCTCATCCGCGAAACAAACAGAGAAAGCGATATCTTAAGAGTTGTTCTCGTCGACGTTGAGGACCGTACCGGCAAGACTGTGCGAACTACCGATGTGCAAAAGCTCGATGGAGGATGGTTTGAAGTCTCTGAAGATACCCGGTACATTCCTGCTGACCCTGCAAATGGACGGCCACACGATGGTTATATCGATACAGTTATTCATAACAACAATGATCACCTGGGATATTTCACGCCGCTTGATAACTCAGAACCTATACTTCTTACGTCTGGTGATTGGGAAGTCGTTCACGCTCCATCTGCGGTAGATCTCAAGAAGAATCTCGTGTATTTCATTGCTACCAAGGAATCATCCATTCAAAGACATGTCTACAGCGTCAAACTTGATGGTACCGATATGAAGCCTCTCACAGACACATCTGCGGAGGGATACTACAGAGCTTCATTTTCTAGTGGTGCTGGATATGTGCTTCTGAGCTACGCTGGACCAAATATTCCTTGGCAGAAAGTCATCAGCACCCCAAGCACTGACAGAAAATATGAGGATACGATCGAGGAGAACAAAGCTCTTGCTGAGATGGCTAAGAAACACGAGTTACCTATACTAATCTACTCCACTGTCAACATTGATGGTTATGACTTGAATGTGGTTGAACGCCGACCACCTCATTTCAATGAGAAGAAGAAGTACCCGGTGCTCTTCTATCTCTATGGTGGCCCAGGATCGCAGACTGTCGACAAGGGATTCAAAGTCGATTTCCAGTCATACATCGCGTCGAATCTTGGCTACATCGTTGTTACCGTTGATGGCCGCGGTACTGGTTTCATTGGACGTAAGGCCCGAACCATCATCCGTGGCAACATTGGGTATTACGAATCTCGCGATCAAATCGAGACTGCTAAGATCTGGGCTGCTAAGAAATACGTCGATGCATCCAGAATCGCCATTTGGGGATGGTCATACGGTGGCTTTATGACGCTCAAAACCCTTGAGCAAGACGCTGGAAAGACCTTCTCTTATGGTATGGCCGTTGCACCGGTTACTGATTGGCGATTCTATGATTCCATTTACACTGAACGATATATGCACACACCTCAGCATAACCCTAGCGGATATGACAACACGAGTATCACTGACGTGAAGGCGCTTTCAAAGAATGTTCGATTCTTGGTTATGCATGGTGTGGCCGATGACAATGTTCACATGCAAAACACTCTTACTTTACTCGACAAGCTCGATCTTGCTGGTGTGGAGAACTACGATGTTCACGTTTTCCCAGATAGCGACCACAGTATCTATTTCCACAATGCGAACAGGATTGTTTATGATAGTGAGTTGACTACTATTCTTCTCTTAGTACTGACGAATGCTAACTACAAACAGAACTCAATAACTGGCTCATCAATGCATTCAACGGTGAATGGTTAAGGACAGCAAATGCTGTTCCTTTACAAATCGATGCGACAAAGGAACGATGATATAATATGGAAATGGCGAGGGAGCATGGCGTTTTTTCACTGCATAGGACGAATTTGTGATGTTAGAAGATGATGTTGACGTGGAATGTTATTCTTATTCATAATTTAAGGTCATAAAAATATACATGGTTTTACTCTCTAAGGCTCGAGCCTACTTATTACATGATGGTTAGCCATCTAATCTTTTATTCATGGTCATAAAGCGTTTATATTTAAATGGACGAACCCACGAACCGAAAGTAGAATTTAAAAACCGAAAAGAAAAAAGAAAAGATATATAAGTCCAGCTCATATATTGGTCTGCTCCGTCCGTCCGCTCGTTCACTATCTCTTCTTTATATCGTTATCCATTGACCATAATGCATATTCAAATAAAGACTCTCAATCGACCTCAATACAGCACAACAATCGTCGTCGTTTGTTCGATTGTGTCCCGCTAGTGTGGTGAGCTTGCAATTTCCTCCGCTCGGCCCTGCTCTCGTTCTTGGTGTCGCTGTCGGCACATTTGCGGGACCCTTGATGTCTACGAGTCGCGGGGCTATACCGCTGTTTACCTTTATCCTTCTCTTTCCGGCATCCTCGCCGTCAAATTGCCCCTTCGCTGGCTGCGCTTCTACTTTCGCGGACGCGGATATCTTCGCAGATGGATGCATAGAGCTCGGTCGGCTTCTTATCCGCAGGGGTTCCGGTCTCAGCTCCAAATTTGCATCTTCCGATGTTGGCAGATCTGCGCGTGCAGCGCGGGAAGATGACTTCTCCTTTTGCAAAGGAGCCGGTTCCGCTGAGTCCGAATGTCGGCGAAATGGATAGTGCCCAGGGATTTGGCTGAATGGTTCCGCGTCGAACTCCCAGTCTTGGGGCCCAGGCCCAGGGAGAAGGTATTCCCTAGCTGGAAGGTTGGGGGTGGGTGGTATGCCTTGCGAGGCGCTACGGCGGTCAGTAGGTGCTGGAAGGGATCTGCGTCGGGATGGGATAGTGCAGGAGGTCTCGCAGGTTTGGCGAGTTTCTTCGGGAAGAGGCACTGATCGCGTGCTTCGTGGAGGACCGCATATACCTTGGCGTTTTGTGCGCAGTGGTGTGGGTTGCCGTAGTGGCATGACCTCGTTTGAGATTCTCTTTCCTGGTGTCTGACTAGACTTTCTTCTTCCTGCTCCTGTTATGAGAAACTCCGGCGGTGGCAGTACCGCCAGCTGTCTTGGCAGCACCTGGTGATCATTATCCATCAGATCAGAATCATGAATGTTGGCGTCCTGGATAAGAACGCCGTGGTCGAAGAAGAGCTCCAAATTCTGACGCTGAGAACTGTTTCTCGTCTCTTTTCGAACCCGGAGATTTTCATCTGGAAGATCGTCCGAGTTTTGCGGCGGTGGTAGCTGCAGCTCGTCGTCGACTTCTCCTTCTCCCTCACTCTTTCTATCCGCCTGGCATCCTGGGAGCCTGAGATATCTCGCAAGAGATTTGCTTCTATTGCGTGTACGAGACCGTTCGGCGGGTATTTTAGGACATTTCGGACACGAAGTGGTTGACAGAACGCGTTCCCGGGCGGGGATACAGGGCGTGGAACTGGGAAAGGCTCTGTTTTTTCTACTGCAGGGCTTCAGACGCGGGCTAGCGGTCTCGTTTTGACAACCGCTGCCGGGACAATATGTGAATATGGCTGTACACATTGTGATGAATATTTGATACAAAGTCACTGTGATCTCTCCAGATTAAAAAAAAGCTGAGAGGATAACTCTGCAGCTTCCAGAGCTGATTTCCTTTCCAAATGATTGTGGCTAGGAATCTAGTGTGATTGGGCATATGACTGGAATTGTGCGAGCGCTATGTTATCGTGTGGTATCAGCATTGTTCATGCTAATTCGGGCGTTGAACTATGTGGCGATAGACGGTAAGAAGAGAGGATAAAGGAAGTTTACCGTTTGTTTACTGAACGGGTTCAAAGAAACAAAAGAAATGGAGACACAATAGCCAATGTCCGGAGACAAATGTCTATTTTGAGACACAAAGCAGCGTTTGTTGGCCTCAGTCTCCTTGTTCTTGTTTCTCAAAGGAACCGCGTCCTATATAACTGTAATGTTCTCTTCTTGAATAACCCCCTCTACTTTACGAACCATATCGATCTCAAATACTATCATCATCATCAAAATTTTCTCCAAACGTTCCCAATTACATCGCCCTAGTGGTGACAACACACGTTAGAACAACAACAAAACCAAGTAAGTCCCAAAATCCAATACCTTTGCTAAAGTAGAGCAGATTCCTCAAAATATCCATCTATCAAACAACCAATCAAACAACCCTCATCCATCTACCCAACCTTCCACCAACCTCAGAATGGACCGTCCCTACACCCGATGCAAACCCTGCAACACCCTCATAAACTACGCCCCCGTCCCTCCCACCGCTCAAGGCCTCTACCATGCCTACCGTCGTCGCGTCCAAGGCCAAGGCGAACCCGACATGCTGCACCCGTTCCGCGCAAACGGACATCTCGAGCACGAAGAAGTCGCCCGTCTACGCCCCGACCCCGAGTTTCAAAACTGGGCACCTCCGAACACGAGTTCGTTGTCCCGGCCCAGTGTGGCAATCATACCGCCTCTTTCTTTCGAGACTAGTACCGAGTTTATCGTGCGGTGGGTAGGTATCATGTTGTGCTGGATCTTTGCCTTCTTCCTCTCTGCCATGAAGTGGTGCGGTCGCCAGATTAAACGTTGTTTGTGGGATAATGAGACAGGAAGGCAGATTACAAGAGTGGCCTTGGTTCTGTCTTTCCTGGCGGTCTTGTACTGGGTGCTTTTTACTACTTATCGTAGTATTAAAGTAGGATCGGCAAGGCATCAGGAAACACCTTGGTGCAGTAGAAGGTAGGTTATACCTCTTCTGGATAAGGTTTCTATTCTTTTTACATATTTTTCATGCAATATCAATGCTTCTGTTCAACATCTCTTGTAAAATTGACCGCGTCTATTAATGTTTTTCAAATTCTTTGTCTTGTGACACCTAAGCTCTCAAATACTGCCCTACAAGTGACGTCCCTTCATGCCGGTAGTTCACCCGTCAACTCAGATGAACATTCAGTAACTGCCAGTCCATCATCAACAGCAACGTTCTCCCCACAAGTATCAGAATGCGGCAGCGGGCAAGACTTCAACTCCCACAACGATGAGGAATAAAAGTAGACATTCACCTTCAACGCTCGCCATAGTTAGTAGTGCGGTTTTATCTATATTGATCTATCTATGCCATGCATGAGATACAAAGTTTTAAAGTCCAAACTCCTTCTGTATGATGACTGCATGCTTGCTACAAATCCCGAACCCCCAAATCATGCTTCAATTGTGACTAGATTGAACCAAATCATCTTACTTTTATCCGCTCTAGCCCTAACCTCCCGAGAACAATCATCCAGTGCTACATCAAGCTCTTTCATGACTCTATTCCGACGCTTGATGAGAAGCTCTGTCCTCACAATGCTGGGCAGTATTGCGAGAACTTCTAAGGCTTTACAACGTCCCTCTACAGTGGCATCTGAGGGGCAGTCATAAGTATTGTGCGTACGTTCTGTCATGCGATTGATGACCGAATCTAGATGTTCCTCAACCAAGGAAGGATTTCCTGGCATGAGAACGATCATGATGTTCATGCAGGCTTCTTTGGTGGAGTTATCTGCTACGTCAGTACCAGCCAATACTACTGAGAAAATCTGTGCAGCATTATCTTGTAGGTTCTTGGCTGGCATGTATCGGAGAACACTTCCAAGGGCGATGAGACAGCTTTCCTTGACCTCTCTATCCCCGCTCGAGCGCCAGACATTGACAAGATAGTCTACGGTCAAGCTATACAATCTCCCAAATCGTAAGGGACGGAGGGTGCAGAAGTTCGCCTCGTTAATGACTGGTGATGGAGCTAATAAGATGGAGAAACTCTGCGCGATCTTTCGGCCATACTTTGGATCTGAGATACGCTCCATCATCAAAGTTATAAGCTGTGTAGTACAGGGCTCATAGGCTGCCAACGCAGCTGCGGAGAAATATGCAAGTGTCTGATATACCCGGGGTGATGGCGCTGTCGTTACCAGTTCGATCATAATATCATGCAGGTATTTGCCATCCTCAAACTTTGTACGATCTGCACCGAACTTATTTACGAGGAGTTGCATCAACTGTAGCATGCTGGTGCGGGCTTCCCTTGAGCATTTAGTTTCCATATCGATGGCATTAAGAATCATCGACTTCGCAGTCTCGTGAACCTGTATCTTCATTCTCTCGCGAGCCTATAAAAGAATTAGCAAACAGTTTATTGACGATACCGATTACATACGTCTTTGCGCAATCCAGCTACCAGAGCAGTGGAGAGAATGATGCTGGAGCACTTTCTGGGTGGCCCACCCCGGAGATGCTGCTGAGAAGCAGCAAGCCCTGATCGAGTGTGTGCTCCGAAGTTAAAAAGAGTCCAGATTCGACTTGGCTCTTCAGGGTGCTCATCATTAGCTTTGAGCAGAAAGTTGTTTTTATCTGAAGTGGTATGACTTCGTAGCACATATGTTGCAATTGTACCAATCAGTGTTACAAAAGCGTCATCCAAAACTTCACCATCCACAACATCATTGATCCCTACATACCAACTTGGCTTCAAAGGGCCCTCCTGGTGCTGGAACAGGCCAATGCATCTCCTAAACAGATTGGTGACAATCCAAGCATATGGGTGGAAAGTTGGGTCTGGACTCTCCCATTTATTCCCCAAGCTCTCGTCATAAAGTAGTGCTTTGTCAAATGTTTCTAACGCACGATAAATGCCAGCAAGGACAGCCATCTGATATGGCTGCTGGTTTGAGTGCTTGGATATTGATTCTACCAACTTTTCTATCAATTCCGCTTGCATAGCATCGAATAACCTGAATTTCCAATGCGTCTTTACGTTGGGTATTGGTTTTGGAAGCTCAGCCTTGCACGTCGACGTACAAGCAATATCAATGAGGGAATCCAAGAGCCAAATGGCTCTTGATAGACCAGACTCGGCTCCAGCCTTGAAGTCCAAGGCATCCGGGAACATCGACATAAAATTTGACAGTGTGAACTGGATAAAGGCCTGGGGATCTTCAACTGATATGGATCCCAGGCATGATACGGATACCTCTCGAAGCTCGACAGCCTGATTAAAGTCCAGTGCTGTTTCATTGAGCTTCGAAAGAACAGTTCCCCGTTCAAATTCGCTCAGCAGCGGTTCCTGATTTGAAAATGTGATCATTCGGGCTAGGAAAGTCAGACCTTTGATCGTGAGTTTTCGTATAGGGACATCCGAAGATGCATCGGACATAGATCCAAAATAAATCTCGACTAGACCTTCACGGAAATTGCCAAAGGAGTCGTCCATTGCAGCAAGGCAGCGCGATCTGTATTCCACATCCTCAGGCTGCAGGTCTTGCTGCAATACCATGTACTCCAATTTTCCGCATTCAAAGTGCGCCTCCAGAATCAAGTTCATAAGTTCGATAAAGCGTGTCTTCTCTGATAAAGTTGTCAGTGCCTGTGAAAGAGTGATCAAGCCTGGTAGGCAGATTCGTGTAACCAATGTTGAGCCGTAGGGCGAGCTCATCACAAGCTTGCTCAATATACGACCCGATCGAAGAATGAATCGCTTTTTGGAGTCATCGTGGAGGATCTCATTACACTCCTTCGCAACATGACCGATGAATTTTGAACATTCATTTGAAGGGTCATTCCAGTCAACTCTTTGCTTGCCTAGAGACTTTGCAATAGCTCCAACAGTAACCAGCGCACGATTGACGAAATCTTCATTCTCTCCATTCCAGATCTCCCATTTCAGAGAATCCCAGATTTTCAATGAGTACCGCGAGACAACAGGGATGGAGTATGTTTCGATGCAGCCGCATAATGCATCGAATACATCATTCTATTGATGAGTTAGGATTTGTATGGATTTGAGAATGATGACCTTGTGTACCTTGACGTTTGCTGAGACATCTGAATCCAACTTCTCCAAGATAGCATCGAAGGCCAACTCCGCATAATTATTATTCGATTTGAAACAATTCTGAAGTAGGAATTTCAAATCATTCGCTGGTAAGTTGGTAGCAGAGCTCGGCGTGATAGGAAAATATCGAAAGAATGATCCGAACATCTCTTCGCACTCGCTTGGACTTGGATCCCATTCTAGGCCGAGTTTTTCGAACACTTTAAAGAGGATCGCCAAGCAGGAAGGGGATTTCTCCAGGGATGCCATCGAAACCACGCCGTCAACGAACTTAGGCCCCATCGACCGCTTAAGAGCAGGCAAATAAAGGTCCAAGAGGCATTGGAGAAGTTCCAAGAGGCTAAGTCTTGTAGCAATAGGAAAGTCTCGGAGTGTCATCTTTTCTGGCAGTTCGAAGACTGCCTCGGAAATGAGGGTTGCATGGGGCTTGAGGAATTTCTTGGTCATTTGTGACAAAGTCATCAAAGATTTTGCAACTTCTTGAAGGCCAGCTCGGTATATTTGAACGTCCCCTGCTTCTGAGATTCGTTTTGCTAAGTATTCCACCAGGATACTTACTAGCAGGATGTCAACATTTACAAAAAACACGAACCAGAATTACAACTCACAGTCGTGTCTGGATATTTGCTCAGGGTCCACCCTCTGCAAAACGAGCAATAGAAATTCCAGTCCTAGAGAAGGTCAGAACTGGAAACCTACACACAGTCAAGAAGACTACCTTTCTGGCAATCAACCATTGAAGCTTCACCATCGATATAAGGACCAAGATCTGTGATTATGCCCGTGATGACTTGAGGATCTACAAAATACGAGTTTCAGCTCCTGTCCTGAGAAAAGAGTCGGGACACAGAGCCGTACTAGCTACCATGCGTTCGACCGCTGCCGATTTGTCTGCTTCTGTCTCAGCAGCCATGAACTCTACAACACCAGATGCCATTTTTGTATCAATCTCGCCGAGACAATCTTATTATGTAGGCTAAATGAAACGGATTTCGTTCAAGTGTAATGAGGACCGGTAATCTAAAAAGCAAGATTGTGTCAGCGAAGTGCCAGCTCGGGAGACACATAACCCCCCACAGATAAAGAACAATTGTAGCAACTCTTATAAACCACACACGCCGTGAAACCTCCCAACCCCAATGATACTTCATCATTTATCGCTAGTAACATTTCAACCGACTAAAAATGTCGTTGTAGATCCAGGGTGATGAAACCAGAGAATATTCCACTAGTAACATAGTAACTATTCCTACAAAGTAGAAACATTCCCTAATGGTATGTAGAACTCTGCTAGGCTAAGTTGTGCTATGACGAACGCATGGATATGTTTCCTGAATGCCACCGTCGCGATTGTGGTGGATTTATCGCAAAGCCAGCAGCTAATAAGGAGCGCAGAAACACACGAGTGACCCTGAGTGTATTCGAATCGTATAGTTCTTAGACCTTAGGAGGCCGAAATGCCGTGTATCTTTCTTTAGACGCATCGTTGCGCTGGTGCTGGAATCGAAGAGGAAATGGGATCGAGTGACCAGTCGAACGTTCTCGGCGAGTTGCGAGCGCTAGGATAAAGTCGCAGACCATGGATGCAGAAAAAGCTTGAGATTTGTCTTAGAAAACGACTTGATACTTACGTGAAATGCAGTGGCAAGCTACCTGCAGAGCAGAACCAATTCAAGTCGCAAATCGAACAACGCGTATTTGTAGACCGTTAGAAACGAGTAATGCAGCTTCACAGATAGTAGGTGGAGGAAAGGAGCGACGATGCTTTCATTAAGCCTTGCACTACAGTTCGCGACCAAATTGCAGAGGTTTGAAGAGGTTCTTTCTTATCGATGGCACGTTGATGCTATCTCTATGCATCATTTTTCTGCCGGCGGTGATGTCTCCGCCGGTAGTACCTCGGAATGCAAGATCTTTATAGCGGCGTCCACCTCGAAAGCAAACTCATGGAGAGGCACACAGTTGTAAGATCTTACATGTTTATTATGTCCGGGATGGGCAAATGCTCTGGGAATGTAGCAGATAACCAAGAAAAGTATATATCGAAATCTTGAAATCCCGATGTTACGTTTCTTGGTTAGCTTTCTGCTATTCCGACAAGTAATAAAGTTACAGGCCGCCCTATTCATCCCCGCGCCGCTACCCCTCCAAAATTTCCCCTCTAACCGATAAGATAAGCAAAGAATAAATTTTCATTTCCCAAAGTTTCCTCCTTGCCATTCGTTCCTAGCTTTCTGCACTCATTTCGCAAGGACTGCAGCAGTTGACAGCAGTTGATTGTTAAAGTGAGCGAGTCACTTCTATCACTATCGATCAGATTGATCCCAAGTATTTCACACCCAGTATTGCCAACAACCAACCCATCATAATGGCATCGACACCGGTTCCAGCAACCTGCAAGGTTATTCTTGCCCAGGGCATTGCCAAAGGCTTGCTGGCGGAAGTCAAAGAAGGACTGCAAAAGTTATCAATCAAGCCCAAGCTTGTTGGACTTCTCGCAAATGATGATCCAGCAGCGAAGATGTATGCGGATTGGTCAATGGCAACGTGCATTGAAAAGTAAGCGAACAATCCCTACTCTGTCGACTGGAGACATGCATCTGTTCGAGAACTACTTGGCTCAGCGTTTGGCATGGAGGTGAACAAGGAAGACACCGATGTGCCTCATTCTACGAAAACCCCGCTTGAGACAGGAGATTTGAGAATACCTGAAAATGAAAACGATGATTGCTAAAGATGGCTTGGTTGAGCAGATCGACACCTGGCTAATCTCATCTATTCAGTGGATTTGACTTCGACCTACGAAAATTCACCAAGGAAGAAATCGAAGACGAGATAATCAAAGCCAACAACGACGAGTCTATCCATGGCATAATTGTCTACTATCCCATTTTTCCTGCCCCTTCGCGACAAGATGGCTACATACAACAGACAGTTGCCCTGAATAAGGACGTTGAAGGATTGAGTCACACCTACGTCTTCAACATGTATCAGAATATTCGTTTCCTCGATCCTCCGCACAATACTCAGAAGTCGATCCTTCCCTGCACTCCTCTTGCCGTTGTCAAAGTTCTCGAGTACCTCCAAATATATAACTCTATCTTACCGTATGGAAATCGATTATTCGGGAAGGTTATCACCGTAGTCAACCGATCTGAAGTCGTTGGACGACCTTTGGCTGCCTTGCTTGCCAATGACGGTGCTACCGTTTACTCTGTGGATCTGGATGGGGTCAAGGTCTTCACGCGCGGAAAGGGTATCAAGAAGTCACATCACGAGGTTCACGACTCAGATTACACACTTGACCAGTGCTTAGGCATAAGTGATGTTATAATCAGCGGCGTTCCGGGCGAAAAGTTCAAAATAAACACTGAAGCAATCAGAGACGGAGCGGTCTGCATCAATTTCTCCTCGGAGAAAAAC
This sequence comes from Rutstroemia sp. NJR-2017a WRK4, assembly GCA_002946385.1. Taxonomy (NCBI): domain Eukaryota; kingdom Fungi; phylum Ascomycota; class Leotiomycetes; order Helotiales; family Rutstroemiaceae; genus Rutstroemia; species Rutstroemia sp. NJR-2017a WRK4. The sequence continues at coordinate 239,324 of NJPR01000123.1, read as the reverse complement.
TTCGATGGACCTGCTGTCAAAGAGAAAGCTTCCATATATGTGCCTTCGATTGGGAAGGTCACAATCGCGGTTCTGTTGCGCAATCTTCTGGTCAGTATACTTTCTCAAATGTCTGTTATTCATTGCTGATTTTATAACAGCGGCTGGTACAAAACCAAGGGAAGAGCCTGGGCGATGACACCGGACGATAGAAACCCCTTCATACTACCCTAGATCTAGCAAGGTGAGAGAAACTCATCCCCACATAGCCACTTCCATCACGCCCAACTGGTCGACGATCCTTGAGTTGAGCTGTGAAAGTGGTCGGCGAATGTTCAAAAGTTTATACAGGCGTTCATTGGGGAAGAAGAAAAATACCACCGGCGTTGTCTGCAGCAGAAAAGAAAACGGTGATTTGGAAACGCGAACCTAGATTTTAGACGGACCGTTGGAAAGGCACAGTGAAATATAATCCAGGAGCAATTTAGTAGTGAAATAACTCCTATGGCAAAATGCTGATGTCTTGCGCTGGTGAATATATTGAGAACGGCTTCGCGAGCTCTTCAACGTCCATTCTTAATCCAAGCATGGTTTCCGTAAAAGAGACACATTGAAAATCTCCTCCTTACGTTGTGTTTGTGGCCCAAACCCTAACCACTAACGATCTGAGATGGCTTCCAAGCCATAGCCAAGCAAACCTCATTTCGGACTACCGATTCCATCAAGCCACAAGGAAGGAAAAGTTCTGGGCATAATTTACGACATGCAACAAAAGCACAAAGTTTCTTCCCTCCCACGTGTAAAGAAAGCCAAGAAGGAAAATGCTTAAGATGAAGTCGAAACCGGAGTTAGAAGCGGCTGTTTCGTGGGGTCCGTCAAAAACCGAGAGGGACGGGAAGGTGTAATTTGAGGCAGGTACGTGTTTGACTTAGGAGGGACGAATTCCTTGGCTGTAGTTTTCTTGCGGGAATGCATCTTCCGTGTAGATCGTGTGAAATGAAGGGAAGGCAAGATGTGAGGATAGTGGCGGATTGTTGCCCGGGACGGAAAAGGGGGAGGAGGCAGACGAGTCTTAATCCGAGAAGAAGCAGGGCGGGAAAATCTGAGCGATGTTCTTTGGTACTATTCCTCTAAAGGACTATCTCCATATTATTATTCTGATAATTATATATACATACAAAATCCCCAACCTATCTATATACCACAAGTCAACCAAACCAACCATACCTAGAAAGAGCCCACAACATCCTTCCATTCACCCATCCCATCCCATCCATCCATAAACCAATCTCCTTTATTCGCCCCAGGGTATCAAAACAAGTAAAGAAAACACACCAAACAAAGTCTGCCTATCTCAAGAAAACAAGAAGCGCTATCCGGAACGGCGCCACCAACAATCCAGCCAGCCCCAAGATGTATAATACAAGAGAGGAAGCAGGATAGCAAAAAGTGCATTACTTAATTTCCAAGCCTTCCAAGACGAGTTGAACCAACAACGAACTCATTCATGCCTGTGTTGTCTTCCATCCAATTAAACTTCATAATAGTAATCATCATCCAAGCCCTCTCTACTCGGCACAATGCCCGCATCAGGTGGTGGTCCACCATATCCATCATCGAGCCTAACGTTCAGGAGGCGGATCTTCAACCCATAATCACCCACTAATCCAACCAATTTGTTCGTCTCTGCGGTAATGGGTGCCTGATTAAGCAGCATGAGCAGACCATCAAGCCATTCGGAGGCCAGACTATGAGTAGGTGGCATGAGAGTAAGGATTGCCTTTTCCGCCGAATCGCTCCCAGCAGCCTGAGTCTTGTTCTCCCCTGCCGACACGTAGCTATTGATTGTGATTTTCGTAGTTGAAATAGGTTTAATCGGCGGAGGAGCAGTGTCTTTGAGAGTTGACGAGCTAGAAATACTGGACCCGTCATCCGTTGATGCCGAGACATTGGAGACGACGGAGCTGATGGTGCTCAGGTCTATCTTTTCATGGAGCTGGTCGAGCGTAGGGTCCTTGCTCATCTGGTGGTCGAAATCGAAGTAGTGAAGATATCGGCGGTTGTGGGAAAGCCTGACGAATCGCCAGCTCGTTGTAGGTATCCTCCGTCCGTTGCTTCTCCCGGAACTTTCGTCGCCATTGACTTTTGGCTGAACTATCCTAGGAAACCATCCTCCCTGAAGTAAACACCTTATTCTCTGTTCCTTGACGAATTGCAAAGCCTCGTGCTTGAGCTCGTCCCTGACTTGGTGTAGATGCTGGCCCCATTCGTCTTCGAATGTCAATTCTAGCAATTCCATTTGTAAATTTCGCAGCTTCGAATATTCGAACTCTGATAATTCTTCTTCGACCTCCAAAACATCCTTTGTTCGTGGAGCTTGTCCAACTACTTGCTCCACCAAAATTCTCACTAGTTCTGCGACTTTCAAGAAATCATCCTGCTCAGCACCGGTCGCTTTCCATAACCTGAAGAAGGCCTGTAAACCGGATGTGTGTAATCTAGACCACTGTAACAATAATGGCCGGAATACTCTGTCATAATTCTTTACTCCGTCTAGAACAAGATATGCTTTCGCATCCTCGGCATCTGACTTGTCGACATCGAAATGGTCGTAAAGTATCGATGTTACTATCAAACTCGCTCTTGCAATAGGACATCGCTCGTGAAGTGGCTTCGAAGATTGTTCCAGCAGAAGTTTCTGAAAACTGTCTTCATTCTTCCTAATGTAATCCGTCAAGTCCATCATTCCGAGGAACCCCGTCGATTCGAACTCCCAAGCAGGGCTTTCGGTTTCAAAGCCCAATCTTCGCCATTTCTCAGGGTTGTGCCGTCGGCTCCCTTTCTTAGAACCCTCCGCCGCTTCTTCAACTTTTGCAATAGCCCCGTTGCTGGTATCTTTCTTCTCGGGAGCGCTCGCCAAATGTATGCCTTTCAGAGCTCGTCTATGCTCGGGTCGTTCCAGATCTACCTTGACTTCCCTCCACTTGCTTAATAGAACCTTCGTTAATGTCTGAAACTCAAGTAACGGGTGCGCCAGGTCTTGTAATGCTGAGCTCTGCATCAAACTATACGCTGATTTGATTACCCCCAGGTCTTGTAATCGCTTGATGAACTTCGGCCACTCCTCCCCCGTCCCGCTACTTTTGCTGACATTGTCTTTCGCATTCCCATTGTCGTTTGTGATAGCGTCTCGCATCAGCGCATTGAGCAGCATTAGCGCGTTGGCACACAACAGATGATCTGCGGAACTAAGTTGTGATACAACCATTTCGAAGAATTGTGGATATACTGCGACTGCAGGTTTTAGGGCTCGAAATCCGAATGCGCCAGGCACTTTGATGCCACCTCTCGCGGATTGCGGGTGACTAACGATAGCGACCAATATCGACATGGCTCCTCGAAGAATATTGACTAGGGGATGGGTAACAATCAACTCCACCACGCGCTCCACCAATTCTCCAGCCCCAGGCGACTCGAAGATTTCCCAGCCCATATCAACTTCGAGCAATCGGCTTAGACTCTGCAAGGAGTATGCGAGAGTGTTTGCATTGGTCGTCATGATCAGTCGGCGGAGAATGGTAAGCCCGCCAGAAGATATAAACACATCCGCGAAGGAGGGATCGTTGATTGAAGACTGAAGTTTGAAGACTGCCATTTTGCGCATAGCATCTTCATCACTGTTGAGCCGCGATAGCAGCGACGGTATGTCTGCTTGATCCATTGTGTGTCGTGTAATCCTATCTTTGGGAGGGGATGGATCTTGAACTGGAGGGAGACCTTGCTCTGGGCGATTGAAACTCGATCTGCCCCGTTAGTGTAATCACAATCACATTTGCTCGAGTACTGTCGCAAATCACGCCCAAGGAAGTCGCACTATGTATCCAAGAGATTCCAATTTGTTTTTGTTTTGTGTTTTTGTGCCAAATAGTTGCAACTATTCGGAGATTAAAAAGTTAAGGGTGTATCGAGTTAGGAGCGAGAGCTCGAAGAAACAGAGGGTCCGTGCATTAGTATGTGCCGGAAGAGCTCTTTGCAGGCCCGTGGAAGATGGAAAGAGCCGAGAGCTTTGGGAAAGAAGCTACTGTATTGATTCCTTGGGGTGTGGTACTCGTAGTTATGTCATAATATTAACTGGAAATTTATGGCAAAAGAATTGTAGATGGTTTTAATGTATCTACATAGAAATAATTGACAGTCATCATAAAGTCGACAAGATATTCTTCCGCATTATCGACCATTGTAGAGAGAATCAAAGCTGATGCTCAAGGTATCTGAAAATCCAATACTGAGCCATGACGGTGCCAAGTTTGCGTCCCTCTGCTCAACAGTCCTCAATCATCCTCGTCCATCAGACTGAGGCAATCCAACTCTGTCTGGACCAATCGTTGAAACTCCCCCCTTTCAATTCCAGCCACCTTTGCCAGTCTGTACAGGCTCTTAATACTCGTAGAAATATGTTGCTTGATGCCCATCTCACTCTGCTCACGAAGCTCTGCTCTCCTCTCAAGCCTCGCAACTGTGTCGCTGCCACTCGACCCCGTACTGCTTCCGGGTCTTGGTTGTGCGACCTCAACATACTCTCCCACGTTGATTATCCCACTACCAGAATCATGGTTCCATGGATTTGTTTCCTTAGGTACTGCTGGGTTCTGTAAGCTTTGTTGAAATTTCGAGGTTATGTGGTCATCCTGGCCGAGTGATGATTCAACCGTGCCGTTTTGTGCAGCTTCGTCTGGGTCGTGATTATCCATAGCAGGCTGTACATCTGCATATTGTGCATAGTATGAATCCTCGTCAGCGCCATCTTTCAATGCATTCTGCATAGAAGGTGGCGCTGGGGAATGTTTCGGCGCTGGTGTATGAGCAGGTGTATTGTCATACTGCGCCCAGTAATCGTCATCATCCTCGTCCTCCTCGTCTAGCGATGTGGTAACCTTTGACGTATTTGTATGATCCTCTACCGGTTCTGTAGATGGTCTTTTAGCATCAGCCGAAAACGCAGTTTCTGCAGATGCCATATCTGTTTCGCCCCATTTCGCTTGATTTTCACTTTCTAGCACTCCAACTTCCCCAATTCTCCAGCCATCACCACCGCCCAGTTCATCCCCGACGCACCAGACAAGTCGCACGCTCAAGGACAACTCTCGCAGAGTAACAAGTGCTTGTAAAGTTTCCTTATCAAGCCGCCGATATTGTATCTCCGCCTCGTTTTCCCAGTCCACTTCCACCTCACCAGATACCGGATGTGCTTCCAATCGGTCGTTACTAACAGCCTTCTCTAACTGTGAAACCTTGGAGGAGTCGTAGCAGAGTAACGGAAGCCATGGCTCTTCCGAAGACGAAGAAAGGATCTGCACTCTCTGTCGTAAAATCGGTGATAACAACGGCAGGAGCGCTGTGGGGGGTTGAGGAGATACAGAAGCAGCAGGTAATGATCCGAGAAAAGGAGCAACAAGACGTTCTACGTTTGGAGTGGTGATTGTTGTCGACATCTCGAGTTGCGGGATTATTGTGTTGTCGTTTATTCTATCACATGTAAATTGAGTGTAGAGGGGTGGCTGATGGAAACGCTTGCCTGCAGACAAGCTCGAGATGTTCGATTCTGCTTAATGTATCAGAACGCGAAAAGGTACGGAAGAATTCCAGGTAATCCTTTTCAATTAAGAGATACCTCTCGAGGTCCTGTGGAGACAAATGCCAGTAGCCATTTTGTCTGTGGTACCCCGATGGGTGTGAACATGTCGAATTTCCTTCTGTCCGAACTTTTGTTCCTGCAAGTGTGGAGGAGATACCCACATTGAGCGATTCCCGTGGGGATCTTGCAGAGCAATGTAAGAGCCCCTGTCAATAAATGATAGTGTCTTGACCACCAAGAGCACCAACCCAAACAGATTGCTCTAGAAATTCCGCTCAAAGCCTGCTGTACCTTCAAAGTTTTCACTGCAATGATCTATTGTCTATGTATAAAGTTGTCTAGGTCTAACCCTCATCTTATTCGCAACCAAAGTCGACTATTCCAGTCTATCTTGGCCTTTCGCAGATAAGTAAGAGTCTTATCTCTGGAAGCATGAAGTAGCCCGCAAACATATACGGATCCCAGTTCTATTCTTCACCTATCTCTCTAATATACTCTTGTTGTTTTCCATTTCCAAGAGTAAACGCAAGACCCGTTCGTAGGTCCACATCGTAACAGCACTAGCAGGAGCAGCTTTGAAAAGACTTAAGAGGTCAGTCTGTTGTCAAATTTAGAATCACCGCTGCACATACCTAACTGTCAATCCTCGATACAATCCGCGATAACCCTCAGCCTCAATGATGGCTCGCATGGTCTTAAAAACGCCTTTGTAAACGGGAATATTCCTGTGCACATACTTTTCTCTAGTAGGCCCTTGAACCTGCAATCTTTTTCTAATCAGGTCGAACGGAAAGATGCCCGTCTTGGCAATTACTGAAGCAATAACTCCAGCAGTAGCATCGCCTGATCCGAAAGGTAGCTGTAATGTGCTCAAAGGTAACCTAAGCGTTTCGTATGTCGCAAAGAAAATGCCCATGTATGGAATGATCTGTCCAACTCCAGCTCCAAGTCCCTGGAAAAAACCTCTAGGACCTTCGTTCCTCGCAATATCTCGAATCGAACCTCGTAAGGAGCTGTATACTTTCTCGGTTCCTTGCGCAGCAAAGCGTGTCCGGAGTAAGTCCAGGGGATATGTTGCAGTTGTAGCAACAGCTCCGGCACATGCTCCAGCAATGAAACTCTCGACAGCAGCTGGCATTTGATGCTCGCCAACGGCCGTCTGAAGCCCCAAGGTAACAGATCTATAGGTCGTGAACTGAATCGCACTGTATGAAACATACATCAATTCCGCGGGGATATTGCCCTTCCATAATCCCGTGAGCCCTTCCTCCCGAAGAATATGTTTGATCGTGGGCAAAGTGCCTTTGTATATTGGCGACCCTCGCAGATCTCGTTGCGACAGCGGGTCCGAGGCTGAATGCGTTTGCAGTTGAAGACGGATCTTGACGACATCGAGTGGAGCAATCACAAATCTGAGGCGAATATATATTAGAGAACATGCTACTAGCTTCAGTGCTCCAGCAAGCTTACCTAGCAATCAATCCAGCCGTTGCTCCAGCCAGCATTGATTGAGTTTTGGAGCCCTTCAAACATGTTTGTCAACCGATGCTTTTCATCAGAGAGGATGTTTGTTGATCGAATACCTCATCTTTCAGATGCTCACCGCTGCGAGACATACATCTGGCTTTTCTTGAAATCTTTGAGAGTATAAAGTCGACTGGAATATTATGGGTAGAACAAGCTGACTTGTGAGACGAGAATTGTTGATGCGAAAGCAGAATCGTGCATTTACTCTGTACAGTAAAAGCTGTGGCTTAACCCAAAGATAGTTAGCCTTCCCGCAACCTTACGGTAAATTAAGCATCCCGCAATTTTACTAAAAACACGGCAACTTCTACTACCCGTGGAACATACTGCACACGAATTCATCATGTGGACTTTTTATCATAAATGGTATCCCTCACATCCAAAGCGATTTTCCACGAACCTGCTCCACGGCTACTTGCCCGGCTATTCTATAACGGGCTTGTCCGCCAGGAAACTCTCATTGCCGGTAGCCTTGATCTTTAAAGTTCCAAGATATACATTCAGTCAGTAAAAGCTCAGCGTCAGAAAATGAGCGTCGGCCGTTCCATTCTCACAATTCGTATGATCTCGGGTTTGGCTCGAGCACACTCACCATGTGCTCTGGCCTTTCCATCTAAATTTTCTAGCTGTTGGACAATTTTTCGGAACTTTCATAGTCACCCAGAACCAGCGAAAGAGTATCACAGATATGTCCAACATTTAGTTCAGTTGGCACCTCATGCTTGGAGGAGGGGTTGGAGAAATCATCGGAGCTACGGTGATTTCCTGAAACCAGCAAAAGAATATAATGAATATCTCGGACGTCTACTTTTGCTGGCACCTCATGCTAGGGGGAATGCGACTTGGGGTCGTGGAATCGGAGCAGAAGGATCTCGAAAAGGCGTTGCTGAAAACCCTGTTGACAGCCATGTAGCAGACGCCGTCAAGCAATCCCCAATCGATGCCTACAACAAGACCAATAGGCTACACACCGTGAGCATCAAGCGGAGAAGATATTCATCTATTTTCCTTCGCGATGCTTGCACCTGTCAACAATGCGTAGATCCGTCGACGAAGCAGAAGAATTTCCAGACTTCTGATATTTCACCCGAGATCAAAGCTATCAAAGTCCATCACAAAGCTAACGGAGGCGTTGAAATCAATTGGGAAAATGACCTTCCCGGGTTTGGATTCAGCCATACCTCGATATATCCTCCCGAGTTCTTCCGTACTCATTCAAGCTACGAAGAAATGGTTGCTACGCATAGCCCAAATGAACTTACCCGCTTGTGGAACTCACATATCATTACCGGTGCGCTCCAGTATGTCACCTACGATGATTACATCAACACAGAGGAGGGACTGTTTCGTGCGTTAATAATGCTCTCACGCTACGGGTTGTTACTGCTAAGGCACGTTCCGGAGTCAGAAAGCTCTGTTGTTAGTATTGCGGAGCGAATTGGCAATCTTCGAGACACGTTCTACGGACGTACTTGGGACGTCAGATCTGTTCCCCAAGCGAAGAACGTCGCGTATACGGCTCAATATCTTGGCCTTCACATGGACCTTCTTTACATGACCAATCCTCCTGGGTTCCAGTTTCTTCATTGCTTAAAAAATACTTGTTCCGGTGGCTCTTCGATTTTCTCGGATGCGTTTCACGCTGTTTCTAAACTCGATCAGCGGACCTTCAACCTGATGACAAGAAAAGCCATAAACTATCATTATCGTAATGCCGGTGAACATTATTACTATGAACACCCGTTAATCGAACTGCGTCCAACCAACGCTACATCTATGCCACAGCGATTAAATGTGGGCCACGTCAACTACTCGCCGCCATTCCAAGCGCCATTTCCAGAATATGGTAATATGAAGGAGTGCGAACGAACTGCAGCACTGGCGGCAGGTTTAAGGGAATTTGCTTCCATAGCCGAGGCGCCGGATAGCATTTATGAATACAGACTTCAAGAAGGAGAATGTGTTATCTTTAACAACCGCAGAGTGTTACACGGAAGAAAAGAGTTTGACACAACTACAGGAGAGCGATGGTTCAAAGGAGCTTACGTTGATACCGATGCTTTCATGAGCCGATTCCGTGTGTTAAGCGAAAGGTTTAAAGACCAGGACGTCTCATTCCTCGAAAATCATGCGAGATATATTCAGTGGGATATTGAAAATCCAGAAACTGGAAGAAGAGAAAGTGATCCTCTGAAGGTGTGGCCGAGAAGCAGAAGCCTGCCCGAAGCGGAAGAGTATGCGCAGATGGTATAAATTCTGCCCAAGCAAGGTGCCAGATCTACATCTCTCATTTTCGCCTAAACGCCACGCCATCTACAGATATGTGTTTCCAACAAAGCCGCCATCAGTAACCCAAGCGGTTAATGTACGGTTTTTCATGGAGGCTAGCCCTTTTTTCTGTACGACCCTTGCTCACCAACAGTCAATGTACGTACAGTCGCCAGACACCTCAAATAGCTAGAGTGCAATCTCTTAGTGAAGACAAAATGAAAAATCATGGTACTCATAGTCAAAGTTAAGGTGCAGTATTTTATACTCTGTCTTTCCCAATTTATTTCCTTAAAATCATGCCCGAAAATACAAAACTAAGCAACCACCAACTTGAACTTATGCAACGGCCGGCGGCTGCACAGTCTTTTCAGTCCCACGCTCTCGTTAGTCGTAACAGAACCGGGTTGGGCGGCTCTCGCCATGCGCGCGAGTTTTGCGGTATCGAGTCGACGTTAGGCAGCATTTGCTCCGACCATTATTTGACCATATAGTATTTCAAGGGAGCCCCGCCCACTTGCTTCTCTTCCATCATGCATCCTTCGTGTCTCTCCTGCTCACCTCAAGACACGGGCTCTGCTATTCCATTTTCATTCGAAAGCACAACATTCCACTTCTCATACTCAATTTGTGGAGCCGTCTTTGCACAATGGCCTTTGCCAATAAGATAGACAAGGAGTCCAAGAGTTGGTTCACACCTTTGAACCAGCAAGACACATCATGGCTGTTGGCCGCGTCGATGATCCAATTCCTTGCCGCGGTCTTGTGTGCTTACAACATCGTGACTTTGTTCAGTCGACGGTCTTATATCAAAGCCAACTTCAGAATTCGAGCTCCGTTGAGCCAGATTTTTACCCATGCGGCGATCATCTCCTTGTTGTGTGCTTTTTGTTATCGTTTGCTATCAACTGTGGCATGGCGATACACTCCGTTCGATCGTCTCCGGATAGCAAGCGACGCGCTGTATTCATTTTCTCTGTTGGCCTATCTGCTCTTTGCCCAACGTTTCGAGATTCAGCTAGGACCTCGCCTGCATACTTTGTTCTACTGGATATGTAATCTCGTAAGCTTTGCAGTTCAGTCATATGTTGTGTTCGAAGAGGGAAATCATATTGCGCATGATATTGCGGCTGCCACATATATCTGTTGCTTCCTGAGCTGCACCATAATGATCTGGGAAGCTTCGCGTGCTCGTGCTCCCGGACTTGGTGCTGGAGGTCTGGTGGATGACATCGCAAAATTTCCAGAGATTGAGAGTGAAGCTACACCTAGGGAAAAGGCTAGCATTTTCTCTATTCTTCGGTTCAATTGGGTTTGGGAGTTCCTCGTGTATGGAAAGTCCCACACTTTGATGCAAAAGGATTACCCACAATTGGTCAGAGATGCACGAACGTATGTGGTACACCAAGAGTTTGAGACTTTGTGGTTCGAGGAATCTTCTAAAAAGAATCCATCTCTATCCTGGGCTCTCCTGCGCCTGGTACGGAAAGAATTGATTCTGTCTGGGATCCTCGCCTTTTGCGCTAGGATTCTACTTAAGATTTCCATGCCGGTTCTTCTTTATTGCTTCATACGTTTCCTTGAGAATCGTATTGCCGACCCGACACTTCCCATCCTCCCTGGGTTTTTGCTGGCAGGTGCTTTTGCTCTTTCTCAGATGGCTGAAGTCACAGCCTGGAACTTCGGTAACTTTATCGTCCGTGACGCGGCCATCAAGGTCCAGTCTTCGCTCATCAACAGCATTCATCGAAGCATTTTTAGCAAAACAAGAGCTAGTGGCGTAGCCAGATCATCTGGCGATGTCATCAATCTCATATCTAGTGACATCGAAAGAGTTGACGCCTTTATTGAAGGTGGGACTTCGGGGTTTCACGAGTTCTGGCTCGTCCCAGGAGTCCTAGCCGTCTACCTAGTTATGCTTTATCAATTGCTAGGTTTCTTCGCCTTCATACCAATAGTAATGTTTGTCGCAATGATGGTTCTCTCTAAGCTATGGGGCCGTGTTGTTTCGAAGATTCAATCCAAAGCAAACAGTGGCCGGGGTCAACGTTCGAAGTTAGAGCTTGACGTGCTAAGAAGTATGCGGACGGTCAAAATGGCTTCCTGGGAGACGGCATTCAAGAAGAAGTTGATAGCCGGCCGTGAAACGACGGAACTTAATTTCCTGCGATTGTTTGGTCGGTTGAACGCAATCACTCTGGGCGTCTTGGAGCATTATACCACACTCGTTGGGGCTGTGACGTTCGGATCTTTTGCAGCCTGGTCAGGGACAACTCTCACTCCAGCCATTATATTTCCTGCGTGGCAGATCTTGGAGAATGTGGAATATCCAATCAAAAGGTTCCATTATTGGATGATTGCCTATCACAATTGTCAAGAAGCTCTTCGCAGCATTGAAACAAAGTACCTCAGCGATGTCAACGAGAACTTACTACCCCAGAGAATGGTCTTGGAAAGAGGTATGGTGAAGATCAAAAATGGGTCTTTCGCGTACCAAGCGGGAGAAGAAGTTTTGAAAAACATTACATTTGAGGCCGAAATCGGCCGATCGTACTGTTTCATTGGAAGAATAGGAATGGGGAAATCATCCCTATGTAGGGCTATCCTGGAAGAAATGACAATAACCCAAGGAAGTGTTGAGAAATGTGGCTCCGTAGCCTACGCAGCTCAAAAACCGTGGATCTTCAACGGCACCATCAAGGATAATATCGTCTTCGGAAGCGCTTGGGACCCTGACTTTTACCGCGTAACCATTGAATCATGTGCTCTGAAACATGATCTGGAAGCATTAGTTGATGGTGATCAAAGTACAGTAGGTGAAGAAGGCATTCAATTATCGGGTGGCCAGAAAGCCAGAATTTCATTGGCTCGTGCCGTGTATGCTCGAGCGGACATCTACATAATTGACGACGTCCTTGCTGCTGTCGATCAGCACACAGCACGACATCTTAACGAGCAAGTAATTGGCCCCAAGGGCATTCTCAACAACCGAACGCGAATTCTGGTCAGCAATCACCTACCGACGATCAGGCTAGCGGACCATATTGTACTCTTACACCATGGGACAATATTAGAATCGAGCCGCTCAACTGGTGTCACGGAAGGAAGCCAAATCAACCAGTTCATTGTCCAAGCTGAGAATGCACAACTTCAATCTGCAGAGGGTGCTGAAAGAACAACAGAAGTTGATACCACGATAGTCAGCAGAAGCCATGCGAAAGCCAAAGAGATGGTCAAGAGGGAGGCGTATGATGATGATCAGAATGTGCGAGTACTAGGAACGATAGCTGGATTCACCAGATATATCAAGCTCATGGGATATTGGCGGCTCTTCATCTACATTATCATGATGACTCTGGCATTTAGCAGTTGCTTTATGGTACCAATCTATCTTCAGTATTGGACCGAAGATAATGTTAGGAATGATGGCAACAAGAATCTGGACCGTTGGTTTTCGATAGGGATCGCTTTGTATTTTTGGGGCATGATAATTCTTTCGTGCCAACTCACGATCGTTTTTGTTCGCGCATGCGCGGCTGCGAGCCAGATATACAAGGACATGATCTCTGCCTTGTTCCGTGCTCCAATGCAGTTCTTCGATAATATAAGCGCAGGACAAATCATCAACCGGCTCAGTGGAGACCTTTATCATGTTGACGTCCAACTCGCCATGTCGTACAACTTCATGAATGCCGGATGGGTGCTGACAATTGAGACACTCCTCTACGTTGCCATCACAAGGCCGATCCTTATCATTATCATCATTGTCTGCATCCCGCTCGCTGTCACAATTACCAAATACTACCTTGCAACATCAAGTCAAGTAAAACGTTATGAGTCTGTCACTCGTGGAGCTCTATTTGGCAAAATCAAGGAATCAACCGACGGTATGGAAACAATTCGCGCGTACAAAAAGTCCGGATATTTTGTTTCCGCCTTCGAGAAAAGCATCGATCAACATATGCAAGCCCTCTATGCGAACGAAATGTGCTTTCAGTGGATGAACATCCAGATCCGTACTGTAGCTGCGGTCTTCGTATTCTTTGTACCGATGACGATTGTCTACTCGCTTTATCGCGGCAACCATGTTGAACCCGCTAGTGCAGCAGCAAGTGTTGGAATCGTTACCATGCTCATGAGCATTCTTCGTCAGCTAGTAGATGCTACGAGCAGGTTCGCGACAAGAATGATAGCTCTTGATCGATGCTTCGAGTACGCCGACCTTCCATCTGAAATTGACAACCCCTCTGCATCAGATCCCGGTGCTTCTTGGCCAAGCCAGGGCAAAATCGAGTTTAAAAATCTTTCGATTCGCTATAGAAAAGATTTGGACCTCGCTCTCAAGGAGATTAACCTTAAGATCGAACCGTGTCAGAAAATTGGAGTAGTAGGTCGAACCGGCGCAGGGAAAAGCAGTCTTATCATGGGTCTTTTCAGAATTGTGGAAGCAGCAAGTGGATCGATTCTCATTGATGGAATTGACATCAGCACCGTTAAGCTCGAGACGCTGCGCAAGAGCCTCGCGATCATTCCGCAGGATGCCGCGCTTTTCAAAGGAACCCTCCGATACAATCTTGACTTGGAGGATAAATCGACTGACGAAGAGATATGGGCCACTTTAGAACAATGCCAGTTAACGAGTTTCGTCAGAAAATCCGGCGGGCTTCTAGCAGAGGTCGAAGAAGGCGGGAAGAATTTCAGTCAAGGAGAAAGACAATTGATCAGCATTGCAAGGACCTTTTTGAATAAGAGTAGAGTATTGATTCTAGATGAGGCTACAGCATCTGTTGATTCTGAAACGGATGCGCTGATACAGAAATCCATCAAGGAAATTTCGAAAAGCAGAACTGGTAAGTTCTTTGGAAGTACCATAAGTCGTTCGGTGTTAACTAACGGATAAACAGTGATTACGATAGCACATCGAATCAATACAGTGTTGGATAGTGACAAAATTATTCTCCTGGGCGATGGCCAAATTGTTGAAGAGGGAGCACCTGCTGAGCTGCTTGCCAATAAAAAAACCTTCTGGGAATTGGCGAAAGAGGCGAAAGTCATTCCTGCATGAGTTTACAACGGGACATGAAACTGATGGATATTGGTAGAAAGGAAATTTGTCTGGGTACTTTGAGGCGTTCGTGATTTGATTTTGGATAGCCTTTTAGTCTGTGCAAGACCTCCAGAAAAGTAAATGATGCTTTCTATGATTTGGAAAAAGAATTCACATTTATTCCCCATCGTCTTGTCTTCCAACCCGTCTAAAATCACCCGTATGATACAGCACTTCCGGTTTAATCACCGCCACCCTCCATTGTCCATCAACCTTCACAAATGTATGCTGAATCCAACTTCTTCCGTCCGAAATCTCTCCAATCTTACACATCGGATGCGCAAAATCTTCCCCGGGAACCCTTCTCCCATGACTTGCCATCTGCTGCCATTCAACCACAATCTCTTCGTCCGTGACCTTTTGGAAATACGGTATACCGAGGAGATGCTGTGTGGCCAGCGCCTTGACTCCGAGATGAACTGGACCTAACCATTCCTCCACGAACGCGTCCGCTGAAAAATGTTTCTGGCCCCATTCTGGCACGACCTTTGAATAATCTACTATGATGTTGGGGGCGAGAGATGCTCGGAGTCGAAGCTTGTCCTGGATTTGTCAATTAATAATTGCGTCTTGCATTTGAGGTGGTCAACAAACCTTCCGATCATATCCATCTACGAGAGTTCGAGAGCATTGACATACCGCAAGGTAATCTTGGAAGGTAAGACTTGGTGGAATGTCGTATATCTCGAATGCCATGGTCGGCGATAGTTCACACCAATGCAAAATTTTGAACAAAAGCACACTCTACAGTACACAATCATCACATCGCAAATTCGGGGTATTTTCATAGACTCCCCAGACACATAATCCCCCATACCCATAGCGGCAGAGGAAATACCCACCTAGCTCACCGTCCACATTAAAGACCAAGTCCAAATGCGGGGGTGGATTGTTAGCGCCCCACACCATCCCACCCGTCCACTTCTGTTTATTTCCTAACTGACGAGTATGCAGCCACGCACACCTGCCTGCAGCTGTCAGTTCCTAGAAAGCCGAAAAGCTTATTACAGCACTGCGTTGCTTCTTCGCGTTCGAATCCCCGAATATGCCATGCAGCTACAACATTCATCGTCACAAGAAACACTATGGCGAAACCAGAGTTTACCTCGAGGACTGAAATCTATCCTTCCATTGAGCCGGAGCAGTTCAAAGGCTCTCTGCAGGGGAAGGTTGCGCTGGTCACGGGCTCAGGAAGAGGCATTGGGAAGCAAATCGCTTTTGCTTTGGCCAGGTCTGGGGCTTCTTCGGTCGCGATCACGGGGAGGACTCAAAGTCAAGTCGATGAGACGGTGAAACAAATCCAAGGAGCTTGTCCTGAGGTGAAGGTCCTTGGTGTTATTGCAGATGTGTGCCAAAGGCCGGATTTAGAAAGACTCGTGGAAGAGGTATGATAAGCTCGCGATCTCCAAGGTCACTTCTAACATATCATCAAGGTCACGGAGAGCCTAGGCCCAGTCGACATTCTAATCTGCAACGCCGGCACAAACATGTTCATGCCATTCCACATGACCGACGCCGACGAATGGTGGAAGCAAATGGAAATCAACGTCAAAGCCCCCATCGAATTGACTCGAATGCTTCTCCCTTCGATGCAAGAGCGCAACACTGGAACTATTATATATACAAGTTCGCGAGCTGCAGGCGCGGACTTACCGTGGGCTTCTGGTTATTCATGCGCAAAGACATCTATTACACGGTTTGCGGGGGTTTTGCAAACAGAGCTGAATATTTTGCAGAAAGAGCAGGCTGGGTTAGGGGAGAATGGGATTTCGGTGTTCTCGATCCATCCCGGGGAGATCAAGACGGACTTGCATCAGACGGCGTATCCGGAGAAGACGAAGAAGGAGGCACCCTATGTTATTGAGATGATGGCGAGGCTACATAAGACGCACCCAGAGTATAGTATAGACTTGCCTGCTTGGACTTGTGTTTATCTGGCTGCTGGGAGGGGAGATGCCCTAAGGGGAAGATTAGTGGATTGCACAAGGGATTTAGAGGAGGTTAAGAACTATGTAGAGGCTGCTCCAAAGCCGAAGATCACCAATGCTTGTGGTTGAAATAATTACATCAATACGCATATGCGCTGGCATAGCATTGCGATGTGTTCCCGGCCTTCGACGGAGGACGTTCCGCAAACAGTGAATGGTAAGAGTACATTCGCCCGAAGTTCGTAGTCTCCACCATCGGCAGTTAATGCACTACCACTCCCTTATCAACCTGTTGATATACGACAATCGCAATTGGCTACCTGATACCTCCCACCCCCTACCTGAAGTGGACGACATCCCCACCTCCCCACGAACTTGATTAGCAGACGTGGATATCTCCGAAACATTGAGCATTTACCAGTGCACAACAAAGTGGACGGAAACCAAGTCTTTACGCGCGTATTGGGCCCCCCTGTCCCCCAACTCGGTAAGAGGTGTTCTCGATTGACACGTCCACTTCTCCGCTCGGAATGGACTGAATGGAGTCTGGGGTAGTACCCACTACACCAATCACCACGCTATCCTTGTCTTTATTCGTCGCACAACCATAACTAGCCGAGCGCTGTGCTAGGGGATGTATATCTATGAAGTCCTTGGTCGATTAGCCGTTGAGAAGTTCCCTATTTCTCATTATCTCTTTCTTCCTCACACATACACGACTAGGAAGCAAGGTGGATAATTCACTATGTCGGAGACCAAGAATGAAGTCGAGACGGTGGAATATGTTCACCATGAGAACATCCAGAGACACCACGATAGGAATGTGGTGATTGTGCAGGGAAACGAGGAAGAGCCGGACTCGGTGTATCAGTTGAGCTGGAAGACGATTGTCGCAGTGTTGGCATTATCGATGGGGAATTGCTGTGCCGCGTTAGCTAATACTGTGAGTTTCCTTTTCCTATTTTCCGATTGCGGACGAGGGTGCTGTCACTTCACCGTTATGTTTTATCCATCGATTGAAGCTAATCGGATCCTATCCAACAGACCAATACAGTACTCAAATTCCAGGTCGTAACCGTGGCCAAGACACCTGCCGACGCGGCTCTAGCTTCATGGATCGCCAATAGCAACTTCCTCGTCGTTCTTGCGCTTGGTCCGATCTTTGGTTCTCTTTCTGATCGTGTGGGAAAGAAATGGTTCCTCGTTGCCGGGGCCCTAGTTGGTGTGGCAGGCTCTTGTATTGCCGGTTCTGCCAATTCCATCCAGGCAATCATTGGAGGCCAGATAATGAATGGTGCTGCGAATGCTGGTTGTGTGAGTAATTTTTCTCCTGACACCTCTGGAATGAAACTGATTTCTGTATAGATTATTTCCATCTCATGTATCCAAGAAATTATGCCGAATAAGCTACGTCCCTGGGCGATGGGCGTATCTCAAATGATGGCCAGCGCACTTGTCGTTCTCGGGACATTCCTCGCAGCCTTTTTCGTGCGCGATAATACTGGTGGTGCTGGCGGATGGCGCTGGTCTTACTATTTCAACGCTATGATCTATGGATTCACAGCCGTAGCCATTCTCGTTTCTTATTTCCCACCACCTCCGTTGCTTGGTCGTCACCAGATGTTGAGCGCCATAAGAAAACAGGTCGATTATGTCGGGATCCTGCTCATGGCTGGATCGTTCGCTGCGCTTATTATTGGACTGACTTGGGGTGGAAGCACATATTCATGGAACTCAGGCCAGGTTATTGGGTCTCTCACTGCCGGGTGTGTTGGGCTTCTTCTCTTCGGTTTGTACGAGGCGTTCGTCGTCTCGGAAGGTATCTTCGATCATCGGCTTTTCGAAACGATGAACTTCCCCATCTTGCTGTTCGTCTGTACCATTGATGGTATGCTCCTGCTTGGCGTCAATACCCTTTATGCCCAGCAGGTCTATGACATATTCTCCACGAACGCTGTACGCATCGCCGTCATTCTCTCACCGTACTTGATCACATCAACATTTGGCTGCATCCCGGCAGGCTGGGTCATGGCTTCCACAAAGACCTATCGATGGATGCTCGTCGGAGCTCTGTTCTGGTGCGCTCTTTTCACCGGTCTGATGTCTCTCATAACCTCAACTCGCCTGAACATGGCTTTCGCCTTCTCCACTCTCTTCGGTCTCGGCACAGCCGTCACAACCACAATCCCCGCCGTCGCTCTTGGTCTCTCCGTTCCAGCCTTCCTCATCGGTACTGCTGCAACTGTTAGCATAAGCTGTCGTGCTCTGGGTGGCATCATCGGCATCACAATCTTCACAGCCATTTACAACAATAAATATGCGGATCTCGTAGGAGCCGAACTAGCCTCGAACAGCAATGCTCCAGTCATGGTCGCCCAGAGCGAGAAGGCGTGGAGTTATGCCTGGATAGCGGTTGGTTGTCTGGTGGCACTAAATGGTTTTGTAGCGTGCTTCTTGAAGTCGGTGGCACCGATGATGAATTCGCATGTCGAGTCTGCTTTGGAGGACTCCAAGTTGAGAGATGCTCAGCTTTCGTGATTTTTGCTTAGATAGATAATCATGGCGAGGTGAGCGAGGATGTTTCTTGAACTGCAGAAGGAATGTGTCGAACATATGATGTATTATCGAATGATGAATGTTTCTTCCGTTCTGGCAACATGCAATGGGCTTCGACCATTAGAGCTGGGTGTGAATTCAAAATAACTGATTGTATACAACAAACTTCTGCGCAGTTAATTCGATGTTAGCAGGGACAATCGGCCTGCTTTTCTGCCCTGGAGAGCCGATAGATTCGGGCGTGTCGGGCAGGGACCACCTAACCTTAAGCACAACTCTATTGGCCCAACTCCAAATGCACGAGATGAGCTGCTCAATGACATTCTCCATTTTTTTCGGTATTTAGCTGTCTTTTCGACACTCACAATCCGCCAAATTTGGGAGAATTATTTAGGAATTGAGAGTAAGTTGGAATTTGGACAGAGCTTTGATTGCTTATCGAGGTGGGTTGTCAGTGGTTGTCACGTGTACGTCTTCTGAACGGTGACTGGTGACCCCGCGACTTAAAGCGAATCTCATTGGCCAATCTACTGTTGTCAAACCTCAACATTGCCGCCGGCCCAAGTTATAATTACCTGGTTGCACAACACGACACCCGAAAAGCTTCTAGCAAGATCACATACGTTGATTAGATCTGCTATATTTTCTTCCCTTTAGAGTACATCTTTTGATTGTAAGGTTACCCGAATCTTATCCAACCAGCCCATAACCTCCGCCAGTGCTCTGAGCCTCTGATTTCATCTCCGTGATCCATCTACCTCCATCAATTTGTTACCATGTGCTGGAACGGCCAAGTAGGTCAGATCCCAGGGGCTGGTATGATTTCGAACAACATCTCAAAGTGAGTGATATCCCCGTCGTTCCTGGGTCTGAAATATCCCATTCCTCGAGAGCCCAAACCGTGATTGAGGCGACTGGGCCAGTTATGGCATGAGAGCAATATATTAAGTGCTATCAACATGATTCCTCAAATTGAAAGTGATTAAGAGATATAAAGTCGCTTCTTTCTTGCTTCGTCCTACATTGAGCCGAAGATGACGAGCCACCCTTCGGCAAGTGCTGATCATCTCCAATTTTCCCCGCATGAGGACTGACTGGGTGCGGGCGGAGATTGCGGGGGTAAATACTTCCGCCAGGCTTGTTGATATATAAAGTGCCATCTCTTGGCTCCTTCGTTCTATGCTCTATTAAATCACACTGTAGAGTAAAGAGTAAATAATAGGACGGAAGACAACCAGCAGATAAGAACCCTCTCTGAGTGGGACACGCCAAGATGTCGTCCAAGGATGAGGATGAATCACAAACCGAACATCAAGAGATAGTAACCGCATCCGGCATTGATATATACCATGGTAAAATGCTCTAAAAGACACATTATAAAGTTACTAAGGTATTTAGATGAGTCGGCGTTCTCGAAGTTTATCCCAGGAGGGTACTCTCCTTCACGATGTCTTACTTATTCCGGAAAGCCTATGGTCTACTCGATCCTGCTGTTGGCAGGCACGGCGATCATGTTCTTCGGCTACGATGCCTCGGTCATGAGCCTGATAAACACCAACGAGGATTATTTGGCTCTGATGGGTGTTGCCTCGGGCTCTGACGGAGATTCTGCCGCCATTGGTGGTCTGGTTAGTGTTTGGTTTGGAGGCTTCGCGATAGGTATTTACTACTGTTCACATGTCAAGACGAGCCACTGAAATGAGCTAGGCGCGTTGTTTGTTGGTCATTATGCAGACCATATTGGGCGGTTGAAAACAATCGAGTTGGGATGTCTGTGGGGTCTCTTAGGAGCTGCGTTGCAGGCTTCTGCCCAGAATCTTACTTGGATGATGTTCGCTCGCATCATTGGAGGGGTCGGCTGCGGGCATTTGAATACCGTGGTGCCAATCTGGACTTCTGAGCTTGCTGATCCGAATATGAGAGGTGCATTTGTAGCCGTGGAGTTTACTCTCGCCCTTACGGGATCTACCATGTGAGTTTGATTTAGTATATTCCATTTGAACATTGCTGATCAAGATAAGTGTATACTGGATGGAATATGCCTGCCTCAAAACCCAGAGCCTCTCCTTCGCATGGCGCTTCCCCCTAGGCTTACAAGCTATCTTCCTCATCATCATTCTAGTCTTCATCCCCTTCTTCCCAGAATCACCCCGCTACCTCACCAAAATCAAGCAAGTCGCCTCCGCCCGTCAGATCCTCTCCCAATGCCGTCTGCACCCCACACCCGAGAGCATCGACCAAGAAATCCACGAAATCGAAACAGCAATCCGTCTCGAAGCTACAAGCACCTCGCACAGTTTCACCTCAATGCTCTTCACCAAAGATAACCTACATACCCGTCGCCGAGTTCTTCTGGGCGCGGGCGTGCAAGTTATGCAGAAGTTGACGGGGATTGATTTCATCGCTACTTATGCGCCGGAGATGTTTACGCTGGCGGGATACAAGGGTGACAAGCCGGCTTTGTTGGCTGGCGGGAATTATATTTCTTATACGGCGAGTTTGGCGTTGGCGATTTGGCTGAGCGATAGGTTTGGAAGGAGGAGGTTGATGCTTACGGGGAGCAGCTTGATGGGGTTTGTGCTGATTGTGGGTGGTGTGCTGTCGCATGAGGTTACGAAGAAGGCTGCGGAGGGAGATGCGGATGGAGCAAATAGACTAGGTGGTGGGGTGGCGGCGATCTTGTATCTTTATACGTGTATCTATGGTAGTACGTGGTTGACGACTTGGTATGTATCTCCGAACCCCAGGTTTCCGACATTGCTAATCTGTATCAAGCTGGGTCTACCCGACAGAGATCTTTCCTCTCGCATCTAGAGCAAAAGGGGTCGCTCTTGCAACCGTTGCATTTTCGATAGCTGGCGGTGTCATCAATGAGATCGTGCCATATCTCATCAACGCGATCGGATTCTGGGTGTTCATTCTATTCGCCTTGATTAATCTGATCATGCTGATACCGATCTACTGTTTCTACATAGGTAAATCCAATCGCTGCAAGAAGGGAAGCACGAGGTATGCTGACCGGATATAGAAACGGCGAACAGACACCTCGAAGACTTAGACTTACTGTTTGCGGGAGATAGTTGTCTGAGTTGGAGAGCCGAGAAGCAATTCCGAGAGTTGAAAGAGGTAGATGCTTGATGTTCAGCTGATGCTGGATATTGGGTTGGTTTTTGAACATTCGGATGATATTGAATGAAGAGAAGGGACGAGATTGAGTGCTCAAGCATCGTGTCATCTTAATCATCGACAGATGCGCGCTCATATTCACTATATTGATGCGCGCTTAGATTCGCTCGACATCTATATAAATCTTTCAACTCCCTTCAAAACTTCTGATCTTGTTCATATCATTTACAACCTCACCAAGAAAGTAAGTAATGCTTTTTCTTTGCTTTGGCAATATTATGTCTACATGTACTTTGATTTTGGGCACTTCTTTGCTTGTTAATGAAAACATTATCTTGTCGAGACTATTATTTGTTCAGTCATTACAGTCTTTTAACTACCCCAGCCTGGTTCTACCGGTAGAGAAATATACTGACGATCTCTATACTAGATCGTCACAATGGAGAACAACTCGGAGATGCCAACACCTTCTGCAATCTTTGCAACCATACTCAAGCTTGCGGATGAGGAACAAAGAGAGCTAGCAAACATGCTCGAGGTTAGTTTAAAGATCTATGAAAAATAGATCGACTTCTAACTGATATCAATATAGTTTCGCGATTGGTTCATGAGTAAGAGAGATCTCGGTCCGACAACACCCAGCGTGAAAGTCGACAGTGATGCCGAGGACGAAGCCGAGGACGACTTGGAAACAGGGACAGGAGAGAACGAGGAGCTGGCTAATGCAATGTCCGAAGGCGAAGCTGACAACGAAATCTCTAAGTCAGAGGGTGGAATTGAGGAGGCAATCAAAATTACGGTGCTGGTACCTCCATATGAGCTCATCGCAGTCGCAAAGCTGGTCAACCTCGCCCAAGGACGGAAACTTACACCGGAAATGAACCGCAGGTCCGCCGTCTTTTTGATTGGCAAAATGAGCGCATTCGCGTATGTCAAGTTGGTGCCAGGCATTCTCAGGAGGATCAATTCTTCCAGCTTGCTTGACCCATCCATCTCAACTTCCAAGGATGCTGCCATTGTTTCTAGGCTCTTGCATGCACGATCAAGTAAGGAATGGCCTGTTGTTCTCAAGAACCTCACCTCATACCAGCTCTACAAAGAGGTGCAAAGATTCTCGAATGAGGAAATGCAGGCACTACTGTCCGCAGATGAGAAGAATGTGAAGATTTCGCACACACTAGCATCTATCTCGAAAAACAAGGCGTACATGGATCTCGCTCGTGCGCAATTTGGAGACCGCTGGAAGACATTCACGGAGGAAGAAAAGGTGAGCTTTCCTCCAGACCCTCCCATTGTTCCGCATTATCTAATACTTTGCAGACCAAGCATCTAGCCAGCTACCAACTAATGAAAAACGACGGCAAGAAACTCTCTCTTTTCATCGACAAAGCTGGATACGGCATCGGGTTTTTGATGGCATTATCGATTACCGACAGGAAGAAGATCAGTAATTTGACCGTGTCCAAATGGAACCAGAGCATCACCGGGGCGTTGATCGAGATGATGCGCCGTCACCCTGAAAACAAGCTTTTCCGCGAGCTGTGCCAATGCATGTCCGGTTTTTTCGAGAATCTTGCGCTAGGTAGACGCGATACCGAGTATTGCCGAGCACAAGTCATTGAGCTTGTCAAGGGCCAACAGCTTAACGGTGTCAATGTCTGGCAACTGATCGCATGATCAATTTTTGCAACTACTCTCGCCGTAAAGCTCCTATCAACTCTTACAGCACTTGTTGATCTTTGGTGAGCTCTCTCGGGTCTTGACGTGAGGGTATCGCAGGAGGGCTGAGGTGGATGGGGGCAGGGGTTCTGGATACTTGCGTGGTTGTGGATACTTTCGTGCTTCGATACTTGCGTGCTTCGATACTTGCGTGGTGGGATATTTGCGTGGTGGGATACTTGCGTGGGTTGGATTCTTGCGTGGTTGGAAAATCGACATGCTACTTACAGAGATTACGTATGGGGGAATACGGATTATGCGAAAGGCAGTTTACATTCGGTCGAAACCGTTGGAAGGTATATACACTGCGGGTGATGCGATTTAGCAACTCTTTGGTCTAAATAACTTAGCTTTCTTCACTGTTATATACCCAATAAGTTACACATCGGGTTACTTCGAGAATAGATATAGAGATCAGAGACCAAAATGCATCTATTTGTTACCAGCTAGAGTAATTATGTGATACTGGTCAAACCACTTATTCTCTCACGTGCTAGTCATGTGAGTTATTGACAATACCAGGAACTATGACTCGCCCGTTTCTCCAGTATAGAAATAACAGCCCAACTGCAATGCTCCGCAGTTAGTTAAACAGTTGAATCATTCAGAGGATCTGGGAGATTTCAGTCGGAACAATCCCCATATCAAATAGCCACAATGCTAGATATCAGACTTTCTATGGTCTTCGCCAACACTTCTTTAGGTTTAAACTCTCTCTTTCGCCGTTCCCATATCCACCAGCTTGGCCGTCAGTTTCAGACCCTTGACTGTCTTGAATCTCCCCTTTACTGTCGACGCTGATGCCGAATTCCAAAAGAACTTCCTCGTCGATTATCGGTAGCCTCTCTATCTCACGGATGTCCTGGCGTTAACCGACCTTACCTGTTTCCACGGTCCCATGGTTGTATACTCTGGATTACTTATAGTAATCACTCAGTTTGGGTGTTGTTCAGCTATATGCTATGCTCTGAGTTTGAGCTTAGTATGAAGACACTAGACGAGACTGATTTGACTTTTACGATCAGCTGAAAGACTCATACGGGAGTTGGAATGTTCGATTTGCGTTTGAGTATTCAGTTGATTTCGAAGGTAGGACTAATTCCGGATGTGCGACTACTGCTGAATGTCCAACTGACACTGAATGCCAGTGTGCGACTGACGCTGAATGGGCGATTGAAGGTGTCACGGGTTAGGAAGGAGTCTAGCATACGGCTGTGTAAAATGGCTAAGCCCGATTCGCATTGTGTTCATTTTCAAACGCCTGTAGGTGCGTTATGGAAGCCGCGATCACTGCACCGCTCCAAGTCGGAGAACTGGTGAAAGTAGAAGCTGCGATTTTGCGTGACGGAGAAACGCAGCAGTTCATGGAACGCCTACGAATCACAAATCTATTCATCTCGTCCTAAACCGTTCCTGAGAATTATCCCATCAAACACCAATCTTTCCCATTCGAATCTGGACATGCATATGTGCTCAAAAATTCTTGCTCGCACGCATAGAAAATGGAGGAGCACCTTCACACCAATGGAGGTGACTGTGGCGCCTGGCTTAGATGGTAAACTATAGGCTCCTCTCTGCCGCTTCGCATGTTCGCACAATTGGTACCCAAGTGAGGTGTATAACGGTTCCGTAAAGGGCAAGGTCCGATGGAGGGGTACATAGGCTGACTAATACCTTGGGCACTTCCATTTTGGGCGGACATTTCCATTTCGGGCAACTGCGACAACCTCCAAGCTACATCTCCCATAACTCGCACTCTTACCTCTTCCCAACCCACTTCAGATTCAACAAACACACAGAATTGTCTTCAACAAAGCACAACAATCGGTGTTTAATTTTATTTTCACGACCTAGCATAGACATACCTCCGCATTCTGCCCTTCCTAATGTTCGAATCTCTTTGATACAATGAGCACACAGTCCAGATCATACCCAATCATGGGCACGTCGGACCAGCAAGGTATGTTTTTGAGCCGCAAGCTCACTTTCATCCTTGTCACTATTTTTATTCATTGTATGGACACCATAGCTAATCGAACTCGATTTTTTGATAGAGTTGAAAATGGAAGAAGTTTTGAACAGGCTTATATAGTGCAGCAGGTTGGTACGTAAAAGAGTGCCTATAGGCTTAAAGGGATTTAAAAGTATAGGGTATACTTAAGCTTGATTCAACTGTTCTACCTATTTTACAGTGGTAAAGGACCGCCTATTTATAGCCCTAAGGACATCGCCACAGTGTTGGCTACAGGTCCCCATATAGGCCTGTTTTTAAATGCATTCTTAGTACGCCACTTCCTTTAGGCCTTATAGGCCTATATAGGCCTATATGGACCCTTAGGTTCCAACAAGAAGTATAGCTTCCACAATACGGCGAAGGATGAAGCTGAGAGTCAAATGGTGATGGCCCTAAGTGGAGGCAGACGAAGGGGAAACTATAGTACGAGAGAACTCACCGCCGCCGCCACCTGCCGACTTTGAAGAAGCTGTGGATGACTTTTCAGAGAAGCATCTGCTCGTCGAAGTCGATAATGAGGATGCTGGTGATAATGAGGACGTTGCCGGTCATCATGAGGACGGCGCCGGTGATAATGAGGATGGTGATGATGACAAGGACATCGACGACTTTCCTGAAGCGAACATCGCCGAGTCCGCAGGAAATACTGTAGTGGATAATCGGCCGATGATTGAATTAGCACCACTGGAACGGGATACCAAAAATGCAATTCTGAATTTGCTAGGATATATATCTGGAACCATATCTGCGAATTCAATATGGTTGGATGACGATACGGTTATAATATTGTGCGCAATATTCAGGCGACTACCAGATGTCAAGTTATTCGCCGGAGGTTGGGCCGGCAACAGGATTGGCTCGCGAGCGATACTGAACCTCCAAGATAGTATGATGAGCATGTTTAGCTTTTTCGTTATACCTGTTTGTTATGATACGTACTGGACTGTGCTGACTTTAGACTGCGAGACGAAGATAGCAATATACTATGACTCATTGAGTAAATACAAGGTTGGCAATACAGATGTTGGATCTATTCATATGAGTATAAAGGCATTGGCTGTTCGAGTGATCAAGGCTTACTTGCTAGACCATGGTGGCGAATGGCATCATCGCTACGGCATATACGAGCAACAAAAAGATACCGACAGCTGCGGGTTGTTCGCCGTGAGGAATATCGAAACACTGGTTATGAAAAGGGCGCCGATACCTCCTCCAGATAATTCCAACCCAATTGATATGAGAATCATATATATACGAATGCTGCTAGGCGTACGACCAACCGAAAGAATTCCATATAAATCCCTATGGGAACTTATTCTCGATAGTTCGAAAAGAACAATACCTGTCCTTCCGTGGCTGAGTCTGGAGAATATAAATAGCCCAAAGTACCAGCTCTATCACCACTTCGCGCTGCTAGGGTTACAAGTGAATGATATCTCGCTATGGAACACAGTATGGCGTATTTCGGAGAATAAGGGCAACAGGAGGACCTAGTCAACGGTCAATACTGCTGCTTTATGGAAAATGTTCTGTGATGCTATGGATGTTGATAAGGCATTCACCGGACAGCTGCTGGTGAATAAATCCGGGGTTGCTCCTCCAGAGGCATGGCCAAACCTAAAGGGGAAGTATGGAGCGTCGTTTGTAGACCCGATGCAGCGGATTAAATAGGCAAATAATCTCAACGTGCTCCAGACGGGGCACGGGTGGTACTATATATTATAGGTATAGATGGATTAACCTCTATATACTGAGCTTTTATGAAGTTCGCGGAGTCCTATGCGAATCGAGAATTCATTCTTATTATACGAGATTTCGATCCAGATCGTACTTCACTATTCCGGGACGAGTAACTATAGATCAAAAATCCTGCTTACAGAGTCAAATATTTAGTTGTTCAGCTTAGCGATTTGATTTGTAATCGCCCAAGAACTGTGGAAGCGAAACTCTTCGCTTTAGCCCTTGAGTCGGTTTACTTATTTAAATATAGTAGCATATCAAGATCGAATATAGTAGGAAGAAACACAACTTCAGTATGTCAAAAAAAAAATTCCTTATCGTACGCCTGGATGCAAAACCATGTTTCTTCTACCCCGCCGTGTCGACAAATATTATAATAGGCACCTGGATTTTATTACTTAAGAAAGAACCGTTGGAGAATTACCAATTTGTCTAGTTGATTCGTATTCTTCGCTAGTGGCTATACCACTAAGATGGATAAACAAGCTTAAGACCCATATCGAAGATATGTACTCAATAATACTACCGTTTTATATAGAGACCGTGATTGCTCCCTATAAGGGAGTCCACTCAAATACGCGCCAAAAAATCGATATATCGCAGGTACCGTTTCCTTGCCCACTAGGCGAAGAATGTTCATAGCAGGCGATTAATACAACTGAGGACGAAATACTTACTTATTTACAATTGTTTCATAGGAAGCTTTAGGTCCAAACAGTAGCGGAAAGATATTGGAACCTTCTCGACTATCACAGCAATCTTGAGTATACAGTAATAAATTCTTAGGAGGCTGGAAGAAAAGTCACTACCGATGATCTTGCCAAGGTGGAGCGATTACCTATATTTGATAGGAATGCTCTTTGGGCACTCGATCCTAGGTCTACTAGTAGTACCATCGAAGAAAAGCTTGGAGGCTGTAACGGGTCTGAACGTGGGCTCGATTGGTTTGATCATGATGAGTCTGACCATGGGCTCGATAACGAGCATATCATTCCGGAAAGGTATGTATTGGTCCGACCCAGCTTGAATGGAGATATTAACGATATATAGTATATATAGCGTTAGCAGTCCGAACCTTGGCGACAAGGTGCTTTGCCAGGAAGAGGATAGCACCGTGATGGTTGGCGGTCCGGTAATTGGAGATAGGATGCTTCGCCAGAACGAGAATGCTGCTGTTACTATCGACAGTCCGGTACTTGGAGGCCAGGTACTTCACAAGAAAAAAGAGATAGGTATAACCAAGAAATATGATCTAAGGATCAACCCCAAACGGTCAAGTAAGGCCTCTAGTGAGAGTATGAGGTTTGAGGATAGTGAAGAAGAGGAATTGGGTTCTGAGGATAGTGATGCAGATAGTGTCTATGGAGAGAAAAAGAAGACGCGGTGGGAAATTCGCAAAGCTTACAAGGGGCCCGATTCATTATATTGAGGTGACATTTGATATAGATATTGATTGAAACAACTTCGAAGATAATTGCTTATATAGGTTGCTAGGGCTGCTGGGTAATCTTCCTGGCTTTTATATAGAAAAGTTATAATCACAATTCGAAATGATATCAACGATCTATGATCCCAAGTATATAATTATTGATTCTTGTAAGGACTGAAAGTATGGTTACTACCCATGATTGGGCTGGGAAATCACGATGGTACTTATTAGTATACTACTTCTCCAGAACCGAAAGAACCAGCCAACTTGGGACAATATATTATAGTTAGTTACTTTCATTAAATCAATATACTAAAGACTCTGAGCTATTATAATGTTTCCATTGTTCAAGTAACTTCCGGATATTGTTATCGTGAAATAAAATTGATCCACTTAGAACAACATATTGTAGCTAATTGCTGCTGCCAAACAAATATCTTAGAGACACTCGAAAATTGCTATACTTTTATTATTTAAATGACTTACGAATATTGGTATTGTGCAATAAAATAGATTTATTTGGAAGAATATACTCCAGCCAATTGCTGGTACCAACCAAGGAATTTCGCAAATACTTGCTGATATAGGCTACTACAAATTGGCTTCTGTACAAAAATCTGCGAGGGTAGTTCAGAAGGACAACAACGATATATAGTAGCCTTGCAGCATTTCGAAACTTCTGCATAAGTCTTTTAATTAATATTAACAGTCAATCCAATCTATTCTCATATCCTCTCTTCATGATAATCCAACTTCTTCAAGAAATTCCACGTAGTCTTCAACTTCCCCACCACCTTAGCATCAGACGAAGATCCCTGCCCACGACGACTTCTTCCCTTGCCACTCCTCTCCTTTCCATCCCGTCCTTTCTCCCTTCTTTTCCCTTCTCCCAAACCCGACTTTCCCTTCCCCTTCTTATCCACATCCTCATCATCGTCTTCCGAGATGATGCTCTCGGCATCACTGTCTACTTCGCTCTCTGCTTCAGATTCAGATCCAGACTCGGCCTCATCTTCGTCTATGTCGTCTTCGGAGTCAGATCCGTATTCTGAGGGGCCCGGAGCCGCTTTTTGACGTGATGTGATGGGGGAGTTCTCTTCCATAGGTGAGACTATGGGCGAGTCGATTGGGGATACATCTGCGGGGCCAGGGGGTGGCAAGTCTGCGGGGTTTACTTTAGGCTTTTTGTTCTTGGGTCCTGCGTCCTTGGGTTTGGCGCGCGAGCGATCTGTTGGAGGGTGAGGTTTATCTCGAGACGGAGCTCGTGTATCAGCTGGTCTTGTATCTGCAGGTTCCACTGCCGGTTCTGGTCGCTTTTTGCTCTTGCTTGGCTTTTCTGCGGCTTTCTTGTTGCGAGGATCCATTTGGGGTTCGGATGGTTCGGGCTCTACAGGTGGCATATCCGCTGGATTGGCTCGTGGATCATTGGCTGGTTGTTTTGGGTTACCACGAGATGATGAAGGCTTATCAGAGGGGCGATTGCGTGGACGGTCTGTGGAAGATTCGGGCTTTTTGCTACGTGACGATTGTGGCATATCTGACGGCCTCTTGTCTGAACGATGTCCTGGGCGCTCCGGATTGTTTTGAGAAGGCGGAAAATCAGATTGATTAATGTTTCGTGGATCTACGGAAGGATTTTCTTGGTTATCGTTACTGGGTGGCATATTCTTTTGTTTCGTAGGACCACGGACCATGGTCTGCTCAGGCCTTCCATGGGAAGCACCGGGATCTTTTCGTGGGTGACCCATTGGTGGTTCATTGACTGGCCGGGAAGACGGCTTGTTGCTTCCAGAATCCAATGCTCCACGATTCATAGCTCTTTCAGGTTCTTTTTGGTGCTGAATTGGCGGTTCCATGGATCTTGGCGGTGGCGGATGACCTGTGTCATACCTCACCTGGCTCTGTGGAGCAACTGGCATCCATTCGTTTTGGTTTTGCGGCTTACCACCTTGAGGGTTGGAAACACTTTGGTTCTGATCAGCTTGTATTTCATCGACTCGCTCCAACAAATCGCCATCGTAAGTTCCAAAACCACTGTCGAGATCACTATCATCATCGCTATCATCTCCACTTTCACCTTCGCTATTCCTGTCATCAATGTCATCCTCGCTATCACTATCACTGTTCCATTCATCCTCTGATGCCTGATCCGAATCGGAGTCGGGATCGGAACCAGAATCGGAGTCAGCGTCAGAACCACTTTCTACGGTTGCTTGATGGGACTTTTGAGATTTGGAAGCTCCTCTACTTTGCTGGACTGGCCCCTGCCTGTCATCACCTCTGGCTGATTTTAATGGCGGCGGGTAGCTGGGGGGTCTCTTGTCGCTTCTAGCAGGTACGAGGGGTGGTGGCGTTGAGGTTTGCATAGGCTGTGGCGGCTGTTGTGAAGACATCTGAATGGGCTGTCCTTGGTATTTGTTACCATTAGGGTCGTATCTTGGCGCTCCAGGATAAGTAGGAGCTGGTGCTTGAGGTAGTTGTGGGTGCCCATACGTCATCCCTGGTTGCGGCTGAGGCTGTGGAGGCCTATAGTTGGATTGTTGACCTTGTACGGGCACGATCGGTTGACCAGGGGGCTGATAAGGACTGAACTGTCTTGGTGGAGGGCTCCAAGTTGGCTGAGGTACCGGTGGTATGTTCGCACTAGGCGGTGTCCGAGTCGAAAGCGCAGCAGAGAAAGGAGAAGAGCCATTAGAATGAGCAGAGACGCCAGGAGTCAGTGAGGGTGGAAGAAAAAGTTCCGAGCGCCCGCGATTCATAGTTCCTGAATCGCTAGATGGGACAAATAACTCAACAGGCTCACGCTCACAGGCAAGTTCGAAACGAGTCGATCGGGGACGAGATAGTTGATGAGGCGTAGATGGAACATGGGCGTAAGGAGGTGGAGACGGAGGGGGATTGTTATCAGTAGCAAGTTCAACAGCCATTTCTGGTAACGAAGGTTGAACAGACCTTTGAGCAACATTGGCTGACAATAAGTTGGGGTAAGCGCTCTCTAGTTCTTGTGGCTCAGGCTGTCCCTCAGCATGATGAGGAGGCATGTATCCGTTATTATGACTTTCTGGAGTATATGTATGTTCGTTACTGAAAGGGGATGATCCTTGGCCTGCATATGGTTGTGTGTTATTAGTATTATACGTATCCCCGGGCGTCAAACTTCGCTGGCTGTCAACACTATGGTCAGTTTCTCCGACAGGCTCAGGCAACCCATTATCAGGTTGTTGATTTGGGTCATAACTTTGAGTTTCGGAAGCAATAGCTGTGGATGACCTTCTGGAGCTAGTTGCGGATGAACTTTGAGATGAATCTCCTTCGTCTCCATCTTCGTCTCCATCTTCGTCTCCATCTTCGTCTCCATCTTCGTCTTCGTTTTCGCTTTCGTTTTCGCTTTCAAAATCAGAATCTTTGTCATCCTCGGAATCGTCCAAAGAATCATTATCTTCATCACCACTATCTTCACCGAACTCACTACCACTGTTGCTTCTTTGCTCGTCATTATCAACTGCGGTCGTAGCATCATCGTCATCTCCTTCGCCACTGTCCTTAAATGGATCTTGAGTTTGTGATGGACTGACTGGCGAATTGTCATTGCTGGCATGCGATCCTTCACCTTCTTCTGGAGGAGGGTCAGGTTTACGACGACGCTTCTTGCGAGGCTTCTGGTCCTCCATTTCTATCCACTGTTCGTTCCAGTCATCTTTTAAGTATTGAATGACTTTCTTCATCCAAGCATTGAAGCCTCCATAGGATCCACAACAGCAGCCGTCCGCGACTTCCGGCTCATTATTCTCCGAAGCACGCGAACTTCGCCTACTACCATTGATTGACCCCCCAGACGAGGCCTGTCGACTTCTCCTCCTAACTCCTCCACCAGTACTATTCATCGATGGACGACTTCCCCCAGAAGCACTCCTAGGAGGGCCTCTTGGTGACGACAGATCGGCGGAATTACGGACGGAAGATTGGAAGCTATCTCGCATCGGGGATTGATTTTGCGCTTCATCCATCGAACGACTCATTGACACCCCGCCGGGTGAATCTCTTACTGAAGAAGAGCCCGGAGAACGTGGCTCAATCGGCGATCCACTCATCTGAGATCCTACCTCGGAGCCGAACTCTGATCCAGATGCTGAGCCTGTGGGAGAGTCGAACTCATTCGGGGTTCCGGAACCATCCATGGGAGATTCTGCAGAGCTATCGATTGGCGAACCGTCTTGTGAAGACCCGTCCATAGGAGATTCTGCAGAGCTATCTATTGGCGAACCGTCCTGTGGAGACCCGTCCATAGGGGAGCCAGAGGCCATTGAACCTTCAATCGAGCCACCTGGACTGCGAGGGCTACCGCCGCTACCAGGACTACCCATACTTCCCGGGCTTCCCGGGCTTCCTGGGCTTCCTGAGCCTCCGGGTGACATATCTCCTGGTCCACTACCCCTTCTTGAAGGTGGCCCGCTCATTGGCGGACTACCCGGCGACCTATTTCCCATGGACTGCCTTCTCCCAGATGTACCTCCTCTTGGTGGAGCCCTACCCCCCCTTGGAGGCGGTCTTCTTCCTGGGCCCCTCGGAGCGCCTCTTGGAGGGCCCCCTCCAACTGGACTCCTCATTCTCGGGCTTCCTGGCGATAGATTTCTCGGAGGAGGACTTCTAGCCGGACTAAGCGGTCTCGAATCCATTGGCGACGAGTATCCTGGGCTTCCCGGAGACATATCACGAGCTGACCCGCCTCTCCCTGGAGAAGGACTTCTTCCGCGAGGACTATACGTCCCTGGAGATGGACTCATTCGCGGACTTCCTGGTGACATATTTCTCGGAGGATCTCTCCCTACTGGACTCCTCATTCCGGGACTTCTGGGTGACATGCCTCCTGCAGAACGCCCTACCCCAGGTGTACCGCCTCGTGCAGGCGGGCTCTCCATTCGCGAACTCCCTGGAGACATATATCCTGGGCTCCCGCCAATTCCAGAACGGCCTCCTGCTGATGGCCCTGCAGAACGCCCTACCCCAGGTGTACCGCCTCGTGCAGGCGAGCTTTCCATTCGTGAACTTCCTGGAGACATATATCCTGGGCTTCCGCTAGTTTCAGAACGGCCTCCTGCCGGTTGCAGTCTTTCATCACCGTCTCTTATTCTTGGAGATTCCCGCATCGTCGGGCGATCATTCAGCGGCGGTGACATGTTTCCAGAACGATTATGCATTGACTCCTCCGGTGACATGTGTCCAGACCCAGACCCATCAGCACCTATTCTCCGGGGATCTCCCATTCTAGAACGGTCATCCCTTAGACTTCCAGAAGATGGATCTCCAGAACGATCGCCCATTCCAGGAGACATATCCGTTCCTCGCCTATCCTCAGCACGAGCTCCCGGTGACATCATTCCAGGACGCCCACTTCCACCTGCGGGCATACCTGTACCTGCGTAGTTGTCCCTTTGACCTCCAGGTAGATTGTTTCTCGGGCGACCGTCTCTTCCCAGAGGTTCGCTCATACCTGGACGACCCCTGTTTGAAGGTATATCTCGCTGCGTAGAAGAACCAAAGCGATCTGGGGGCATGCGGCCCGACTGAGGTAATCTAGAACCGGAAGTAGAAAATGGAGGTAAAGTCCTACCAGATGAAGGTCCACCCCTATCTGGTCTACCACGATGTTCCCCGTCGAGAGGCGCTCTACCCGACGTATTCATCCCGCGGGGATCTCTTTCATTAAATGCTCCATCTGGCATATCTCTTCCATATGGATCTCTACCACGCGGTGCTCTATCAGGCATATTCGCAACCCGAGGATCTCTATCAAATGGTGCTCTATTTGACATATTTGTACCAGGTGCTCCTCTACCAAAAGAGTTGTTATTTCGCATTGCTTGTTCGTTCAACGGATTTCTTTCCCCTAGCATCCTTGGCCTAAGCCTAGAGGATGAATCATCATAGTTTGTACCTCTGGGATTTGAAGAATTACCGAATGGCCTTGCATGGCGTCTTGAGGGTGAAAGAGAGCGACGATGAGGCTGGTTTCTGGGGTCAATTCTACCAGTAGCAGTATTTACAGATGGTCGCAGGGGCTCGCGTCCAGATGGCCTTCCAGGGTGAGCATTTCCAGACATAGCGTGTCCGCTCCTGGAATTCCAAGGAAGTCCAGTGAGTGGATCTAGAGGTAAGCCACGAGGTGGTACATCAGATCTGGTATGTATGTCGGAAGGCAGATCTCTTGTTGGCATGCGACCCTTGGAATAGGCCGGATTGTCGAGTGTGCCTGGCCCAAATGGTCCTCTCCCTGAAGTTTCTGGAGCCCCGGGTGGATACGACCCACTTGGAGCTAAGTCGCGACCATATGCATCCCTTGAATTTAGCCCTTGTTCAGAGGATGAAGGTGCTCCTTTTCTTATATCATGCCCCGAATCCCCTCTCCTGTGACCCCGCCTCTCCCCATCTACAGGATTATTACCACCACTGTAATTCATCGGATCTCGCCTTCCATACTCTTGATCGCCGGGCTTACGAAGGTAAGGTAAATTAGAACCCTGCCTACTTCGAGGGGATGGAGATCGAGACCTCGGATCTGTCTGACGATAACTATCTCTTCCTCTCCGGGTAGGTGATGCCTCGCGAGAAGTAACCTCAGAGTCATGGTCTCGACCCCTTCTTGCTTTTTCGTCTACTTTTGCTTTGGAAAGAGAAGATCCCTTTGATTCTGATTCTTCCGGATGTTTCGATTGTGGTTCTCGATCATGACCTTTCCGAACTCGAAGAGGATCTCTGGTAGGAGAGGCATCCCTTCGCGAGGGACCCCTGGATTCATTAGGTCGCATGCTTTGTGTACCTTGGTCTCTAGTAGGTGATTCGTCCTGCCTTCCATCGGAATCGTGACCTGCATTTCCTTTTGATTTGAGCTTCTTTGAGATCGTGGGAATCTCCAATTGACGCAATTTAGGTTTACGGCGGTCCGAAGCATCATCCAGTGGTCGTTTCGAAGATGACTCTACTGGCTTCGAATGAGACCTGCCGTGATCGCGTTGTCTTTGGGTAAGATGAGATGAGTCCTCATCACCTCCCTTGCCTGTGCCAGGCTTCCTTGAATGCTTTCTATTCTTTTTAGGCTCGTTATCTTTCTCCTTCTCCATTATTTCCGGATCAAACATAGTTGCTTTGAAATTTTCGATGAACTCTTGCATTGATTCGTCCGCTAATAGGCCAACGTCAATGACTTCCAAGTTGGTATCTACGCTAAACAATCTAAGATAGTTCACCAATAACGGCTCATCAAATGTTGTCCCTTTCGCAGGCTCGAATCGTAGAGGTTGACGCAGAATGCCTTCGATGGGTTTGGGAGAAGTCGTTCCACCATGAAGAAGACCGTATTCCCGGAGATTGATGTCGTCCTCCACGGGTGCTACGGAAAGACAAGTGCAGTGAGTGTTTTTGTCCTCGTCTCCATTCTCGGCTTCCCGAATGACAACAAAGGTTTGATCCGATTCATCCTCGCCATTATCCGACCACGACGTGGCGAAGACGCGCCCTTTGCTGAAGAACCCCCTCCTGTGAGCTCTAGCCTTCTGTTCTGTATTCGCATTTCGTTTATCGCCTTGTCTTCTGTCTGGATGTCTTGCGCGGGGGTCTCCTATTCGAGCAGAATATGTGCTTAGCTTCATTGTTTATATTTCGAGAAAAGAATGATATATCATACCATTACGATTAGATCGGTTTACCTCGTATCGGGGGGTGTGTCGGCTGGCTTTGTCTATAAATCCAATTATTAGTGCGAACAAAAACCAGGGGGAACGGAACATACTTTGATCTATTGGCAACCTGCTACTCGGCCCCCGGGGCCTTTCCATACCAAACAACCTTCCTAGCAGAAGTAGAAGAAAGGTGCCGGTTAGTCAATCGCTAGATGTATAGAAGAGAAGCAACGGAAAGAAATCCGAGAACATGATGGTAGAAGTCGAGAACGAAGACCTTTCGGGGACTTTGAAAAATTTACGTGTAAGAAATTGCGTTCGCGTGATCCAACAGTCACTACTACGCGGGCACTATATACCAACATAGGATTTCTTCTTCGTAATGGCCATGATTACGGATTCATAGACACCAACATGCCCGCGCCCCAAACGTGTGGTCGAAAGCAGGTCGGCTGTTCCAATGAAGGTAGTCTCCACTTGGCGCGCGGCAATTTTGCTCCATGAGGCTACCACGACAACTTCATAACTCCTCGGCTTGGAAAGAACAGACTGATGATAAATATCCCAATATATTTGGACAATGAAGACATTAGAGTATCTCAGGCTTCTAGGATACCCGTTAGATTACAGAAATCGACTTCCGACATATTGACCCACTTCGGCCTGTGTTTTCCCAAGCCGGAGAGCATGGCTAAGAGGAAATCATTGCAAAGAAGTGATTTTCTAGAACTTTAGGAGCAGGCTCATTTCTGGAATCATTAACTAATGCGCAGGAAACTGGCATTCATAGAGCCTCACGAACCAGTTCGCTGTCAAGTTGTCACCGAACGTGGTTTGTTGGAGAGAGGTCTTCAAGGCGACCTAGGAACATAGCACGTAATCACCACCATAGACCGCTTGTGAGACCCAAGAATTGATTTAGCTCTGACATCTCAGAGATGAAACCGCGCTTGTTCTTATTCCTCCGCGTCTGATTCAGCGGAGTAGCCAGAGTACGTGTAAATTCCAATCATCAATTGTGAGGATTCAAGGATGACAGTAAGGAAATCTGTTATAAGAAAAGGTTTCAGCGATGCTCATCTTATATGTCGAGGAGGATAAGTAGTTCGGACGGTATTGACTGCAATTGATGCTTCGTTGGAGCTTATGCCAACATCATCTAACTCGGCTGTGCTTTTTCGAACTTTTAAGATTCTGGCCTTTGTAGTCACGTGCAACGCACGCAATGTTTAATCACGTGATTACGAATGGGGAATGAGCGGGAATCGAGCGGGGCGGAGAGTATATGTTGGTGTTACATTTATTCAGGATGTTTCTAGTAGTTTTAGTTTGTATAAGCTGGAACTAAAGCTTGAGAAATTGGGCTTGGGTATATATTCCATGGAAGTGGATATCTACGAGGCCGTCGTATATTATGAGCGAATGGTATAAGCGTCCCGGCGGTTCAGAATGGGGACCTCCGAGGAGTATCTTCCTTTTTCAGTCGTCGCTATGGATCCTACAGAGATAAAAGCACTGGCAATGAAAGTTATCAAGATATAAGAGGGAGCCTATACTGCCGGGTTCTATGGTAGATCCGAGAAGACCAGCTTCTACCCCTTCATCACTGCCCTCCATGTTATACACAACTGCGGGATGTCCTATCCCACCCCATCCCACCCGAGCCCATCCCACCCGAGCCCATCCAACCCCTGCCCAGAAACTCCTTCAATTTACATCTTTATTCCTCGCACCCTTCACTGTTATTGTATTCTTCAGAACAGAATGTGAATTGACCAATGGCTCAATGGATGCCAAGGGATGATTAATCTTACGGAAATTTCTGTGCTGTTGGTTGCATATACCTCTTTCTACAGGTTGGGTTGGTTCCAGTTACAGCTTCCTGCAAGATAAACAAAATTTTCCGCCATGTACAGTCAGACAGCCAACAACATAGGATTTACGATATTGACCGCTCAGGATCTGATGATGGGTAGCATCCAGTAGTTTCTTGTTTCATCAGCAATCCATTCAGTGTTGAATTGCGAGAGGTGAGGTGTTGTGTTTCCTCACAGATGAAAATTGTAAGGGATAAGGTTAATCGTGTGACACTGTATCACTGCCGTAACAGTGCCGCAACTGTGCCGTTGAATGTTGTGTTACCGGAGGAAGCTGCCGGTATTTCATAAAGTGCGTAGAGTCCCGTGTTACTCCTACGCTTGGAACGTCGGATTTTGTGGGCGATCCTGCTGTAAGAATACGGCACCGAAGATGTACGGCCAACAAAGTGATTAGCAGCCGAGAGCCATACGACAGTTCTTCGGCTAATTTTACTTTTTTCTTAATTTCCAGCCTTTCTGCAGATGCTGCGTTCCTTTCCAAGCAGCCTGCAGACTTCAAGTGCAAGGCATTCAAGGTGTTAAAATCTGATGAATAGGATTACCGATAATCCATATTTGATCTTTAGATTAGCTCCGGCACTGCCCCGCTAGCCCACCGTTTATATCCTACTTCTACTGAATCTACGTGATCCTTACACCTTCCTAACAATTCATCATCTCGAAGACTTCGGATCATCGACGACATGGCAGATCAACGTTCCGCTCAAGATGTTATCGCGGCCTTGAACCTTACTCCTCATCCCGAAAAAGGCTACTATATCGAGACCTTCCGAGACACTGAAGTCACAGCCGATCACAAATCTCATAGCACGTGTATCTACTACCTTTTAGAGGGCGAGTCTGAAAACTCCCACTGGCATCGAGTACTTGACGCAACTGAGGTCTGGCATCATTATGCTGGGGCTCCCCTGAAGTTGTCTTTGTCCTGGGACGACGGAAGTCCGGTGAGGCACATGATTCTGGGGAAAGACCTGTGGAATCAACAGAGGCCTCAAGTGGTGGTGCAGAAGAAGGAGTGGCAGCAAGCTCAAAGCCTGGGGTCCTGGACACTGGTGGGATGTACGGTCGCTCCGGCATTTACGATGGAAAACTTTGAGATGGCTAAGGAGGGGTGGGAGCCCAAAGTAGTAGGCGACGCAGCCGAGAAGATATGATGCTTTACGACTGGCTGCTTCGTTATCACTGCTGATGCAGATACCGCTTGATTGACATAATCACCCGTGGGATTGTACAGATGTCAGCACATATCAATGAAGAATGATTGCGACCTGCAAATAAAATGCATGCTTCTGACCTCTTAAGTGGATTCCATTCCCTTTCAAAAAAAAAAATCTCACGTTAGTCTTCTAAGATCTGCCGTTCCCACTCTCTCACTCCACGTATATGATATCTAGTTCTTCTCAACCACACACCTCAACCGTAACCATAATATGGGCATCCTCGAAGATGATCTCTCCATTTCCATGACCATGGCAGCCTTTATTGGCATTGCATGGTACATTGGCATCGAAATAAATTTCTCCCTGTTTTTTCTGTTCAGCAGATGGCGGGGACTTTACTTCTGGTCATGTGCACTCTGCTCCTGGGGAGTGATATTACAGCCATTATTCATCATCCTCGCTGATTTTGGCGTATGGACCAATCTTAGAGGATCCATCACCATGATATACTTAACCTGGTCTCTGATGGTAGTGCCCCAAAGCTGGGTCTTATATTCACGTCTGCACCTGATGGTGCAACGCCAGAAGTTACTGCGGGGTATCTGGGTCGTCTTGATATTTAACTCTGTTGTTTTCTCGGTGCCAACTATTGTGATTGGAACTATCGCGGTAAGTTATGTACCAAATCACTAGAGCCCCGGATCATGTCAGTGCCTAATACGAACTCGAATACAGCAAGCAACAACCATAAATCCATCCCTGAACGGCTTCAACTTAGTATGGGATCGTATCCAGCTCACTGTTTTCTTCGTCCAAGAAACCTTGCTGAGCCTTCTGTACATCTACGAGACGCGCAAGTATCTGAGCGCTAAATCCTTTCTCCGCCAACGAAGAACTTCGTCCACCACCACCAATCGCGACACCAACAACAACACTACCGTATTCTGGCACCTTATCTTCATGAACTTGCTGGTTATCGTCCTCGATATTGTTCTACTTGGTATCCAGTATGCTGGGTATTTCCAGCTACAAGGTGCATTCAAACCTTGCGTGTACGGCATCAAGCTTAAAGTCGAGTTCCTGGTTCTAAATAGTCTCATCAAGACGACCCAGTCACGTAGTAATGTCACCACTCCGTACGGAGAGTACCGGAAGACGGAGAGCCGCGATGGTACTTTGGTAGCGCATGTTTCAGAGCCGGGTGGACGTTCCCTGGATCACTCGCGGCCCCAGCTTGGGAGCCCAAGGCAGGGTGATGAGATCGACTTGGAACCATTGGATAAGTGATGGGCATTGGGCGCTAGTTTTAAGTTTTTGGCAGCGGGGAAGCGGATACCAGCACATCAGGAAGACTTAAGATCCAAGGATAGAGGGGCAAGCGGTTACACTAATAGAAGACTTCATTGGGAAGAGAGGGAAGGTGTTGAATGGAGATCGGACACTCCGGTGCAGAAATAATAGGCTGGCGACAATGTGGGAACGAAACCGGAAGATGAGAAGATTACAATATCTTAGACTCATCAGCAAATTCGTTTGACAACGGTAGTCAGCTACAATCCATTGTCCCAAATCTGCCTGTGCTTTCTTCTCTAGAGAGGGAAGGCAACCAAAAGATCACTTGGCGTGCGGAATTTGATAATTCCTATGGTCGGACTTATCGGTCCTTTCTTGTAGTTTCGAAAACCCATTTTCACATAGTTAATAAGATACCCATTTTTATTCCTAGAAGGATGCCATACAAATCCAAAGTATGGTAGCACTGAATTCCTTGATGTCATGTTCACACGCCGTCAACTCTAACTTTGCATGCTAGTTTCTGGTCCCTCACGCCTCTCCAGTTACGTATGGTATCCCTAACTGGAAAGGGTTACTGCAAGTGGAGTTCCCTTCGTCGACTCCAAGACGAGGAAGTTTCAGACGGCTTCGCATCTAGGAACCGATAGGTACACTAAGTTGCGATGGGATGCGGAATAAACCTACTTGGTGGGTGGGCGTCTGCTTGGTTGGGAGATTTATAAGTTGTTTATGAAGAACGCACGTGCGGGATCATGAATCGTGATGGAGATGATTTACATCCAATCAACTTGGCAATACTTGCAATCGACACGGTGTGACACTTCGGCCATCATGCCCATGCGAACCGCACCCATATGCTACTACAACTTAGCACGCACGTGGTGCAGGTAGCATATATAGAGAGGCTACTTCCAAGTCTTCTTTCTGTAGCCAGCCGTTCACATTCTACCACCCGCTACTTACGTTGAGCCCAGTATCTAGTGCCATATGCATTGTGCCGTGCTAGGTGCTACTGGAAAGCACGCCACGTAGGGTTGAGAGGGTTGCTGCGAGTGTTGCTGTTGTCAAAGTCTACGGCTTCAGTGGCACTGTCGATTAATGTCACCGTCGATACCGTTGTCAAAAGGGGAGATGTCACTGTCAACAGTAGCAGCTCCCCAATTTTGGCTTCGTCGTTACCGTTCTTTTCACCTTCCGAGAAATGCGTCATTGAGATACCCTGCCATACCTTTCCACAGTTCTCCCTCGGACTTTTTTTGGGTTGTTGGGCTGGAGTCTGCACAAATCATTTCCTCTCCGTGTTCCTTGTGTTTCTTATATAGAGAGAATAAATCATCGGGCTGCGGAGTGAACCTATCACCAGGTGGATATCTGCCCCTTCGTACCACGTGCGTGAGTACCTATCTTGATGCTAAGAGAATAGAAGTAGGAATTGAAGCTTCGATATTCACTGCCATGTACTCAGAGTAGTGTAGATCTGTGGTAGTCATATGCTAAATGCAATGTGTGAATGAGTGGAGATGGAGTTGATGTTATTCACTAGTTGTGATTATGGTGTATTTATACGCTTCTTCGTACTATTTTCAGCAACAGTAAGCAAAGAAGCAATCTGGCCGTTAGCAAATGGAATATGGCGTGACGAAAGAATTGATTGAAGTGATGACCTGATGTAGCTATCGATGTTGTACTACTCCTTTACAATGAACAAAGACCGTAATATCATGTCGGACTTCGACAACAAGATCGATTAACGATGGAAATCCCAGACTGTGACAATAATATCAACCCATCGATCATGATATTTCGGATTTTTATAGTGATATCAGAAGATATGAGCAGTGAGAGTCGAAGAAACGCTGTCGATGAATTCTCTGTTCATTGATTTGATACACAAATATATATGGTGCATTTCCATAACCTGCACAAATAGGTATCAAAGTATATATCTATGACCTTCTACGTCCCGAATTTCTCAATGAAGACTTTCTCAAAGATCTATACGATTACTTGCCAGCTCGATTGTAGGCACTAGATACAAGTGGATGCGTGACAGAAGTAGTTAGGCACCGTTCGGCTGCCAACCAGATGGTGCTAACTCAAACCCGGAGTCCACGAAAGCAGGAGCCACTGCCAGAACAGTTAGACGAACAGTTTCGTTGATACATATAAGCAAAACCCAAGAAGAATAGATACCACAGAGAAATAGAGGAGACTTGCCTGTCGTTCCCACCAGGGTCCACTTCCCGTGACTTAACGCCTGCTGCCACTCATGCGCAGCAACCACCACCTGCGGCGTCTGATTTCGGAAGATATCTGGACCCAAAAGTCTCTCCCTCACCGGCTGACCGTCGTCTAGAGACAAGTAGAGTGATAACGGTGCCCCGGCGTAATAATGCCATACCTCGGCCGCATCGACCCGGTGCCAATACGATTTGCCAACCGCACCTTCCAGCAAGTAGTAGATTGCGGTGCTAACAGATCTATTGCCATACAGGGCTGGGTCGCGAAAGTTCTCTAGGTAATAGCCCTTCTCCACGCTCGGCGCGAGTCCCAGCTGGTTGATGACATCTTGTGCGGAGTGGTTCTCACTGGGGCGTGATATACCCTGAGCGGTTCCACCAGATGACGCCGGGCTTCTCGCAAGGACTTCAATGGATAATAATAGAGAGATGAGTAGAACGAATTTGGGAAACATGGTCAACGTCAGTGAAGCTGTCACTGGCACGATTTTGGCAGATATCCGCTCAACGTCAGACTTGTGCAGTGGGGGCTTCAGGCATAAATAAATGACACAGTTTGCGAACTCAAGAAGAATATATAGAAGCAAGAAGAGACTTTAGAGAAGAGAAGAGGGATTCCCGCTGCACAAGGCGCCATTGTGATGATTAATTCGATTTGCAGTTACCCACATAAGCTGCATAGTAGATACTAATACTCACCAGTCGCGTTCATTTACCCCTCACGAGGCTGGCCTACGTTACATGGACCCGGAAATGATCTGCTGTAAAATTCCAAGGCCAAGATATTCTTCCCGACCATGGCGTGGTGGCGGCCGCCACAATATTGAAGAAAAAGTAATGTTGGGAGATGGGATGATGTTGTGTGTAGAAAACCAAAAATGAACTACACCACTGTGACACCAGTGATCCGACAGCCCGGGCTCAGAAAGACCGGGCTCGTACCCCGCCACGTGCCCGCATGCTGTACTGTAATATTCCAGCACACGACCCTATCTGCCTATGTAACCTCACATACAGTAATCTACGTGGATAGAAATCACATCCTCAGCTTGTGCATATCACAGAATCCAGCTTTTTCACTCACCATAAATTACAAAAAAGTCATTTCGTTCTTTAAACCCCGTTGTTATCATTATCATCATTCTTGAGACATCAAGACCCCAAACCCGCTCATCTATGCAGTTATGTACAAAGACCTACCGGAAACCGATCTGGTCATCAAATCCCCAACTAAATACGACAGAATGGGATTCGTTTAGTCATAC
This sequence comes from Rutstroemia sp. NJR-2017a WRK4, assembly GCA_002946385.1. Lineage (NCBI taxonomy): Eukaryota > Fungi > Ascomycota > Leotiomycetes > Helotiales > Rutstroemiaceae > Rutstroemia > Rutstroemia sp. NJR-2017a WRK4. Next base: position 194,779 of record NJPR01000123.1, on the reverse strand, counting down.
GACATGAACAGGATTCGTTAAGTCATATGAAGTTATAGTCTACTTCACTGTGTCTAAACGGCATACAGCCAGAGTCGCTTCGGAAGCTCGCTTTATGTGTCCACGAGGTGCGCGTAGGGGAGGATGTCGGGGTGGTTAGAGGAGATACTTCACCATCCATCCAAGATGGATCGAAATCTTGTGACGAGACAGATACCTCATCGAAATAATCTTCATTACAGATCAGCACTTCCTGAGAAACGACTCTAACGGCAGTTGGATGATGTAACTCGGCATACCGCCGAGCATCCTTCTCTTCAGCGTAGAAGCCTTGCGAGGTGTGCAATTGCCTTTCCGGCCCAGTCGCCATCTCTGATTGGAAAAAAGATTCACATGTGTGAATTGGTAAGGTTTTTGCGCCCGAAGAATTTTCACTGCTGCTCCTTGATTCAGGTAGTTCCTGCCGTGTAAGCTTGCGCACATCTCGCCAAATCACTTCACCCTGCTCCTCTGTGAGAAGACCAGTCTCAGGTTCTTTGTACAGTGTCTGACGGTCTCTTGAAGGTCTAAGTCGCACATCAGGCTTGTGGCATGGCGGGCTAGTTCCAGGTCTTCTATCTATCGGCACTCTCAGGCTGTCTCCGCGTGGGGGTGGAAATGATGGCAATGGACGTCTTGGAATCCCTACCTTTGGCATTTGGTTATTAATAGGTCTTCTTGGCAAACTTATCCATTTTCTTTCACCAACAGGGTTTCCATTCGACGTCTCGGGCCGGGATGCCGTTGAAAGCAATCCTCTGTCCTGGAGCGGATCTCCTGAGCCTTGTCCTGCCACTGCCCTCAAGATGAGCAATTTTTCACAATCGGGACACAAGGTGTGGGTTTGGATTTCGATGTAATGCAGAAGTTGGGGGGTAGGTAACTTACTAGCACGGAGTTTGAATTTGAACCAGGGCAACTTTGTGTCGAATGAGCACAGTGATCTGCTTGGTGGTGCGATCTCCGGTGCAGTCTCCGGTGCGCATCTGATAAGTACATGCCCACAGCTGTAAGTAGTCTTAGTGTTGTAGTTTTGCCCCGTCATTTTGAAAGTCGTTCTGCAGTTCTTCAACTTGTGTTTTGAAATTGAGATGGAGGGTGGAAAGTAAAGTTCTCTGTTGATGATATTGAAAGGCTCCTGATATCAACGAACATGTGACATTGTTTATTCATATAAACAAAATGGTGTCTCAGACAAAGACTCTTTCATCTCTCTCTGAGTGATGGATAGGTATGCCGTTCGAACAATCTAACTCTGAACCATTACCTGCGATATTTCTTTGTGTGATAAACCACGGATCCTTCGATTTAAAAAGTATTCACTTCTGCATCGGACACTTGTGAACAGCTTCAAATTTTATTGCTTGGCCCAATATCCGTCGTTTTCCACTAGTGCCACCGTTTCACTGACCATAAAATTCGCAGTGTTGGCAGTAGAGAGAACCCTAGACGTCTTGCTTGGACCTAGAGTATGGGAGTGAGGCTAAATCCATCTCTAAGCTCCACCTATATCCTCATTGCGTTCACGCCACAACCTGAACAACACTCACTTTTCGTGTATGAAGGGGCCAAATCCCGGCTCAGTTCCTATCCGACCAACTCTCCATCGTGCCTTCATTGTGATATCCACTTCTAGTAACCAGCTTCCATCACAACAACCTTGCAATACGCCACCATGGTCTCTGTCACCGTCTACATCACTTATTTGAAGTGCATTCACCAGGAGACGATTGTTGAAAAGCGCAAAGAAAGAAAATCATTGATTTCCAAAGTCACGAAGTACGTGACCACACCTTTCAATGATAACATGGCGTACGAAAGTAAGTGTGTGAGCGATTACTGCCCCGCATGCAAAGCTGATCCTAACATTGGGAAGCCAACTTACAACAGAAGTATGTCTCTGTCGGGCATGAGTAAAGCACACCCTCCTGCGCCTCACTGCACGCACACGGACGACGAGATTTACGTCGCTTCTGGCGAGTCGCTAGACCACTCCGATATCAATACCGAGTATGTTTACGACGTGGACCGACGACATACGGAGTTGGCTCAACGCCAAGGCTGGGCCGATAGTTATGTCAAAGCTATGCCGCAGCCTCCCGAAAGCTCTCATGCTCCTGCGACTGCGCAGAGAACATCCGGAGAAACAGGTATCGCGTCCAATCAAGAGGGGCCCAAAGCAGGAGGAGAGATCCGCCAAAAAGCAGTCCCATCTCCTGCGTCATCATCCGGACATGGTCGTGTTACTAACTTTTCTCGACCAAAACCCGCACTCGGGAGATCGATGAGCGATACCCACTGGCAAAGTCATCACAAAACTCCTCAAAGGAAGCCTGTAGACCTTGATTCGGTGAACACAGCTGAAGCAGAGCGTCCTAGTCTCTCTGGGAAAAGTAAGGGAAAGAACCCAGAGACACCCAAGCCATCTGTGAGGTTTGCATAGTATAGTTTAGTAGTAGATAGTTAAAAATAGGTAGATAGATAGAATAGAATCGTCCTCTCTTAGTTATTGTAATTTATACACTCGCACACAATAATAATAATTTGAAACTTGGAAAATGCAACGAGACAACCATTGATGTGACTTATCTCTCCGGGTCAGAAATAGCAGGGCGACAATGTTGTGCAAAAGATATCTAGGTGACGAAAATATTATACTTTCTTCGAGTGTTTAGAATGCTAGTCGGAGAACAGTAAGTAGCTGAAATATGTTGTCCCCAATCAACCTGTTTTTCTCCTCCGAAGAGTGTATGTTGTGCAGCAGCAAGCCATATAGACCACAATTGTCACTTCTCAGAAGAGGTGTCACTTTTGGGTTCACATATGTACTTGCATGAACATGTAATTTTCAACATGTACTCCTCTTCACCAGCAGGTTTCAAATCCAGTAGATAGATAATCAACAAAGAAAACCATTTGAAGGACTTCCTTTGAAATTGGCTTCTTTGTTCCCCAACTCAGGAAAATTCCAAACAAAGCATCCGCCCCTTTAAATAAAGGAGGACTTTCCTTCTTTGTCGACTGAATCTAGTGAACAACATATTCGATATACCTACATCTCGACCCAGAATGATGTAGACCTCTGACTTTTCCATATCCATCGGATAATCTAACTCGTGAGACCCTAAAAGAGTAATAGCTCCAATAAACTCGTCATGTCTTACCGCGTTATAGAAACCACCACCCTATTCAAGGTATGTCAACACGCCGAAATAAAAACAGAAGTATGTGCCAAGATACCAATATCTCACAAACACCGGCGCTCACAGGACAGCACGTCCTCCTCGAGCAGTAAGAAGTCTTCCTCGAGCAGCAGAAAGTCTTCCTCAAGCAGCAAGAGGTCCTCCACAAAAAGCCATGCCTCCTCGAACAAATCCTCTTTCGACGACGAAACATCATGCACAGCTCCCGGCTTCGGCCTCGGCAGCTTCCTGCGTACGGTCTTCTGGGCCATGTTCGCTGTCGCATCCGATTCCAACAAAGAAAAAGAGCCAGAAAAGCCCAAACATCGCCACCATAAAACACCGAAAAACTTCATCGAAACAGAAGGTCTCTGCAGTATCTGCACACGAAAAGCCGACTACGAGAAGAAAGCAGCTCAAGAGGCATTCATCGAGCGCGAACGCGCACACAAATTTAACGAGCGTAAGTTAAGATTCCGTTGCGAGAAATGTGTTAAAGAAGAAAGGTTCTGCCGAGATCGTTCGGTAAACGGTGGCTTATGCTGTGAGTTTGGCCGAGCTTTTTGGACTGCACGAGGGTATGACTACTCTACTCCTTCCTCGTCAGTCCCCGCGCATGTTCAAACAAGAGCTCGGGCGCCTTCTGTAAATTCAGCTATTGGTAAGTCCAATCGCTCAGTCACCACCGCCTCGTCGACGACCCACTTGATAGCAACAGACGATCGGGCCCGTAGTCGTACTCGCGCTCAAACAATTAACAGCAGCAGAATAGCACCGACACAGCAAGTCCCAAGAGCCAACCCTACCATGAGAAGCAGTGAGATGTATTCCAACTCCTCACACACACCAAAAAACACCCCGTGGGAAAATTACCTGAACTCGGAACGCACGACTTGTTCAACCGATAACGTAACACCCAGCGTCGCCGCCGCAGTGGCACCATACACACAAGCACTCACCCCGACCAATGTCGAGTCTCAGCGCGCTATTCCAGTCTACCAAACCCTTCATATCGATCTCGCGCGCTGGAATTCTCAAATCCCAGTAGGGCGAGGCACATATCCCTCAGCGAAAGAACCCGCGCCGGCAAAGCCACTTCCTCCGCTGCCGGCACCCGCTGGAGGGAAGAAAAAAGTCCGAAGTAATTCGTCTTCACGGCCAGTGAAAGATCATACTCCTAAGTATACCCCCCCACGCACAGCTCTACATTCCTCGCGTGCATCATCCCGTCATGGCGAGGCATCACTTGCACCACCATCATCATCATCCTCCTTTTCATCATACGCGTCTTCTCAATTACAAACACGACCTATGGCCAGAGAGATGGCCAAATTAGACCGACGGATAGGGCGAGAGATGAATCGATGGGAGAAATTTTCTAAATTGGAACAGGAGAATATGATATAGAAACGGTGCGTCTTTTCCTTTGTCCTTATATATACGCTCTCTATAGATTTCCTTTGTTGTCGAATTAACAGTTACTGGGTACTGGTTGGGTTTGGCGTTAAGGTATCTGGATTTGGCTGGCGTTCAGAGGTAGGTATTTTGAGATAATTCAAGCACTGAGGTCTGCATAATGAACTTCCACTGCCGTTGAGGTATACCCGTCTTCGATTGGCAAATAAAAATCAAAAAAATTAAAAATAAGAAAAAGCAATCATAGTGACGGAGGTGATTTTTATGAGACAGGTGAATGCACAAGTAAGGAGATACGCGATAATATTGTGGACGTTGATCGAACCGCAGCTCAGTAGTTACCAGCGGGAAGTAGTAATCAGTTTTATTGGTCGATCAAGATGCAGAAATCATGTCGACATACGTCAATATGCAGGAGCGACGAAGTGAAATGCACGATTGGCACTTTTTCGGGAAGCTTTAACATGCGGTCTTGTTGACTCTAGGAACTTGGTGATACGAGCATAATCGGATTTAGGGAAATGAAAATGCCTCGCACCTCAATTACTACTACCTCAGGTTTGACGCCTTCGCGATGACTCCATGAAATCAGACAACTCTTTCTTCTCTGGGCTTCCTCTGGTCGCATCTCCTTCCATTCCTTCATTGTGCTACTTCCGTAGACTTCCGTGGACTTCCCCGTGCATCATTCGGTCCTCTTTACTAACTCTTGTTTCCGTTTTACGGCACTTGGTCTCTCCCTCCAGCAGTGCGCAGCCTTTGCTTCTTTCAATGAGCCTTTCCATTCTTGGCCGCTCCATTCGTTTTCTCCGCCTTCAATTTGTTTAGTTCGCTCTCCACAGCGATGTCGATCCTCTTCTGCAGTTCCGGCCTGTATCCAAACTTGAAGAGCAATTCCATAAAGACGAAGAAAGGTGCCAGAACCAGAGCTTGTACGAGATTGTCGAGTAAAGCTGGAGCGCGCTTCTCATATGCGCCATGTCCGACAAACTGCAGGATCCACGAAACCACAAATACGGCCCCAGCTACTTTATTTGCCAATGGGACATTCGCGGTGGTCGCAAGGAAATGATTTGAGAATGCCGTCCAGCCCATTAACAAAGGCACGGTGATAGTGCCAGCGACTGGCTCGAGGAGCACATAGAAACCGGAGTAAAGTATCGATCCGATCGTGCTAACGTTCAGCGGAAGGCTCGGAATTGTGAGCCATGACGGCAGAGGCACCACTGCGGGGGTATTGGAGAGCTATCGTTCACAAATATTAGCACGCGGCTCCCAATACTGAAGTAGTCAGGGCAACGTCTACGTACAAGAAATATACTGGTAGCCAAAATTAATGGCACACACGCCATATGTATAGCTACATTGACGGGATTGTGATGGTAAGCACCATACTGTGCGATGCGTTAGCCCCATTTCGCATTTCCTTTAGGTCACTCGCAGACAGAGAAAGACATACAAAGGTAAGCTGCTTCTCGAGGCTGAGCGACATCTTGTTTTGTTTCGACTGTTCTGATCCCAATAGCCGTTGACTTTAATGATACAATACAGAGATACCTAGGTAGGGCGCTGAATCCGGGGCAGGACGATTGATATGGCGAGATAATTCAAATTTGTGGGACAATCATCGTTCGATCATTTATTGCTCATTCATTGCCCATTCGTCTGGAACAAAGCGGTTCTTCTTCCGGTGCTTGATGTGAGGAAAGAGGAAATTGGGAGTGGTGGGTAAGAAGAGAAAGAGGGGGGATTGGAGGATATGAAATATGTCGACTCGGACAATCTTTCTACCGTATCTCCACGAGAGCAGATAGTAGTTGTGAGGTAGATACGAAGTAGTAGGAATTTCAATCTCAAAGCATGTGCTGTTGTGTCAACCTCGGAAAACCGGGGAACGCGGTGGATTCTCAAGGAAACATGAAACTCTTTTCTTTGCCGTGGATTGCGCAAGTGATGAGAGTGGTGTGAGTGGTGTGAGTGGTGTGAGAGCTTGTCGGTGGTGGTGCCATGATTCGCTCCGGTGCGTCGGCCATCGTCCGTAAAGGTTACAAGGGCAAACGGATTGCTTAGTGATCAATTCTACCATTGGCCTGCGTTTAGGTCAGCACTCCAAGCTCACACTTAACCTTAGTGCTGTAATGTACCCAGTCACAGTGTAAATACCGTCCCTCCTGGCGCGACATTATTTTTTGGGATTTCTCCGAATCGCGTATCTTCAACCTCGCCATCGTCCTTGGATTATTCTCGGATCTTTAATCATTGAAGATTCTAGCATCAAGCATCGACAAACCTTTGCGCATTCTCTGTTACGTTTCCCAGGGACTTGCCAAAGTGTCGCGTCTTTGCAATTTCATTCTTTTCCGTCTCAAAAGCGTAGGTCTATATAACTAATTCCGGCGTACAAGGCTACGAAATCAGAACAAAGAAGGCAAAACTGACGGCCCCAGAATCTTACGGTGATACAGCACTTCACCTAGGAATATTACAGCAGTCTCATCGATTCGAACCATCACGATAATCTCTATGGGGCTTGCATAAAGTTGGAAACAGAAAGGATTAAGATTTGGTATCAGGGGAGCGCCGTCGAAACTTTGCGCACTTACTTCGAAGGCGGACATACCATACATATCAACTACTGCCAATCCAGGCTCTTCCATTCACCCACCTTTGCCTACCGTGCCCAAGTGTTGCGAGGGGCGATTGCTATACCGCGTTATAAAAGAGACGATCATTCCTCTGAAGAAGCATTGATTCTACAATTATACCCAATTGCCGCTACTTTTACTGCTCGAGCATCAAAATGTTTTTCTTGTACAATTTAGAGCGCCAGGTCACTCTGCATCCATCATACTTTGGTCGCAATATGCATGAGTTGGTAACTGGCAAGCTCTTGAAAGACGTCGAAGGTACATGCACCGGGTTATACTATATTATCACAATCATGGATACCTTCAACATATCTGAGGGAAGAATATTACCGGGAAGTGGCTTGGCCGAGTTCACAGTTGGATATCGCGCTGTAGTTTGGAGACCTTTCAAGGGAGAGACCGTAAGACTTTTATATTGTAATCATTTTGATGTGCCCATCTCATGCCTTCTTACTACAGGTCGATGCTATAGTAACTTCGGTCAACGCCATGGGATTTTTCGCAGATGCTGGACCTTTACCACTCTTTGTGTCGGCGCATGTAAGTAATCTAAGCCTCTCAATTCTCGACAGCGACTAACTATTCACCAGCTTATTCCCCGCGACATCAAATTCGACGCAAATGCAACTCCTCCCCAATTTACTAACAACGAGGACTCTGTCATTGAACCAGGAACTCACGTTCGGGTCAAACTGATTGGTACTAGACCAGAAGTTGGAGCAATGTTCGCCATTGGAAGCATCAAAGAGGATTACCTGGGGCAAGTTTCTTAGTCAATTTTGCTGGAGCTACTAGCTAACCACTAATCAGCTGCTTACAAGCTTCGTGAGACTAAAGCTGCTAGCAACAATAGTTACGCTTGGCTTGATAATTTAAACACTCTAAGCCCTACGCCATGGTTTCTGGAGAATCAAATGGTCCAAAACGGGAATGCTGTCATGGCTGAGAAGCTGGATACTACTGCACTACCATTTACTGAATGCTTCGAGGGAGTAGAGACTATTTCCCCGAAATCATGGCTTCCATGTATTGGGGCCACCTAGAAGCTAATACATCAAAATTGATAAGGCAAATTGAGGTTATTCTCGTTTTCACTTGATGTTCGTTGCATTCTTGGTCGATGGGCAAATTCTGTGACGTTTCAGCTACTCGTCGATTTCAAGTCTGGTCTAGGTTCCAGCCCTATTCCTTTTCGTGAAGTCACTTTGTTACCACTATTTGGTAGGAGCCGGTGACGATCTAGATTAAACCAATCTACTTTAGCTAGGCTTTTTCGCTGTAATATGGCTAGAATAGCTCGTGTGCCTTCGTTCTTTTGCCGTTTTGCCAAACGTTCCAGAGAATTTCGGTCCACGGTCAGCTATTATTTGCTAAATCATTGCTTTTGAAATTTAAGTCTGTTCTACGATTGTTTTAATTTCTTCCACTCCCAACATAATTTGCCCCATAGTTTTAAATTTCAGTCAAATCACACTCACCACATTGTTCTTGCTTAGAAAAACAGTTGTTAGGCTCACTACATATATTTTCACTATATCTTGTAGGCATAAGAGACTGCTCCGGCTCGCTGTCGATCGTCAGGGTTTATCCACTGCATTCGTCGGGGCGATTGGAGATTCCTTTAACTGGTTCCAAGTGATAAGGTTGTCCTTCAAGTCGTGAGTGATCATATCAAAACTTCTCGCTGCTGCCACTGAATGATTATCAAGACTTCGCATTCAAGATCTTTACGGCTCTACTCGCATACTAACTAACTGCTTGGCAAGAACATGGACGTTGTCGACAAAATGTTCCGCCTACGTCCTCGCCTTCGAAACATTACGGAGCATGTAGGAACTGTTGAGACAAGTGACCAGCTGGTTACTGTGTACCGGTTCAATGCAGCGCCTCCAGGCCCAAAACCAACCGAACATCTTTCAGTCCTACGAAATCCTCAGCATCACCTAAACCATTGCGATGCATATCTTTCTCCTGGACTTCACAACATCTCATCCACTTATGTGCGCCTCCTTGAGAACGAAGCAAGGAGTGAGGCTAACTCATGGTCTGCGTTTCTCAACGCTAATGCCTCTGCATTCACATTGGGTACTACACGCAAATGTGAAAAGAAAAGGGTATGTAGGGTGATGGTGCCCTCCGAGGTGCGTGAGTATTTGTTAACATGTCAAAAGCAAAAAAGGGCGGGAAAAAGGGAGGAGGCTATGCTGAAGCTGCAAGAAATGAAGAAAGCCGCGGAACGTGGAGATTCGTACAAATATACTGCCGACTTTGACGATGACGACTCCTCGTACTCCGAAGGCTTTTATGACGATTGGGATCATCTATATGCTGCCGATTCCGGATCCTCTGGCACAAATACTCCATCATCGAGTGTTGAACCTTCTCCGGTCATGAATTGGTACAAAGGATTTTACAATATGTCCGAGGGCACCATTTCAAGCCTAGATTTGTCGGCCGTTGATGGACTCGGGAATTCTTATTCAGATTCTACTAAGGATCAAGAGAACGACACTCCTGCAGATTCAGATGGTATGAGAGCTATTCTCAGTTCGTGGGGAGGTTTCACGTACTCATCGGATATAGCATCAAACTCGGCGTCTGCTGCAATGCAAATGCCCTTGGTCTATCCGGACTTGCCACTGCCGCCTTCCAACGTTCCATTAGGCTTGATACTTCCCAGGCGCGTTAGCGATCACGATGAGAGAGGCGATTTGGCGCTTCAAACTCCTCAGTTCGCTCGTGATCTCAATGAAAGTTTGGATCGAGCTCTTCACGACTATGAAAATACAACGCTTTCACCGATCGAAGGCGACTCAGTAGTCTCACTGGAGCTTTCGCCTTCTGAGATTAGGGACGGGACTTGTACCATCGTGGAGAAGGAACCAGGAGAACACGGCAAGGTAAGCAAAACTGTTTTTCTCATGTGTCCCAGCCCTCGCCAAGTTGAAAAACAACAAGAAAGCATTTCGGAGGAAAGTTCCGCATTAGCACTTGATGTTTCGTCTCCTCGACGTAGAAGGCACCGTGCAAATGGGGAGTATGAATATGCAAAGAGATCAGATGGTCCCCCTGGAAATTTTGAAGGCACTCAAGAAAGAAGTGATGAAGATGTGAAAAAGAAGAAGCTAACGACTCCTCATGCAGTTCTGAACACCAATCCCGGATCACCTAGCCTCCTTCGTCGCCTTCTTCGTCCATTCCTAAAGTCTCGTTCTTCTCATCAGACCCGTTCAACGTTCTATTCTCACTCCAATGCCCAATTCGTCACCAAGCTTCGCCGTAAGCATCAGTATAGAAGTGACAGCATATGAACTGTTGCTTGGGGCATTTTGGTTTCGGGAGTATTTTGCTTTTATTCCGCGATCTAGCAACGCAGTTACAACAGGGCAACCGTTCTCAATGGATCGCATGGGGCGCTACAAGAGGGGCTGTTCGACTTGGAAAGTACGGGACTGATTGGGACAATATATTGAATACAACTACTGTCGTTGAACGAATATCCTAAAGAATCTAAGATACCATAATGTTTTTTTTGCCCAAATATTCATTGAGTCTTATCGTCCACTTGTGCCTCAAATCGATTTAGGATAACATATTGAAGTTGATTGCTGTCGTCACATGAACGGATATGGTTTATTGGATCGGGTTCAGCAGGTACTGGAGAGCACACGAAATGAAGCGGGACCTCCTGGCTACGAGACAACTTCGCTATACAACAACACATATATACAGAACGGCCAACGGGCAACTACTATGAGATCCACGCCATGACATAGACGTTAAAATATTACGACAGCACGAGTGCAAACAGCAATGAAGAACACGAGCTTATTTTGTCGCCACATTTACTTCCTGTACTGCTTGGAGGAGGTCGATTGGGAAGAATGCACCGAGATGATGATTTGATTGCTGGATGATTGGAAGGACCTTGAGATATATATCTCAAGGGTTTTGAATGGAACGAAGCCCACGACGGGTAATTAAATCTTGGATGTCGCATATATTGCAGATGCGAAGAATACTGTGGTGGAAATGAAAAGAATGAACAATAAAATATCTCTACACTTCTCAGAGAATGATAAAGAATTGGTGAAGCTAGACGCCTGAGCAACTGAAAGTGTAATATATTATAAACATGGGTATAGCAAAGTGCTACCAACTGTCACTGCCATGAATTCTCTTGCCAATATTTAAGTAATGCATATTGAAAATTTCTAACTGTACTCGAAATATCTTCATATAATTAATCATAACTATAGCTAAATGTGCACGCAGCGCAACCTACTGGCATCTTACCCGCCACAGACCTGTATACAAAATATATCTCCCCCGTTCTCTAGATCTCCGATCCTTACTCAACCAAATCTACAACCCCAAAGAAAACATCATATATTCCCCTCTCCTCCCCCACCCCATCTCTCCTCTATCCCCCCTTCCTCTCCCTCCTCTCCTTCCTCTCCCTCCTCTCCTTCCTACTCTTCCACTCCTCCTCTCCCCCCCATATCTTCTCCAACGCCTCTACCACCGGTCTCTTCCTCCCTCTCTCTCCTCCCTCTCCCATTGAACTTCCTCCTGGTCCTCCTGGATACCCTCCTCCCCTCCTTACAACCACATATCCCCGATACGTCTTCCTAACACCTCCCCACGCCACCATCCTCCCCTTAGCCACCATCTTCGCTAACAGTCTACTCTTCTGCCCTCTCCTCCACTTATTAGCTAACTTTTGACTTGGCCTTAGGGGAGCAGGCGGGATGTGGGAGTCGGAGTCGCTGCTGTAGGGGGAGACGATGTTTGGTTGGCTGGAGCGTTTGGGGGCGCGTTTGCTGGTGCGTTTGGTGGGTTGAGAAACGGGTTCGGCGATAGGCTTGCTTGGTTTACGAATGGGTTCTTTGGGGGAAGGTTTTTTCGGAGGCAGTCTTGTAGGAGTAGGTTCGCCGTCGGATGAAGAAGAGGAACTGCTATCTATTGGAAAAGCAGTACCTGTTCTAGGTAATGTAGTGGCTTGAATATTGGAAGGGGCAGCAATTGAGGATCGTGTTGGCGGGTTGAGAGTTGGCTGTTTTGGAGCTGGTCTTGCAGGAGTTGCGCTTTTGCGACGAGATTCGTCGTGTACTGAATTATAGGAGGATGAACTGCCGGATACTGGAAATGCCGTATCTGCTGTAGGCAAATTAATGGCTCGCATATTGGGAGGCTGGATCTTTGGAGGTCGTGTTGTTGGCTTGAAGGGTGGCTGTTTCGGAAGTGCTTGTTTTGAAGCAGATGGCTTTGGAAGCTGAGCTCTAGAAGCTGGTATTTTGGGTATGGGTTCTATGAAAGAGGGTCGGGTAGGTGCGAGGTTGGCAGGTGGTTGCGTTCTATATGGCGGTATTCGTGGAGCAGGTTGTTGGGGAAGATAATTAGCTGGAAGGGGCATCCTGGAAGGTGGTACTGTGACTTCCGTAGCCATCCTCTTAGCAGCTAACAAGCTGTCTCTCGCCATGCGTGCCAATTCACTACGCTCCGTCCTCGCCACATCACTGGCCAATTGACTACCCAATGCACCACCTACCAATTCACTACCCCTTGCAACACCCCTCCCACCCAGCGCTTCAGGATTCCTCACCGGATCCGGAGCTCTGACCCCCTCTCTCCTCCGCATCCCCTCCCAATGCTGGACCCCACCCATCTTTGACACCAAATGCAAATACAGATACCTTCCCGGCCTCCCCCGCACCGTCATCCTCGCCCTCTCTTGGGGATACCCATGATCGGCTGCTCCAGCAGGAACCCATACCAATGACAATTCACCTCCAGTAAGACGCTGAATAGCGCAATTCACTTCATCCTGATCATGGTTCCTAGGACTCGCCTGAGGAAGACGATCGAGGTAATTTCTTAGGAAGAAGTAGGGTGTGAGCCCTTGGGTGAAGGACTCGTTGGGGTACTGTGCTTGGAGAGACAGCACAACGGCGTTAGCTGCACACACATGATCACGTTCACGGGCGAACATGCCGGTGGTTAAGTATTGCCAGTCGTTGAGGTTATAGTCGGGGAGGATATAGTGAAGATTTTCGTCGAGCTCAATACGTTCTGTACTCAGCCAGCTTGGAGGTGCAAGATTGAGTATACGGTATTGCTGTGTAGCAATAAGTTCAGCATCATGATGTTCTAAGCGTGCAAGATACTCTCGCGTCATATTGGGTGGGTTGCCTGCTTCTCCTGTTTCGTTGGTTTGTGCTTGTCTACCACCTTGTCCATGAAGCTGGCGTGCAGGTCCTTCGCCTCTATCAGCGATTGTCTCGGGACTTCTCTCCTGCAGAGAAAGCGCAATCGCTTGTTGCAATCTCTCAGACGTATCCATGTCGTCAGGATCTTGAGGCACTTCCGGTCGGATCTTCTTTGGCGATGGCTCCTCGGGGGGTGGTTCGGTCGAAGGTCTTTTCTCACCGGAGCTTCTCCTTCCACCCGAACCCCCCCTCGAACCTTTGTTCCCCCCCGGGCCGCTGCCTGAAATCTGCTCTAAGATAGTATCCAAGCGATTCTTGTAGCCATGTTTGGTTGATCTATAGGTAGATGGTGCGGGTAACGATGATCTTGATCCATACCTAAAAGAACGCTGTCCCGTCCGACCAATACCTGCGTCAGTCACTCCCAGGAGCTTTCTTGCTGAACCAGAGTCTCGTTCTTTCAGTGAGTTGGGGACATTGACATGATCTAGTGCTCTGAAGATGCGATCCCACTGTCTTGTTCTAGGAACTAGGTCTGATGCTGATCGGAGGGCTGATGGCTCTTCGGCTTCTGAGGCGAGCTCCTCCGACAGCGGGTCTTGGGGGATAAACGATTGTTGGGTGGTTTCTTTCAACGTTGTTTGTTTTGAGTTTGACCGGGTGATTCGCCCAGTATGTGATGCCGATGAAATAACGGGCCCTGGAGCGATGGACTGTGTTGAAAATGTAGCCTGGACCGAGATAGGTGTGCCAGAAGAGTGACCAGAAGAAGAGTGTTCAGAAGAATCATCGGGATGAGACGCGTCAGAATGAGAATCATGATTGTTTTGAGAGCCGTCCCCAGGAGGCTTTTTACCAGTAGAATCATCACCAGAAGACGACTCAGTCGAAGGCGACGGATGTCTATACCCACCCCTTCTCCTTGGCGGATTCATCCCTGGGACATATCTAGGGGGAACAATCTCCGTATCACTCCTCTCGTCCACATCATCCCTTACACTTCCCATGTACCGTGCGATTTTCCGCTTCCAATACATCACTGTCTCCTCATCCAACTGCATAGCATGCAGCAAGAAATGTATACTGGCAGGTTTGAGATGTGTGCCATACCTTTCGAAGTCATCAAGCTGCGGTTCCCACTGCATGATTCTTGCTTCTGGAGTGTGAACATAGTATTCTGCCAACTTCACCAGATTGACACAGAAGTCGATCCAGTGAGAAATTTCGTCGATATCCAATGAGCCTCGAGCTTGTCGGAATTCAATGGTTCGCGGTCTTCCGTATTCGTCCCGCTCCTTGACGGCCAGAGACCTCATATTTACAGGATGTAGTCTGCTTAACGAGGGAAAGTTAAGAAAAGCTGCTATTTCCTCTTCAGTATTTAACTGCTCAAGTTCTTGGCGAATCTCCTGGACTGTTGCTTGCTGCTTGAGTGTATACGTAGTCGTACTGATATTCTTCCTACGATATATATTTTCCATATCATTGCTGTCTCTGATCCTGAAATTTGAGCCAAGGAATATTCTAAGACGATTACTTTCCAGATTTCCCTTTGCGGCGCGATGAGATGGGTGTCGGCATGGGGGATGCAGTCTGGAAAGTTCGTCCTCGTATATCAGGAGTATTGCCGCCAGTTCTCGTAACACATC
Source organism: Rutstroemia sp. NJR-2017a WRK4 (assembly GCA_002946385.1). Classification (NCBI taxonomy): domain Eukaryota; kingdom Fungi; phylum Ascomycota; class Leotiomycetes; order Helotiales; family Rutstroemiaceae; genus Rutstroemia; species Rutstroemia sp. NJR-2017a WRK4. The sequence goes on along the minus strand of NJPR01000123.1, from coordinate 179,657 downwards.
GATATTTGGAGCTTCTACATGAACATGAAGAGCACATTGATTCGTTATAAAAGCGTCGGAAAGTTCTGCTTCTGTACCCTTGATTGCTTCGACCACTTCTTCGATTTCCAGCTTGTCTTCATAGCTGTCGCTTAAGAACACAGGGGATATAACCTCCATGCCGAAAGAGTCCCAACGCTTCGCAGCCCTCTTAGACAGACGAGGCAGCCATTTTGGGAGATCCGCAGATCCCTGACCACAAACGGTCCAGTCGTTTGATATTATCCAACGATCATATGCGCCCTCGACTTTATCGGCTGGTTTTTGCGGCCCTCCAACATAAAACTCAATGCCTGGAGCTTTCTCCCGCATTTTTGCCGCAACGATCATATGCGGCTCCAATCTATATCTTCTAGCGTTGACCAACTTCCCATTCTCATTTTGTGTACGGTCGTTGTTCACAACTATACCCCAGCTGTTGTAGAAATGGTACGGTAATCTATCCAGATGAGCAGCGCTCCATTCTCTGCGTCGACGAAGACTTAAAGGAAGATCCTTCGCGATACCATGACGAGGACCGTTTTTTGGGTCTTCAAGATTGAGCTCTTGCTCGTTAAATGCTAGGACGAATTCTAACTCGACTCCATATCGAATGCTGCTGGGCCCGAGGTTGGGTATGCTCAGTGGTGCTTCTGTCGCTTGCTCTACCGCTTCTTCTGACCTGAAGAAGGGCCAAGATAACCAACTCCATGCCATGTTGTGTTCTGTGTTGGTCGGTTGTTTCAAGACGTACTCTTGTATTATTTGCTTGGGAGTCTCGAGTATAATAATTTATCGAGGTACATTACTGGAGCGCGATAATACCTTCTTTGATGCCTTCAAGTCAAGGAGACCGGAAGCGGATCGGAACAAAGATGGCACAGGCTCGAAAGCAAATGGGAATTTCGACAAGAAATTCAATTCAAGAATTAGTTTCTTTGTCCAAATATCAAAAACTAATTTGTTTCAGAACCGGCGAGACCGGAAGATGATAGAAAGAATAATCAGTAACTACAATTTGGCTTGATAAACGAGAAAGCTTACTCTAGAAAGGGCTTTGGTTGACTTCTCATAAATAGGGATATGAACTCTATTCTATAAAGCTGTCAGCCGTTTGCAAGTCGTCAGTCGTTTGCAAGTTGTCAGTTGTTTGCTTTTCATGAATAATGTGCCGAAGGGTAGAGAATAGCAAACGCGTGTAAAGGATGAAAGTGGACATTTCTCTGGTCTTGCACGAACTCACCTTGTAAAATTGAGGCTATTCTTGCCTTTCACACCCAAAAGTAAGTAGCTGGTTTCGAGCCCAGTGCTAGCATGACGCATTTGAAGGAGCTACAAAGCCACGGAGCAATACTGCTAGGAGGACATCTAAATCTCGCGTCGTTGAGAAATGTTCAAGCCGGGAGACGGAGGAGAAATCGAGTAATAATACCTTCCTGTATTCATTCCTCTTTGTCACTGAATTGTTGTACATAAACAAGTAACGCGTTCATTTTCACTAAGTGTTTCTTCCGGCGAGAATGGCCTCTGATAAAGAAGTATCCTCTGCTGAAATAGTAGATGGTTTCATAGAGAATATCGCCAGGGCATCACCGTTATCTACGTCTGATATAGAACAACAGTGGATTCAAAGCGCAAGACTCCTTGGTGCTTTCCAATTCCCAAGTAGAGAGATTTAGCAACTGATCATCACCACTAGATTTTGATCGTTTTAGCCATACATAGCGCAAAAGACATCAACCAACGCTCTTATCCATGTGCCAAAGAATTCATCAAAATGAGATTAACAGAAATAGCTTCAAACAAGTGGTATTTTGACATCTAAGGAAAACGTACACATAAACCTCCCTACTCATCACTCTTCTCTTCGCTCTCCTCCTCACTACTATCATCCCCTTCCTCAGCCGGCTCCGCCTTCGCAGCACCTCCATCATTCGATTTCCAAGCAGTCGACGTAGGCGACTGCAGCGACTCCAATTTCCGCATCGTTTCCTCCTTCGTATCAAGCTTCAACTGCGTAACAGGCCTCGCGCTCCAAGTCGACGTCGCCGGATCCTGCAGTAGAGTAATCGTCTCGAAATCGTGTTTTTCCTCCACAGCTTTACTCTTAGTCTGCACAGGCTGACTGCTCGCTTTCGGTTCTGGTTTCGCCGCCGCAACAGGAGCCTTCGTTACTTCCTTCTTGATGTCCTTCGCCTTTTGCGCAGCCGCCTGACCAACCTGGCGCATCGCCAGTGTGATCGTGGTTTCGGCTGCTCCTGCAGGGGGTTTGGATTCGACTGGCTTCTTCGTTACAGCAGGAGGTGCTGCGGGCGCGACTGCGGGTTTCTTGTTCTCGTTGTTTGCGACGGGGGGTTTTGCTTTGATGGCGGGGTTTGCGCCGGGGCCGGATACAGCTACGATTTTAACGTGTTGTTTGAGCTCGCCGTATTCGTTCCAGTCTTCTACTTCTACGAGATCCTACTGCTTGTTAGCTAGTTTTGCACACTGGAGAATGATCCAAACGTACGCCGATGACAAGACCCATCTGTACCAGGCCGGGGATCTTTCTAGGGCGTCCGGATTCATCTTTGCCGGCTCTTCTGCCCCATAGCATGCGGGCTTTCTCGTCGGTTGCGATATCGAGGGCTTTGAATGGGATGCGGTTGGCTTTCAAGATGGTTTCTAACCTCGAAGTAGCGGTAACGATGTGTGAGGAACCAGAAGTCAAGGAGGTGTAGAGATACAGGGCAGGATCGGTGGAATAGGAGCCGGTGGAAGAGGAAGCCATATTCGTAGTATTTCAGACGTCGAAGTTATGATAGTGTTGGTGTGGATTTCGTGTCGCGAGTTGAAGAAAGGGGAAAGTCGCAGAGTAAAATAGTAATTGAAAAGCAGTTAAGTGAATGTGTGCTCGATGTTTCACTATCAATAGTTTCAAATCCGAATATAATTAATCACAGACAGGCAAGCCAGGCCATGCGCTGGGGGCAGAGGCGCTGAATCTCGAGACGAATAGCGTGGTGAGACGTGTTCAGGGACCGGGAGCATTTTGTTTCAGGCTCAAGAAGCTTAAGGTATGTAAGGTTACAATCCGTCGCCGTTAGCCTTATCGCTTATCGGGTGTGTCCCCAAAATAAAAACATCATGAAGATGAGGTCACGTCCGTTTGCCAAGCCATCGAAACGAAGCTTCAATCAACAACAATGCCATCGCCGACTGGAGCTCAATTAATAGCTAAAGCTCTGCACGAGCTGGGAGTGAAGGTGATATTTGGGTTGGTCGGTATACCTGTGGTGCAAATCGCTGAAGAAGCAATTGCACTTGGCATTCGATTCATCGCCTTTCGAAACGAGCAAGCTGCGAGCTATGCAGCAACGGCGTATGGATACTTGACAGGACGACCGGGAGTATGTCTTGTGGTTGGGGGACCTGGTGTTCTTCATGCCATGGCAGGTGTTGGAAATTCATCTGCCAATGCTTTCCCAATGCTCTTGCTCGCAGGCTCGAGTGAGACGCATCTTGTTACAAAAGGAGCTTTCCAAGAACTCGATGCCATATCACTTCTAGCTCCGCATACGAAGATAGCGATACGGTCGACTTTGGATTCGATTGCACCTTCTATTACAAATGCATATAGAACCTCGTGGTATGGCAGACCTGGGACGGGCTTTGTTGATCTGCCGGCAGATGTCATACAAGGAGAAGGGGAATATATACCTACAAAAATGGTGTCAACTGCTCCCAAGCCCGCGGCAGATCCAGAGCGAATTAAAGCCGTCACACAACTACTCAAGTCCGCAAAAGCACCTCTAATTATCCTCGGTAAAGGAGCAGCCTACGCACAAGCAGAGTCTCTCATCCGGAAACTAATCGACCAAACCCAAATCCCCTTCCTACCCACCCCAATGGGCAAAGGAATACTCCCCGACTCACACCCTCTCAACACCTCCACCGCGCGCTCTGCCGCCCTCCTGGGTGCCGACGTAATCCTCATCCTCGGTGCCCGTCTAAACTGGATTCTCCACTACGGCGAAGCTCCCAAATACAACCCCTCCGTAAAAATCATCCAAGTCGACATCTCCGCCGACGAAATCGGCAAAAACAACGGCGACGCCTCCCTCGGCCTCGTCGGCGACATCAACATCGTAACCTCTCAACTCCTCGCCTCTCTCCAAAACTGGCACTACGACACATCATCCTCGCCATATATCAAGACCCTCCAAGCCAGCACCCACAAAAACGAAGCCAAAGCCGCCTCCGCCGCACAAAACGCCAAAATCCCCCTAACCTACCAACACACCTTCTCCCTCATCAAAGAAACCATCCATTCCATCTCACCCTCCTCCGACGGCCGCGTCGTCTACGTCTCCGAAGGCGCCAACACAATGGACATCTCGCGCAGCGCCTTCCCCGTCTCCCACCCACGTCTCCGTCTCGACGCCGGCACGCACGCAACCATGGGCGTCGGCCTCGGGTACGCCATCGCCGCGCACTGCGCCTACAATCTCCCGTCCCCAGAAGCCTCCTCGGGACCTTCTCTCCTGGGCAAGAAAATCGTCTGTCTAGAAGGGGACTCCGCACTCGGATTTTCCCTCGCGGAAATCGAGACGATGGCGCGGTATAAAATGGATATATTAATTTTTGTGCTTAATAATGGGGGCGTGTATCACGGGGACAGTGATAGTGCGAGGACGTGGCGGGAGCTGCAGGGGAAGAGCAAGGACGGGAGCGCAAAAGGTGGGTTAAGAAGTACGAGTCTGGGCTGGGAGGTCGCGTATGAGAAGGTCGCGGAGATGTGTGGTGGAAGGGGCTACTTTGTGCGGACGCCGGAGGAGTTGAGGACGGCTACGAGGGAGGGCTTCCTGGCGACGGGGGAGGGCCCGACGGTTGTGAATGTAGTTATTGAGGCGGGGGAGGGCAAGGCTTTGGTTAGTATTTGTCTTTCTTATCCCATTTCGTTTCTATCATTTCTGCGTTTTCGACTCCCTTTCCCCTTTTCTGAAACAAAGATACGTTCGTGTGCGGATTTTTCGATATTTGCATGGAAAGAACTAATAACTAACCCCTTTCTCTTCCCCCAACAGGAATTCACGTGGCAGAAATCAGATTCGAAGAAGAAAGATGCAAATACGAAGGAGAGTACAAAGAAAGATGTTGCCAAGTTGTGATGATGATATGATATGATATGATATGACTTGATGGGAGATGATATGATAGGATATGATTTGTATACGATAATGTAAATATGTAAGTTAGTAGGTTAAGCGGTATATATATATATATATGTTTTTCTGGGAAGAGGTGGATATAGATGGGCATCGTATACGGTATACGTATGGTATTGGGTATAGAGAGATGGTATACGAATATTAATGAAATTGTAACTTTATGGAAGATACACGAGTTAGATAAATGCACTGAGTAGGGCAAGAGATAATGGGGAAGAGGGATAGGCAAGAGACGGGAAAGAGTATAATGTAATATAAGTTGGCAAGTAAGCGAGAGAAGAACATGAAGTTTGTAGTAGAGGTAGTCTTTGTATAATCTTGTAATGTGTTATGCTGTGCTGTGTATTCTCCATATCATATCATATCATATCACCTAACTATCGAATAGAATCTCATCTCATCTGATCTCATCTCATCTCCCAAATCATCTCCCCTCCCTTCAAATCCCAATCCAATCCAATTCAAACCCAGCCCAACTCCCAAATAATCCCATCCCCACTTCCATCCCCATCTTCACAAAAAGCTCAAAGGTAAAAGAGGAGAAGTAGAAGAAATACCCCCGGACAACCCGTCGAGATACAAATAAACAAAACCTTCCTTCAATCCATCCGCTATCAAAAGATGCCAAGCCAACAATCCATTATTCCACTCGTTCCTCGTTCCCATCATCATGATCATCAAGCAAACCCAGTGGAAATTTCAAAAGAGAAGATAACGAATCAAGAACCGGTAGACAGGCTAAGAAGTAGAACAACGACGATAAAACGCAGAAAATGCAAATAGGCTAATGTGACAGACAAGGTATGAGTTTTTTTTGGTGAGAAATGCGGTGATTGGAAAACCTTCACTCATCAACAGTCACTATCTAATGATCACTGTAACCATATGACGCATCATCAGATGACCAGTCCATTCCCATGTTCAAGTTTTGGTGAATTTGTTGTTGATGGTGAGGCTTGGATGGACGCATGTGATGGTATTGTTGTTGGCGCTGGGAGTTGCCCGCAGCAGAGTTGGCCGCACTTTGAGCGTAAAACGCAAGTAACTCTTGGGGCGGTGGAACACCAAAGAGCGCCATGGACTGTTGGGGAATTTCACCAAACAAGGGAGAGTGTTCGTGGCTCATTGTTCGTAGTTGTGGGGCGGATGAAGAAAAGAGTTGGAAGTCGCCAGCACCTTGGTTGGACATGCGGCTGTTTGCAGGAACGAAGTCTTCAAAGCCTTCATCAAAGTCTTGCATCGACTTGGGCGTGAAGAGCATGGTATTTGCTTCACCAATGGGAGAAATTTGTGCAAGTGGTTGAGCTTGTTCGTAAGTTGCCCCCGAGGTTTGGAACTGGGTTTGGGCCAATGCCTGTTGGTAGATGTGGCTCTGTGGGATTTGCACTTGTGCTTGAGCGCTGTACAGGTCTGTTTCCTCATATGCAGCCCATTCATTGCTTCCAGTGTAGGTTTGCATGTTTTCTTGGAACTGATCCTGAGCTCCAACGACGGAGTTGGAGTTGAACGGAGAAGTGGGATCAAATGGCGACTGTCCATCCAGCGAATAGGATCCATCGGTGACGGGAGAGTACTCAATGTTGAGTTGTTGCGGAGGCTGATACATCTCAATCTCTCTGGGATATTCACCACCAATTTGAGGGAAGAAGTTTAGGCCTTGGTTACTGCTGTACAGGCTGGTGTTTTCGTACATCATATCATCGGCAATTATTGGACTGTCATCCAAGTTAGAATCACTTGGGGTTCTGATGACCGTTGCCTGAGGAGTAGGTAGACCGTTGGAAATGATAGCGGAGGGAGCCGGTCTGTTCTTGCCATTATTCTTGGATCGGACATACTCCCATCCGTGGGCCTTCTCCATGTGTTGCTTGCAATTGGACTCTCTTTTCGAGCGGTATGGGCAAGGCTTATAGTGGCATTCATACAAAGCAGGCGCTGAGGAATGTTTGTCATTGTGGTGACGGTCCATTTCTTTCTCCGTGGGCCATCCAAAGGTGTGGTATTTGCAGGTCCCAATGGCACACTTCCAGGGCCGTGAATGCGTCTTCACGTGCTTGGTGAGATCGCACGGACGCTTAAAGAACTTACCGCACCCAGGTTCACGGCAGAATTTGGGAGCAAGTTCGGCAGCGGAGGCATCCTTCTTGCGGCGAGCCATGGAGCGGAAGACTGACTCGTCGTCATCGTCCTCATCGCTCAATGATCGCTTCATCTTCATAGCCGAGTTTTCATCCTCGTCCATGTCAACTGGCTTTCCTGTGGCCATGGAGATCGCCTTGCCATCCTTTCGGATGCGGACAAGCTCGGCAGGACGGCCATTCTTGGTCAAGCCGCCGTGAAGCTTGATCTCATCAGAGCTGTGTTCGTAATTAGCCATCATCCGACTTGGAGCCACCAAGACTTCAGCCAGGGAAACATACGGGTGAGCTTCCATCTCCTCGAGAGCTTCTCCCTTTTCTTCCTTTTCTTTAGCAGCTTGGACTTCACGTGCGTACTGCTTAATCTGTTCGGTGAGATCGATGAAATAGCCGTTAGTATAAGGTCGGTCGTGTGGTCGTACTTGTTCCCGTTCGCTCAACAATTCCACAGTTGCTTGAATGCAGTGGATCGATGTTAAGCAAAAGTCGAGGTATAGGCTAGCTGTTTTGGCCTTCTCCTTCAAACGCGAAAACCAGTGAGCAACTCCCCCTTCAACAACATCGTTATCGGAATTACTTACAGGCGCTCTGAAGATCAATGTCTTTTCCAGGTCACGAAGACAAACAATCTCCTTCTTATGAATTCTATTCGGGATATCTTTGACGAGGGGTCTGAATTCCCTCAGGGAGCTCTTCGACAAGAGCGGCCTCAGGATATGCTCTGTGATGCGATTGCTTGCACGAGCACTGAGTCTTGGAAGGTTCTCGCCAGTAGTTGAAGAGGCGGCAGCCGATCGAGTTATAGCTGAGGCAGTCTTGACAGGTTTGGATTCTTCTTCATCATTGGCCTCCTTCTTTTCGGATGATGATCCAATAGATGTTCCGAGACCACTGTCGGCGTATCTGGTGGGGCGCCGGCGAGGACGCAAGGAACGCCTGCTAGAGGGTTCCATTGTCATGGGACCTTCCATGATGGTACCGGGATATGGGGCAGTCGCGGGGTTGTCGACTGCACTGGCGATAACGCCTTTTGGGAGAGGATCGGACTCGTCGCGGAATGATTGACGAGACGAAGGCGAAGTCAATTCGACGGCGGCCAGAGTACGGTCGATGTCTACCAGACTTTCGGCAGCACGGCGTTTGTAAGCATCGACGGTAACATACTCTAGGTTGCTTGCTGAACGGCGAACCAGAGTGGGCGGTTGAAAAGGTTGAGATTCCTCAACAGATGGTGATGTAGGAGAATGAAAGGTAGCACCTTTCCGAAGGGCGACCATGGCTGTATTAACAGTTGAAAGGTCTGACGTTTTGAGGAGGGAGGGAGTCACAGAAGTCTTTGACGTCCTGCGAGGATTTGTGAACGACATCCTGAATGGTCAGGTCTCCCGAGGAGTCTTGCGAACTGTTAAAGACTAGGATTGATTAGCCTCGAATTAACTGAGCTCCATGCAAGAGAGATGAGTCACAAATGAGATGTGTAAACCCCGTTTCCGGTGTATCGATCAAGACAGATATGGGGGAGGGGAAGAATGAATTGAAAGTCGATCGAATGTTGAAATTGGCCAATGGTACAAGACACTTTGACCTTCGCACCAATAATGGCTGGATTGTAGGTTTTATGAATATGAAGAAGAAAAGGAATTAATAATGGGGAAAAGGTGGCATACAATGGAGAAGTAAGGCCAGCAGCAGAAATCAACTGCGCACAGCTGAACGGGCCTTTCTCGAGGATTGGCGGACGAGGCAACAACAATGATGAGAGGAATCACTTGTTGAATGCGACCTCCGGATCGCCAGATATTTATCCGATGTTTATGAATTAATGTTTGTTCGTGTCGAGAAGTTGTGCTCTTTCAAAGTCGAGATGATGGCAGTGCTATTGAAAAGGAAGAGGGAAGAGGGAAGCGCGGAAGGGTCTTGAGTGAGGCTGGTGGAAGGGGTTGCGAGAGTTGAAGGGCGAAAGGTCGATGGTTGCCTGGAGGTGGAGGTGGAGGTCTGGATGGGTTTTGGGGGTTTTGGCAAGCGAAAGTACCTAGCGACTTTCTGATAGGTGAGGGTGGGTGAGGATGGGTGAGGGTGGTAGTAGGAAGGACTCGTAGTAGGTACGGGGTGGTTTAGGTTGCACAAGCAGGTTTATATTGCAATGGACCAGTAACAAATAATCGCTGACCGGAAATTATTTGGGTCGAGGTGAAAGAGCACGCGTTTAACGGTTTGGTGGCCGGTGTGAAGGTGAGAAGGAGAAGCTTGGACGATGATGGTCGGTGGAGGCTTGAGGGGATAAAAAGAGGAAGACGTAATTAAAGGACAAACGAGACGAGATGAGACGAGAACGCTTGGAAGGTGGGTGAGATTGTGAAGATGGAGGTGGAAGTGGAAGTGGAAGGGGTGATTGTGAAGTGATTCGGATAGGATGGAAGCCAAAGTGCAGTCAAATCCGCCTTGCGAGAGGTACAGTAGTGGTAGTGGTAGCAGCAGCAGCAGCAGCAGTAGTGGTAATTAGTCGCAAAGTGGAAAAATGGGTACGAGATTCGCACTCGCCAGAGGACGCATTTAGAGCATTTCGAGCGTTTTGGGGCACGGAAAGGCTAAAAGCAGCGGCATTATTCTAGGCAGCAGTCGAAATAGTCGTTTAGCTCTCCAAGCAAAGTTGCCCCCACCCCTGCTGGTTAAATGCTTGTTAATCAAGGGTTGAGATGGCTGAAGTGAAGTGCATGGATATGGGTGGAAGCTGTAATGAGTCTCGATGTACTTCGTAGGAGCATTCAAGTTGGTTCTCTGTTATCACACCCACTATTTTCTAGTACGAGTACTCTGTACAGTTGCTAAGTTGCATGCTTCGAACAAGTGAGGCTCTGGATGGATACTTTGTTTCTAGGAAGAATCGATGCGAGACAGACAGGATGGACCTCGGAAGACTTCGTATCTCTTGATCTCTACAGATTCAATTCTATTAAGTAAAGAAATACCGGGCATCAAACTGGTATCCGAAGCTCATCCCTCTACCCTCACCACTTGTACTTCTTCATCTCACTTGCATGCGATCCAAATCCAAATGTAGATAAATGAATCTCGGCTCGCCCCATCTGAAGCAATGGGTTATCCCGCGCGCCGGTGATATCTCAACCATACCCTACCCACGGTAGTTGGTTAAAATGACATCGATCACCTAGAGAGGCTCAAGTAGAGACCATCCATCCTACTCATCCACCCATCTGATACTGTACCGTACGTTCTTGCAGCCCGTGGTCTCCCTCGCACCTCCCACCAACCACCTTCACCCTGTCCCATCCACGAACGGTAGATACCAAATTAGCTGCCGTACATTACCAGAAAGGAGCGAGCGCGCCAGACCCAACCCGACCTTCACTTCCGCCGGTCTGTCCCATTATCAATATGGTGTTACCTTACCTAACCAACAAATGGCGGTTAAACTTTGTTCAACGACATTACTGTGCGGTTTGGAGCTCTAGTGGGTCTGGGTCTCGCCGACCCGTGTTGATCGCGCAAGTTTGGATGTCTCGTCTTAACGGCTTTATGGTACTTAGCATTGGCATATTTCGCCGATGGACGACAGCTGCCAGAAAGAACGTGCGGGCGTGCTATGGCTTGAAGCTGGACACTCTAATATCAATCCAAAAGAAACAATACAATCCATCCAGCTCCAGCTACAAAATCCCGAACCAACGATATGGATTCTCTCTAAAACCCTCTCCCCAAAAAACGTGGCAATGGAGCCAATCCCGACCATGATCGCTTACAAGGACATAGCCAAACCAAATGATGGGTAACTAACTCATGGAAAGGACATGGGGTTCTCCCCGACCTGAATATCCATATTAATCCCACCTCTTCCAAGCTCCAACTAGTCCCGCGTTTAAAGAAGCTCTGGTGGGGGCACTGTCCAAGACTCAATACGATCACCCCAACGTAGGAAGCTCTAGCTGTTCCTACCGCATAAACATGTCGATTTCTGATCCTACCAAATGCTTTAATTAGAGATGCGAAAGTATAGCCGTTGCGCATCGTTGATCGTGAAACTTATTGCCAACAATGAGAGCATGTTGGGAAATTGTACTGATGTACTGCAACGGATCCGGTTGTACAGTACTTTCGTACAGAGTACCTATGCAAGGCGAGATAAGAATAGCAGCAGCGTAATTTCGCGCTCCTATCCCATCCGCATCTCTAGTCAAAGTCGCACACACCACACCCAAGCCCATCTGCGTAAAACCAGCAAGCGAACTAAAAACCTGTACGTCAAAAAGGGACCATGCCCGTCCCTTTCCGCATCATAAAACCGGGGAACGGACGACGCGATCACAGGTACGGCGACTGGAAAGGGAAACGGAGTTTGCAATGTAAGACGGGGAGATATTCGTCCGAGGAGCCCTTTGTGCCCTTTTCAGACTCACCGAGTACTGGAAGAGCCGCATCGTGTGGCTGTTCGGAATGAAGTTGTCCAATTGATTGGTGATGGACGTGCAATTATGCGTGCAATATTTCGCATACAACCTTAACTTAGCCTTATCACCTGCTGGTGGACAGGACAGGAACTGGAGGGACATACAGTTAGTTGCTCCTTTCGCCGAGTATCGACATTCGTTTCGTCGTCAGCTTTCCTTGGCGAGTTACGAGTTTGAATACGTTTGCACATCACGTACCTCTAGGTTTCCAACATTCTGCACCTCGCATTCATCATCCATCTATAACGACTTTCCTATCTGGTATTTAGGTATACATATATCATGGATTTCTAATCGATAGATGACGAATGGACTACACGTATTACCTGTGCGTTAAGCATGATGTTCGGATGTCGGGTTCAGTATCGTGAAGTTGAGGTATAATCATCGTCATCGTCATGTGTTCACGCCGCGCAACACATCAGTACAATTCTGTATATCGGATACTAATCCCAACCTTCCCAATATCAATAGTAAGGTTAAACTTCTTATCTCCAATGCAATCTCACCCATCTCACCCATCTCACCCATCCCATCCCATCCCATCCCATCCCATTCCATCCAAAACAGCAACCCGACCGAGCCACCACACCCGATGACCCAGAAAGTCCCGCAACTCTAAAGGTTAAAGCAGAAATCGGCAATATCATCGAATCGGCATCGTCCCCCTCTTCCAGATGACTCAACGCTACTGGACGAATTTTGTCACACATTCCGTGCCGCAGGGCTGCAGTTTTTTGCCCCCTTTAATCCACCCTTCAGCATTTTTGACACAGCTACATTATGAACAAGTATTGCATATCATGGCGCAAGCAAATCCCTTCCAGCCCTACAGGATGAGATGTCAATCTCCTCATTTGCTTTCGTGTTACCGTGTGGTGGCATCTGGCCATGAGCTGCGAAAATTCGATACACTGATGTAAGGGTAAGGTAACTTTATCTGCTGTGTCTGTGTGTTTAGCCTAAGATCTCATACTTCGTACATTTGCGTAAGGGGCAGTGCAAATTAGTTTGCTGCTCCGCTTGCTACTTTACTTTGTACAAAAGTACGGAGTCTGCATGGAGCACGGTCTTGTTCATCTTCTCTGTTCTGCGTTCCTAGATGCAATGTTCTCGATAACCCGTGCTTTGGGCGATTTCTGCCCTGATCAGTACCTGATCTACTTATCATTTATTTTCTTTCAACGGCTTAAAACGGATGAAAGTTATGAGGACTCGCTCCCCAAAGATCTTGACTCTTGATATAAACGTTCTTGAACACTGAGTGGGAGGGAGATCAGCTGTATCCATAAGGCTCTCTTCAACTGAAACTACTCGTATACGAATTTCTTTTGTCCAGAAAAACTTCCCGCTGCTGTGCAGTGCTGTGCTGTCTTGTTAGTACAATATGCATCACAGCTATGGAGGCTGAGCCCTGCAGGCGCTTTGATTCATTCAGCTGGTCTGCTCCTTCGATCATTAATAATGCATCATTTATATCATCCTCAATTTCCAGGCATCAAGACAAGGCCACTACAGCGCACCAAAAAACCCAAAGCTCTGACCCCCAACGGCTCGGTCCCTTCTCCCAATACGATGAAACATGAAACTTAAGCGCGCACTAACCCTCACCTCACGCAGCCCCTATCCAATCGATTGGTTCTGCATGAACATGCCATCTCCAGTTCGCCGTCGATCTTCGTCCACTCACTGCGCAGATACTGTGTTTTGCACTCGATGGCGAGAGACAAGCAAGCATGGCCATACGAATTAAATGCCTCCAATGGGTGGTCATTCATTCTGAAGTTTTAGTCTGAAGGAAAAATGGGGGAGAGGAGAGATGTTGAACAGGCTTATATAGTGGTAAAGGACTGCCTATTTATAGCCCTGGGGGCATCGCCACAGTGTTGGCTCCAGGCCTACATATAGGCCTAAAAACTCCTTCAGGCATGCACCACTTCCTTTAGGCCCTATAGGCCTATATTGGCCGGTAGATACTACTTTTATGAAGTTACCAGTCGCGAAAAGGGTAGAGATGAAGATATACAATCTTCCTATTAGAGAAGGACTGAAAGATGTCGGAATTGCGGCTATGATCGTAGTATAATCTCTTAACTACTTGTTATCGTTCATAGATACGGAATGACGATTGGAAGTGGTTTATTATTAATGACTTGGATGGTGATGAAAGTCCGTAGTGTCGTTAGTTGTTAGTCAGCTTATCACACCTTTGTACCCCCTGATTTCCAACAAGAGACATCTCTAAAGTATATGAGGAGTGTTTCTGCACGATATAGTTACGTGTATCAGCGGTTACCTTGTGCTTTCCAACTGATTTACTTTCGTTTCAATTTTTCGTTTCCTGCGAAGTTCGCCCAAAGGAACAAGTCATACATTCATTTATTCGTTCTTTTCTTGCCTTCTTTGATCCACTCTCTTATTCATTCCCTGTCCAGAAAACAATCACTATTGTTCTCTGTAGAATTCTCGAAGAACAATCCTTAGCTGGCCTACAAAACTTTTGACCTTTTCAAAGACCGTTTCTCCTATCTCCGCAAAACTCGAGCTAGCAAAGAAAGAATCACCACCCAAGAGCAATCAACAAAGAAAAGCAGAAAACACACCCACTCAAAATGCTCTCCAAACTGCTCCTCCTCCCCCTCACCCTCCTCACCCCCCTCGCAACCAGCGCCTCCATCCTCCCGTTCAAATCCCACCCCCGCACCGTCAGCACCCAAGCCTCCGACCAGATCCTGCAAATCGTCCCCGCATCCAGCAGTTGTGCCAACGCCCCCATCGCCAGCGAATGCTCCACCGCCGCCCACGCCGCGCCGTACCTCATCTCCGCCATGCTCACCTACCAAATCTACACCACCCCCGAAATCGGCGCGCTCCTCTCCCTCATCGGCTACGAATCCGGCGACTTTAAATACAACATCAACCACTACCCTGGACGCCCAGGCCAAGGCACGCGGAACATGCAGATGCCGGAGTTTAATCTGCAATACGCGCTGTCGATTCCCGCTTTGGGGAGTAAATTGAAAGCGGTGACGACGGCGACGACGACGACGGGACTGTCGGATGATGTGTTGAATGGGATTAGGGATTTGGTGGCCACGGATGAGTATACCTGGGCCAGCGCGGCCTGGTATTATAGCACGAAGTGCTCGGCGGCGGTGAAGGCGGAGTTGAAGAAGGGGACGGATGCCGGGTGGGAGGGGTATTTGGGGTGTGTAGGGACGGGGGTGACGGCGGAGAGGACGGCGTATTGGACGAGAGCGAAGGCGGCGTTTGGGTTTTAGGAGGATGGTGGTGGTGGAGATGATGATGGTTTGGTTCTTTCGCTGGTCGTGGGGACTGGATCATCTCGGTCGAGAAAAAGAAATTATTTTTCATCACGTTGCGAGCTCCTCTTCGGCAAATGCATAGTTAGCGACAGGATGTTTCATTTGATACCCTTTCTTCGGAATCTTAGATTCTTGTACATATTACCCTTAGAAGAGTCTTCTTTTTGCATAATCGATGCGATGTTTTAACTCACTGCACCTGCGCAACTTAACAATGCCAATATCTTCCTATGCAAAATGCAATCCAAATATATCCCTCCAGTCTACTCCCTAAAGATACAACCCAAAGCAAAACTAAAAAAGAAACATTATCCTGTATCCTGTTGACAACCCTTCCCTCCATGTAACAAATTCCCAAAGGCCAAACCCTCCGAATATCCCGATGCAATCTTAAACAAAGCTTAAAAATTGAAGTAGCTAGCAAGTACAATGTGCGAGTATGCGATGCGTGAGTGCGTAAGTGCGTAGGTGCGTAGGTGCATGGATGCGTAGATGCGTAGATGCGCGAAAACAGTGTAAAGTTGGAGATGAACTTGTAGATGTATTATTCCTTAGTTGTGGTTGAATCTCCGCGTGGATACCCTGAGAGATCCGATGAAGTAGCACAAATCTAGTCTTTGGGGGTTAAATATAACATCCATATTGCACATCACATCAGGGGGAGCTCACCTGTTCCGCAAAACCGTCGTTTTCAAGTTCAAACACCGTTGTCTCAAGATTCTACCAGACCTGACAGCACTATTCACCAGCGTAGATCATGGTATGGTGTTGGTGGAGCGAAGGTACGCAAGACCACCTTCTGTATTCGAGGAAAGTAAAGGAATGTTGTAACCGAATTTTCAGCGGCATTTTGAGCAGCCTGAAAAGCTACCTGGTTGTACTCTTTGTGGATATGCCAAAACATCACACGAATGCCATAGTGAAGACGTAACTCCAGCATCCTAGCAATAACCAAATCCCAAAGGTCCCAGTCCGCAACCGGGGTGTTTGGGGGATCATTCCCCCCAGACATGATCCAGTTTCCAAGTTTATGGGCACCACAATAAGCTATGTAACTCGAATCTGTAGCGACTACTAGTGAGTCCCAGCTAGAGTCCCATCTAGCGCCTAGAGCAGCCAGGACCGCTCGAAGATGGGCGCGATTCTCGGTTTGAGGGGGATACGTCCTATCGGCTCCTTGATCTTCAAGGCAAAATTGGTACGTATCAGCCGGACTGGGACTCGTAACAAAAGCACAGCCAGTGTATTGAACCCCAGAGGGTGCGGGGGCCGCGCTGCAGTATACGAGCGCTTGTTTTTCGTCGATTGTGAAGAAAGAAGGCGCAGTTGATGGTAGCGTGTCATGAACTGAGGGGAAAGGCGTAGATTGAATGCCAACTCTGATGCAGTGTGCGGGATTACCGACATTGTATGGATTGGGATATTCGTTATCCTCCAATAACTCATCGTCGGAAACAGAGTACTCTGAATTAGCCATACCGTTCGAAAGATTCGTCAATGCGCTGCTCCCTGCAGACCTCGTGTTATAGTAAGTCGCAGAAAAGATGATGAATTTCGCACAGAGAGAATATAGTAGGTGAACTTGTCTTCGTGGATCGATTTGAATGAAGAAAATGTATGTAGAACTAGAATTGAACAGAGGGAAAGAGACATATATATATACCATCATGTGCCATCTTTGGACGAGAGGCTCAACTGCAGGTAAACGATGAAACCAGTCTAAGTAACCTTTCAGCACAAACGAAGCTTCACGATGTTTGACATAGGTACCGCTCTGGGGGCGAAATGGATAGATAAATAGCTTGTCTTCACTCACTTGCCGTGAAGAAGACGCTGCATACTGCTTGCAAGCTGGTGTCAACCAAGCAAAACTAAGCAACCAAGACATAGTTGATATTGCCACTTAGCAGCTCGGATACATACATACATTTGATAGACAGTGCAAACGAAATCAGGGCTCACTGGAGCGAACGACGGCTTTGCTTTCTGTTTGTGCAAATATTAAGAAACTTTTGAGAGGTGAAGTGAAGTAGAAGTGTAGTTGGGTTAAGTTAGTCACAAAGGAAAGAATTCTAGAACCTGTCACTTACGTCATCACCCGGCCCTAACAAACGGTTCTCTGAGCTCCATTGAAATTTGGCCGGACTTCCAGATTCACTTCTCAAAATCAAATTATTTTCAACCGGAAGACAGCATAACAACTATGCGATCATCCTTAGTACCAAAGAGCGTGCTGCGCTCATGCAGGATCCCATCTTCCCGAACCACCATCTGCCGCGCGGCGCCACCAATTTGCCGAACCTGCCATCAAAGAAACATCAGCGCCCCTCATACCCCTCCTTCAAACCGCAGATTCGCATCCTCAACCTCAACTACAAACTCAACCACAAACGCACAAGAGCCATCCCAGACCAGCGCTCCCTCTCCACCTCGCAGCCACTACGACCTCTTCCCCCTCACCTTCCCCAACGGCCCTCCCCCCGCCAGCCCCTTCAAAGTCGACCCCCGCACCCTCCGCAACGAATTCCTCCGTCTCCAAGCCACCGCGCACCCCGACCGACACACCTCTTCTTCCTCAAAAGCCCGCGCCGAAGCTACATCCGCGCTGATAAACGACGCATATAAAACCCTTCTCTCCCCACTACTGCGGGCACAATATCTTTTATCCCTGCGCGGGATTGACGTCGCAGGGGACGAGACGGGAAAAGTGGATGATGCGGAGCTGTTGATGGAGGTGCTGGAGACGAGGGAGGAGATCGAGGATGCGGAGCAGGAGGAAGATTTACAGGGTTTGAGGGAGCGGAATGAGAAGAGGATTGAGGAGGCGGAGGAGGTGTTGGAGAGGATGTTTAAGGAGGATGATTTAGAGGGGGCGAGGAGGGAGGCGGTTAGGTTGAGGTATTGGGTTAATATTAAGGAGAGTTTGCATGCGTGGGAGAAGGGGAAGCCGGTTGTGCTTGTGCATTGAGGAGAGGGAGGCGTAGATGTTGTACATATATGGATATGATATAAAGGGCAATTTGGTTCCAGGGCGGAGAGCGTCTAGGAGCGCGAAGCCTACTGTATTTTAGAGATACCCAGGGTAGAATAGAAGCATTCCTTTCCAGGGGTGCGAGTGGACGATGACCGAAGAAAACCTTGCAGTCTAGTTCTTCTGATTCGGACTTTAAAGCTCCAGTCTAGTGGTTCTCTCTTCTCTCAGTGGTAGAAACAGGCCGAGCTGGGACAATGTATTATAGCTAATTACTGTTGTCAGATCAATATGTTAGATGTTATGAAATATTATGAAATATTTCATTTTTTTTTTCATTATTCAACTGTCTTTGATACATTATTTTTGGCCTTTTACTTCTGCGCCGGAGAGCTCTCCTTGTAAGATCTTACTAGTCTTCGGCAAACGTTACGTTATTCATGATATCTACTCCGATATAGCACTATCTACTTATATTTATCTTTGAACACACTCTTTGCTTCTCAAACACTGCGCACCCTATGCAAGAACATCTACGCCCAAATACATCTCAACTAACTCCACAGTTACCACAAAATCCGCTCAAGGTAAACCTCCAACCCATCCACCGCCCTCCCACAAAATGTCATTCAACCACTCTTAAAACCTCCTCCCTACTCCCCTGCACCGCCCACCTACTATTCCTATCCATCCCACTACCTCTAAAATCAACACACTTCAAACCTTTGCACCCCTCCAGCAAAATCTTAACCTTATCCCTAGTCAACCACAAGAAATCCTTCGCTTTGACCTCCTCCAAATGGTTCAGCGTCCGCAGATCGAAGATAATGGCATCCATAGTTATAGCAGTCAAATGGGCATCCCCTGTCCAGGGAGCGCAAAAAGTTGGTGAGCCCAACCTGGACCGGGGACGGCTGGACATAGGACTGGAGTAGCCGCTGCAGGAAATGCGGTTGGAGTATGGAGTGGGAAGGTCGGAGATGTAGGTGAAAGCATAATCGGAGAGGCGGCCTACGGGATGTCCGAAGGCTGGTTCTACGAGAAGGTAGTCGACGGTTAGCTGAAGACGGGATAAGTTTATCTTGCTATGGAGTTGTTAGCGTCTGCATTGACTTGGAACTGTGGGGGCTTCAAACCGTATATTCTTGCAAGCAGCTATTACACGACAGATTGCTCCAGCGGGCAAATCTCGCGTCTTGTGGAAGTTTCTCAAACGTGGACTTGGTGGCGGATGAGTTGAGGTGCTGTTGGAAGCTGTGATAAGTTCAGAGCCCGGTTGTTTTTGAATATACGTCTTTTCATAATCTCTGCACGCGAACTCCCTCCACCCAGCCCGTGGTAGCAGTTCACCGTTCTTATTGTCCTTGGTGAAGTAGCTGAGATCTAGGATACGCACCAAAGAGCCATAAGATGCGTTGTGTGAGACCGTGTGGGCGAATTGTGCAAAGCGGTAGGTACTTGCGAAATAAGGCTCTCTATACAAGAAGGTAGCAGCGCTTTCCAAAATATTCGGACTGGTGAGCATCAGATTGCGAAAATCGGTCCGGTCCAAGTGGTTAAAGATCAGAGCAAGTAATTCTGGCGGCATGGTTGCCAAGCTGCGAATAGTGGTGTGTTTTCTCTTCCTTGAAAGTATAGCTGGAGTCACGGAGGAGAGTGACCTTGACGGTAAACTGGAGCCTCGAATCCTCTGAACATTCGACCGGGTGCGGAGCATCGGTGGTATCAAGAATTTGACAGACTGTTGTGAGGCCATTCCGCTTGGTTTCGGATGTTCTGCGACAGGCCTTTGAAGTGGATATGGGCCTTCAACTTCCGCTCCTCTATACCTGTTGACAGTGGCATAGTATGTGTTGATGTGTATCCGAGTCCGCTTAGTTGGCGGATCAGAAGGCATGGTATTCACGGACAGACAATGATGATGTGAAAACACAAGGCATCGGATCTTTGAGTGACTGCCAGCAAGTCTGAGATCGTTCTTCATGTACTCCTGAAATTGAGCCTTAGCATACAATACAAGGTGAGATTCGTATGTGTTTGCTCACACTGCGGTAGCCAAATTTCTTGCCTTGTAAACTGCTGAGCCACCGAATGTTGTTACCGATTGCGAGATGAGGGGGGCAGTGTGTTGTAGGGATTCACACCAAAATCGCGATTGATGTTCTGCGTTTCAAAGTATGTAACTGAGTACAGCATTCACTTATGATGGTAATATCATTAAATCCCTCATGTGGCTGCAGACTGCAGTAGAAACGTTCGTTCGTCAGCAAAATTATATGCAGCTATGCAACCGCCCTTGGATGCTAGAGAAGTGGTAGCAAGTTGAATGAGATGAACCCTATGCCCCGTAGAAATCTCTTTTCTGTAACTTCACAGAATATTACTTTTTAGTGACGTTCACGCCATACTGACGAAACAGGGCAGTTCAGCAGCAAACGGCTGTGCATATCGCCTACAGTAGAAAGAAATTGTCTCGGTGCTACCTCGCATGTATTCGTACAATGTTGGCATCGTCTCTAGATTCGCCGGAGAAACCCCAGAGAGAGAGAAAAATAAAGTGTAATAAGTTGATAGTTTGAAAAGCTCGTTCCTGTATGTTAGCTGTCATGTAAACTTCATGAAATGCGAACTATATATAATGCTCTATCATCGCATCACCTGCCGGGCGAAGTCATCGGAATGCGAGAGTGAGTCTTCAGTAGCACGTGGGCTGACGGAACACGAGACCCTAGCTTTACTGTATGCTTTGGGTGTTACATGGACTCAGACACGATGATGCGATTTCAGCCCATTCTAAATATAAATGCAGTCGCTAATCATCCGGCCAACTTCTTTGCTTCGGTGATATGTCTAAACGGACAACGTCGTTAGTAGTAGGCTTGGCTCGGCGGTACTCCTCATCTACTTATTAATAAGCGTTCAAGCAAGCTCCTAAGGTATTTAGTTCTGAAGTTTCAGATGAATCATTGACGAGATCGGACCAGGAGAGTGGATGTTTGTAGCTGAAGCATTTATACAGCTATGATTTATCCTGCCCTAATGCGATTTGCGGCGGATAGGGTACCGAAAGTCTCTCTCTCTCACCTCAACACGAAAGGAGCGAACATCATGGGTATTCTAGCAGTCTTGATAAGTCGGGTGGCTTCTCTCAAGTTTTACGGGTGTGAAATAGTAGACCCGAATCGCTATCCTGCCGCTGGCGGTACTCACCTAAAAGAAGCTTCTTCACAGCGACGGTGGAGACAATCGATACTACCTATCTGATCGTGGTTTATGTTCCAAAACTTTCAGTTCGGGCCCGAGCAGTGGGAGGTCTTGCCTAATCGTGAGGACTACACGAGCTTGATCGTGGACTTGTCTAATCCCATGTCCGCTATCTCGCCATTCATGATACCATGGACATAACATTCTCCAATCATATGGAAAGACCCTTCATCCTGTTTCCGAATGACGAAAGGGACACACCCACCAATGAACACACAGACATGATCGCCAGGCGCTGCATGCTCCGGAACCAGCCCGATGAACTTTTTTGAAGTAATACAAAGGCGTCTATTCTTCATTGCGGAAGCGTAAGCACTGCTTATATCATTGAAAAGTCTTCCAGAAGCCCTGG
Source organism: Rutstroemia sp. NJR-2017a WRK4 (assembly GCA_002946385.1). Taxonomy (NCBI): domain Eukaryota; kingdom Fungi; phylum Ascomycota; class Leotiomycetes; order Helotiales; family Rutstroemiaceae; genus Rutstroemia; species Rutstroemia sp. NJR-2017a WRK4. Next base: position 157,912 of record NJPR01000123.1, on the reverse strand, counting down.
ATGAAAGACTGTGTAGCGTCAGCCGGCCCTGAAGTCTGCGGGGTGAATAAGTTTGGTCTGGCAATGAAGGATAGAGCCCGGTTGTCTCATCGAGGATGAGACTAAATATGTCAGCGAAGGTTGGCGGGCACGGTTGCATGCCTGATTCATCCTTTCCGGCAACTAGGGTTTTCCAGAAAGCCTCAAAAAGACCGCTGCCCGAGGGATATGGATGACATTTTCTAACGAATTCCACATAGGTAGCCAAGTCTCCATTCTCCGTGATTGGGTTCTTATGTGAGATGTCTGCTTGGTGACTGACAGGGGCAACAGAATCTATGGTATCAAATAGGATACCTGCGGCACATAGAGCTTTACCTTCCGAGTTCAATACGACCGCACCATCTGGAATCCATTTAGCACTACTGTAGATATGACTAGCACTTCCTGCATAGCCCAACGATGTTGTTTTGGGGCCCTGGGACCAATCCGGAAGCCACGAGGGCAAGCCTGGAAGGCTTGATGGACCGTTGACACAGCTAAAGACGCGGAAGACCAGCTGAAGAGCCATTGAACCACCTACCACCCCTGGTTTGAGCTCCTTATTAATACGCTTGATTGCGTCGAGCAAGTACAACAGAGTTGTCTCACGGTACACGGTAGATACTTTTTTCGAGTAATCAGCCTCAATTGGCTGTTCGTAAAGGCCAAGGAGTCCGTAGACCTTATCCCGAGGATCTGTGGCTTGTGCATATCTGGTATTCACCAGAGCCATCATCAGTGCAGAAGCAGTGGATGATTGAACACGTTCATGGTCCATCATAGAAAGGCAGACTTCGCATCCAGATAGTGTTTGGTCCAGCCCGTCCTTGAATGTCCGTCGCAGCCAAGCGAGGAGACCCGAGTCTTTAAGAACGATGCACCAATCTTGAAATTTTCCCCAGGCGATTGTTGCTTCTCCACAGATGATATAAGAATAAAATGAGAGTATCACCTCTTGTATGACCCATAGCCTTTGGAACCAGAGCCGTTTGAATAGCTTCCATAACTCTTCCCATAACTCGGATCTCGCATCGGGAAGTTGCAGGCTTCCGAAGTCCTCCTCAGGTGGCACTTCGGTTACATATCGCAAAATAGTGACCGCGGACTCCAGTGTCTGAAACGCGCGGAAACTGCCGTCGGCTTCTTCCCCTAGCCAGATAGCTGTGTTCCAAGCCCGGCGGTAGATTAATGACATGATCCGCACTTGCCTTTCTCTCTCTGCTATGTCCATTTGGTTGATACAGATTTGATCAATCCAGAGCATGATAGAGTAGTCATCCCGACGCAAATGCCTAAGCGCGGAGAAAAGATTCTTGGTGATTTTTTGACCTTGGCCATTGCATTTGATATTGCAATCAAAAACGGGCGCTCCCCAAACATAGCTGAGAGCAGTATAACGTACCGGTTTCCCTTGTTCCAAAGAAACGGCATGCCTCGTATGCTTTTGCCAACTAGTATGGCCATCCGCGTCATCTCGTATTCTTTGGTACTCAAATTCTACCGAACAATGGTGAAGAACGCAACAAACTTCGCTTTCGAACGATCCAGGGAAGACTTCGACGACTCTAATGTCATAGTCGTCCATTAGCGGATGATACATACTCCCAGGTAAGGCAGAGGAAATATTGACACGCGGCTCTTGCGGTTGGTCCATGATGTGCTGGCGTGCTTTTGCTACCATGAACTCCGATAACTGTTCCTCATCAACGTCTGTAGCAGTACCGGCAATTCCAGTTGCGCTAGCAACTTCAAAGGCTGGGACCTTTGCATTAACATCTTCGCCCCAGATTGTCCCTCCTAGAAGAGTCATCAGCTGTCACGCGCTCATTGTAGTCTCCGTCACGGCAAGCATGTAGTGAGCCATACCTGACATAAAATCCATAGCTCAGGAACGAAGTGCGCGAGATGGCAAACGAGCGCAGAATTTGGAAACTATACTTCCGCAAACATAAGTGTCTCGTTGCTGAATATTGGACCACTAGATAAGTAGATGAATAAACATGAATGTTTGGTAAGCTTGTAAGTGTAAATCATGATTGACGTCTGAGAGGTGAAATATCGTGATTTTGTAGAAGTTCCTGAAAGCTTGGTCATTTCATTGGGGGAAGCGGAAGCGAGACAGGCACAGGCTGCCAAAGCTCCCCCGCCATCAGCCAAAGAGCTTCAGCCTCATCACTCCCGAAATATCGAAGCTCATCTCCACAACTGTTCAGCACCGGAAAGAGAACAAAACGCGACCATGGTTTCTCAGAAAGTCTCGGAAGCTCTGCAGCAAATAGCAGGCTCTGCAGAAAAGCAACAAGGCTACGTGACACTTCTATCAAACGCTCAATTCTCATCAACCCCCGCCGAGTTACCTGATGACTTGATTGCGATTATCGATGCTATATTCGCCGATTCTCTTGGAATAGTCGCCACTCGTTCCCTCGCAGCACTATTCGTCGATGCCCTGAAAACAGTCAAAAGCAATGAAGCTAAGATTACAGTCGGCGAACGAGCTCTACAGACCTTCGGTGCACAATCGTCATCATTCGAAGAACAAAATGCTCAAATCCGCGAGCTGATGGCTTCCGCGTACGAAGAAGAAGAAGACTATTTATCAGCTGCAAAAATCTTAGCTGGAATCCCACTCGAATCATCGCAGCGAAAGGTTACAAACGAGGAGAAGGTCAAATGTTGGATCCGAATAACTCGTAACTACCTTGAGGTCGATGATACAACACTCGCAGAGCAATTTTTGAACAAAGCAAAGAACCTTATCTACACGGTGCCGGATCGAGACCTCAATCTACATTTCAAGCTTAGTCAAGCACGAATCCAAGATGCTAGGAGGGATTTCTTGGCTGCTGCTCAGGGTTACCAGGACATCAGTTTCTTGACCGTTATTGCCGAAGAAGAACGTCTGCATACATTAAGTATGGCCATAAAATGTGCCGTTCTGGCACCTGCAGGCCCCCTTCGAAGCCGTGCTCTAGGAAGATTATATAAAGATGAGCGAGCTGCTGGGCTGGATGAATTCAGTATCCTAGAAAAGATGTTTTTGGATCGTTTATTAACGCCCGAGGAAGTATCGAAATTCGCAGAAGGACTCCAGCCACATCAGCTTGCGAAAATGCAAGATGGAAAGACCGTGTTGCAAAAGGCTGTGGTTGAGCACAACCTGCGAGCTGCTTCAAGACTATATAACAACATCCGCTTTGAGGCTCTTGGATTACTTTTGGGACTCGATGGAGATAAAGCCGAGGAGACGACTGCCAGAATGATCGAACAAGGTCGATTACTGGGAAGAATTGATCAAGTTGAAAGAGTGATTTGGTTTGAGGGTGGAGAAGCTACCGGAGAGAAGGGAAGTGGAAGAGCTGAAGGAATTGTGGGAAGGGAACTTCGAAGATGGGATGCAAATGTCCAAGGTTTGGCTGAAGAGGTAGAAAAGGTTACTTCCGAGCTTCAGCTCGTATATCCTGTAGGTTTTCCTCACTGAATTACACTACGCAGCTAACACGCTCTAGGACTTTGTCGCTGCAAACTTGGTTGTTTGATCCAGACGACTGACGAAAATTAATGATGATATACGAAAGGCGTTTAGACATGGTATCTGCATATATGCGGAGGAGTTCTAGCATGGGTAGATCAATGATGGCGTTCTCAAATGGAATGAAAGATAGGGTGATATTCACTTCCTTGAGATAAACTTTGCAGATGCGTTGCAAGACTGAGTGATAGCCGATGTTTATTGTACACGTGTTGTCAGTCTTTCATATATTATACAGCTGACAACCTACTCCTCATCACCCGGCTTGTCACTATTCTCAGACTCTCGTCCAAAGTATTGCTGTCGACTTGTTCTGTCAGTGTCTTCAGTTCTGTCCTCAGCGGTGCTTGCCCAGTATAGGCACCAAACTTCAGATTCTTCCCAGTCATTAAGTCATGCAAAGCAGCTCCAACTAGGGTTCCCATCCGATCGTAACCTTCTTCAGTGAAATGTACTCCGTCGATCCAGATCCGGCCTCTCTCTTCTTCTGGCATGCTCCAGTATGGCATAGCTTTATGAAGATCGAAAACATGGCTAAATTATGTTAGTATAATTGTCCTGGTAGATATCAAGGAGATGTACTTACAAGTTCTCAGCTTTATGACTACGAATCAAATTGTTCAGATAGTCCCTTTGTGTATCGAGTATTGGATCGCATGCACCGCATTCCGGAACAGTCAGAGCGAGAACCTGGGTTCCACGAGAAAGAGCAAAGTTCCACTCTTTGATAAGATATTCATAAATCGTATCTACGTTTCGATATTGGTTGAGGTCGTTAGTCCCTCCTAGGATTATCATCCAGTTATAAGGAGTGTCGACTTCATCATCTAAACAAATGTTAGTATTCACGCATATGCTGCATACATGTATGCTCTGGCGTATATCAAGCATCACGCGTTGTGCTACCAAAAGGGGCTTGGGATATCTGGATTCCAAATCCCTGGGTACTGCACATCAATGTAGGATAGGTAAAAGGCATAGAACCTACATAGTATGTCCAACCTAGGTAAGTAGCTACCAGGAGGACTAACCACCTGATCCCCCGGTAATCCTTGAACATCTATAGCAAATGGGATGTGGGGGAAGTTGTTCCGAAGTGTGCCGCCGAGAGCAATCGCATAAGGATGATTGATTGGGAATCCTTGAGTCAAGCTATTTCCGAAGCAAAGCACGCTCACTGGGTTCATGAATAGCATTGTAAGGTCGAGGTGAGACTTTTGAGATTTGGCGTGAACCCCCCGCCGAGTATTGTGGAGTCTGATGTATTGCCAATGACAACCTAGATGTTTACTCGCGGGGTATGAGCTTTAAGCTGTGAAGATGCACAAGATAATGAAAACGCCAACAAACGATGTTGAAATTGCTCACTTGAAGAGAATGATAGGAAATATAATCCTCCTGAGGAAATGGAACATCATCTACCTTCACTTGAATAGCTTGAGCATGATGTACCGCACTCGTGCTTCCTCAAACCACCAAAGCAGGGATTACCTAGTTTTCTTCTCGCTGGTTGCTGTGTAAACAATCGAGTTGTTGTGAGCCAATCAAATTTTTCCCACCCACCCCAAGCAAATAAAGTCTCTACAACCTCATTCATTACATTTTTACGCGACAACACTCAAAACTCACGACGCGCATTAATTTGTCTCTTGCCCGGATTGCTCTTGAGGGGGATGGTATTGATGAACAGGATCTACGATAACAATCACTGAGGGATTTACCAACTATTATCGCCATTCACTGTTTATCGAACAAACCGAAGCAATGGCTACAGCTTCGCCCACTCCGATGAGCTCGAGTCATTTCGCATCGTCCTTGAGAAAACCGCCTTCACGAAATGCATACAAACAGCCGCCAAACAGACCTCAATCCACCCGCCCCGACTTCGAGTCGCAATCCCGACATTACTCTCTCAATGACAGCTCCGACGACGAGATCCCAATGCCGATGAAGTTCAGCGCTTTAACCAAAGCATTGCTGAATGACGACGCTTCATTGATTGAGACAGCAACTACCGCGCGCACTACGCCCGAGCCACAAAACGATTCGCATATCCGTACCGAAAGCGCAGGCATGTTAGAGACATCCATACGGAAAGAGAGATCTTCCCAAAAACAAGAACACAGCCCATCTTATCCTCGAAGAGTTGTACGTCTGAGCGGTTCGCCTGGCTCGGCCAAGCTACGTAGAACTTCTTCGCTGTCCAATGCGGTCCAGAAACATAACGAACATCAAGCGGTACCAAAGCAAGATGAGAGCGCATTGGATCTTAGCACTCCTGGACCGGTACCCAGAACCGTACGAGTATCTATCGGTAACACAAGGTCTTCGCTCGGATCATCAGGTAGATATTCGTCCAAAATCGATTCGGCGTCTCGAGAAGAGGAGCAGGTTTCCGATGGACAAGACTACCCTTCAACTATCAATAGATCACATCTGGCTACCAGCCAGGGGAGTGTATCAAGGTACGGTACATCAGCTCTTGGCCGGTCCAGGTATGGTGAGGAAGTGGGTCTTCAGAGCTCCATACGTGTCAAGAGAGGGGCAGTTCCTAAGGTAGTCGGCACTTTCATGAGGGGTCCTGCACGAAGAGGTAGACCACGGATGTCACGGGATGACGAGGAACAGAGTCCAATAGATGAGAATGGAAACGGACTTGACGTAGGAACAAGTCAAGAACCAGAGAGCCAGGAGTCGCAATACGATCAACCGGATAGTCAAAAAAAGAGTCCAAGCCAAGAACCAGAAATAGGAAGGGGATCTTCATTCTCAGCCATGCGTGGATATCGTAATTCCGGAAGCCCTCCCAGTACGAAGGATATTATCGATTCTGTCTTACGGTCGAGATCACCACCTCCTCCGACCCTTACCAGTGCTCGTAGATCTGATGCTGTCAACTCTGCATCTTCGATATCGAAGCAAGCACCAATATTCAAAGTACCTGCCTCACATCCAGATATTCCTTCTCATGATCAAGAGAATGAACCTCCACCAACCTTCAAACGAAACAAACAACAACCCTTGAGCCAAACGAGTAGTGCAAACAAGCCAACGCGACCCGAGGGCTTCGAAATGAATTCGGCACGTGCTACTGGATCTCCGGAACGAAGACCATTGGCTGTGCGAAGCCAGAACACTCCTCGAAGAGCAGCTCCGCCCCCTCCGAAAATGTCAGTTTTAGAAGCAGCAACCAGCACTGCTGGCGCTGCGACAACGTCTCACGCCAACAACAAGCGAAATAGGCTGAAGATAAATGGGAAGGTTTTCACACGCTTAGATGTTATTGGTCGTGGAGGCAGTTCAAAAGTATATCGGGTAATGGCAGAGAACTCGAAGATTTTTGCATTAAAGAGGGTTTCACTAGATGACGCAGATGAGTCCGCGATACGGGGCTTCAAGGGAGAAATTGACCTACTTAAAAAGCTGTCTTCAGTTGAGAGAGTAATTCACTTGTTAGACTACGAGATGAATGATGAAAAGGGCGTATTGAGTATGGTAAGTTATATATCATTGGTTTGTATGGAAATCGCTAAAATCTCCTTCAGCTCATGGAAATGGGCGAAATAGACATGAACGCGGTTCTCAATCTTCGCCTCAAAGCCGATCACGCCAAATTTGACGTAAGCTTCGTACGTCACTACTGGAAGGAGATGCTTGAGTGTTTGTCTGCCGTCCACGCTTACGACATCGTGCACTCGGATCTCAAACCCCACAACTTCGTTCTTGTTCAAGGCCGACTCAAACTCATTGATTTCGGTATCGCCAACGCAATCCAAACCGAAGAAACCGTAAACGTCCACCGGGAAACACAAATCGGTACTCCAAACTACATGTCCCCCGAATCCCTCATGGATTCCAACGCCAGACCCGATTCCCACAGCAGCCGAGGACGAAGCGAGCGAGAACCCAAACTCATGAAGTTGGGCAAACCAAGCGATATTTGGAGTCTGGGCTGCATTCTCTACCAAATGACGTACGGTCGTGCGCCATTCGGACACATCCAAAACCAACTGCAGCGCTGTCAGGCTATCATTAACTGGAACTACGCGATAGAATACCCGCCCTTTGGCGTAGGCGGAGTCCCGGTCCCCAATTCCCTGATCCGTACGTTGAAGGGCTGTCTCAACCGCGATCAACATAAACGGCCGTCGGCAGAAGATCTCCTGAGAGATGACGATCCGTTCTTGAACCCGTCGGAAGTCGATCTGGATAAACAGATTCCGATGACGGAGGAGCTTTTGGGAAGGATTCTGCAGAATGTGGTGCAGAAGTGTGAGGGTAGGACGCCGACGGATGCGGAGTTGTTGAGTTTGTGGCCGGCGGGGTATTTTGCGAGTTTGAGGAAGGGGTTGAGGGAGAAGGAGAGGGAGAGGGAGAGGAGTGGGATGAGGTAGGGGCAGGGGGTGGGCGGAGTAATGATGTTTGGAAAGTAATAGTGGGAGGTGTTTGATACGAAGATAGTATATACTCCTCTGTGTTGGTTTACTTTTGTATGATTGCAATGCCACGGAATGAGTTGGAATGGTTGGATTGGGTGTTTGGAGTTACATAGTAGCGTCATTGTATAGCGTATAGGAGTACAGTACAGAACAGGATTGGATTGGCGTAGGGGGAAACGGCAAATGGCGCCAGTTTTTTCTTTTGTTGGTTGGAACTTGGCATTGGATGCAATGGGATGGATATACCGATTTGCGCTTGAGGCTCGCTTACTTAGTTGCTATGGATGAGGGGAAAGGAGGGGAGTGGAATGAAATGGAATGGATAGTTCTGATATTCTCGGATGTTTAGTTTGAGGTGAGTGAGTTGATTGAGTTGAGTGAGTGAAGTGAGTGAAGTGAGTGAAATGCAATGCCTTCAAAGGTGGGTGATATTCCGTGGGTTCGATTTTGGGGCGGGGAGGGAAGGTAGGGAGTGATGGGAAAAGAATGTGTATGTATGTGAGGGCGTGCAAAGCTGAAGAGAGGCGAGGAAGGAGGGATTCTGATTCTCACAGTTATATATAGATGGAGGGGGAAGGGCTTGGTCAGAAATCACAAGTAGGGAATTAGGTGGAAAGAGGGGAGAAGTCAAACATGTTGGTGTTGGGAGCTGGATTGTTAACTCTGATGATGTGTGCTGGGCCATGTTGTGGCACTCTCACAAATGAAATAGAATTCATGCAACTGAACGGGTGAAAGGAGAGAAGTAGTTATGATGAAAATGTGTATCTATCTATTAAATATGCCCCTATAGGCTTGGGATCTCAAAGGTAGGATGTACATCTAGGGTGCGCCTACAAATATCTAGTTCCCAGTGGTTAATCAAATAGCGCCGTATTTTCATCCACCTTTGCGCAATAACGTGTTCCTGCGTCTGTATGATCAGTTTGCTGGGTAGTTATCAATTGAAAGTCCTGGTTGTATCCAACGTGGTGATTATGAAAGCTTCAGAAAGTCTAGTATGGGTTTCACAGTAAGATGGTGGTGATGCTTTACGATAATAAGTGAGACAACGGAGAAATCAAGAGGTTGATGAAATGAAATGCTCTCCCGCAACTGGAAGAAGTCGACGCGTGGTGCTTTTCAATAGATGAATGTAGGCTGGTCTTTCTCGCGGCGGCGAGTTTGTAATATTGGAAACAGTATCTGGCGGTCACTTCTGCTGCTCTGTATGACCGAAGGAGATAGGAAGATAAGGGAGGAAATGGTGTATTGCATTAGATATCTTGGGCGTCGGGAAATATGTTGGTCTTGTGTGCCTGTTGCGATTCCCGAGGACTGGTTTTCTCGTCTATAGGCAGTCTTCCTCGGTTTGTGCGGCGTGCCAATGTGATCAGATGTAGCCTCACCTCCTGCTAACGGAGGACGCTGAATTATATATTTCCTTGATGGTATGAATGTGGTGTGACATGATGCCCAACAGGCATCAGACAACTTGACGAGGCTTCTTACATCCCTTATATACCCGGTCTGTAGTAAGCTTTCGCAAAAGCATCTGGGCAATATAAGGTTGAAAGGGGGTCGGGTGCGCTTTGCGCCTGTTTTGTTCGTCAGTCTTACTATCTCACAGATTTATACAATATCGGAAGCACATTATCTTACCAGGTTTGGTCAACCTCACTCACCTCCTCTGTCACAGCCTTCTTGATATTTGGCCATGCTCTTTTCCCAGCATGACACCAACTCCGCGCAGCTTGCCAAAGATCCATAGCTTCGTTGGCCTTGTACAATGTAATATCCCATGTGACGTTCGACCAACTCTCTTTCATGTCGTCCTGGAAATCCTTGGAATCAAGATCGAGAGCAAAGGCAAACTTATTATTTCCGAGACTCCCATTTGTATCAAAGGAAAATTTGTAGATCTCACAACTTCCTTTAACTAGGAAAGTGAGTTGTTTCAGAGCAGGCATTTTGATACCACCACGCAATCTATGCCTGACCACACCCGTGGAAGTTATCTCGTAACTAATTAGCTGCCTCAAGTTGCAAAAGCAGTCCAGCTGCACGGCCAGGTATCGCATTCTATCCATCACCATCGATTGCTCTGGTGACGTAAGGTGCAGAGAGAAACATGTATCCTTGTTGCTGAACAGTTTCGGTTTGAAAAGTAATATGTCGCGTTCAACATCGAACCAAAGCGGATATCGAGCCACTTTAGGTCCATCTGCAAACTGCGTGTAGGAAGCCCAGTCCAGTGGATGCTGATTCATGTGCGTTATGATGACTTCAACCATATCGGTGATTGCTCCTTGTTGTGCCAACCCCAATTTTCTGAGAATATCTCGAAGTGCAGTAAGTTCTCGGCTGCCTGTGTATGTCCATGATTGACTGCCAGGTTGCGGGAAGACTGATGTATATCTGGGTAAAGCCAATTCTCTAGATTCCTGACATACATGCAAAAGCGCCGGAAGACTTTCTTGGAAGATCCGTGATCTGCGCTTTTTGAAGTACAGGCGATGATCGATGGTGACTACACGTTCGTTATTGAGATGAAATTTCCAAATCATTAGTTGAAGCTCTTGAGGGAGGTATTTGAACCCATGGAATGTTTGAGCCATCTTCTCGCTGTCGACAGAATACTGCGTGCAGCAACGGAGTCGAGATAAGAACTGGAGCGATATCGTTTGCCGGTACTCAGGTAACTAGTAAACCTGCTGCAGAGAGTGGATTTCGAGTCTGAAGGAGCAAGAGCGGCTTTGTGGAAGCACACGATGTTGAAGTGATGGGGTAGATTTCGTTGGAAAAGAGCGATATCAACGTTGAAGAAAGGTGATGGTGGAGTTATGGTTGCGAAATCGTCAATGCCGTTTGCCAACGTACAGATATACTTGGAGTCTTGGAGTGAATCGGCCTGGGGGTACATAGATACTGTAACGTGATGCCTGCTTTCGTACGGAAGTATTCCAACCCCTCACGTGCTCCTCATCCCAGGACTCTACTACATACAAACGCCGACTTCAAAGCAGGCGTCTTCTCTTCCAACTGTCCTTCTCTGCATCGGAGACCGTATATCATCGGCACGGTACGACCTTGAGCTTCTGTACCCGACAGCGGCCGGATTTACTTGCACCGGATATTTTTTCTTCCGAGAAGCAATTATTCCCGCTCCCTCATGCTGCCGCCTCCAAGGATGATCGGCTTGCAAGGGTGGCGCGAAACATGCAGCATCTGTGGTAAGTTGAAGAAACGGTGGCAACGGCAGTTTTCCGCGCGCAGACGAGACCCGGTCGTGTGAGATGACAGGTCTGGAGTACTCGAATTCTACAGGATTCATCTGGATGAAGAATCAAAGGTCTTCGCGTCGATATAAGAGCACGCTAGGGGTCATGGTCGGGTTGATTAGTTTCCTTCTCATGCCCCTCGTGCCCCTCATTCTTCCCACCCCACTTCTTCTTTCTGGTAGCAGCAAGTAGCAAGCAGGCCAGCAACACCCGATATCCATACCCGAAATCATAGCTTCACCCCGCTTCATCCTCCATCCACCATGCTTTGTGTCATCACTGCCCCATGGCCATGCTCTGCCCCATCACAAAAGTCTTTATCGGCCGAGCTAGTGCATACATGTGGAGACATGTCCAGCCAATCCAGCGTAGCTCGCTGCTCCAAAGTACAACGATGATTGGGGTAGTCCAACGACTTGAACTATTCCAGCCATATTCAAGGGCATAAAACGAACTAGTCGCCGGAACCATGTTCCCATGCCACCGCCCTCTCGTTCATTGTGGGGAATGGAGAAATATCTTACAAACACCAAGACTAGTCACTGCTGACTACCGTCTCCATGCCTGCGGAGACATATAACCTGCTAGGACATATAAAAGTCTACCACCGCCGTCCAGTCTAATCATCCAGTCGTACCATTCTTGCACCTTCTTGACTCCTACTTCGTGAAGATCAGAAGTGCTGCATTAATCTAACATGGGTTCCACGGCCCCACCATTCACCATCAAAGACGAGCCAGTCGAGAATCTACGTCCACTCAAGGTACGCGTGATAGGCGCTGGTTATTCTGGTATATATCTAGGAATCCGCATACCTCAAAGGTTACGAAACATCGATCTGCAAATCTACGAGAAGAATGAAGGTATAGGTGGCACATGGTATGAGAATCGATAGTAAGTCACTCTTTTTTATCCCGGCCTTGATGATTACTGATACCCCTGTGAAGTCCTGGCTGTGCTTGCGATATCCCGTCTCATTCATACCAATATTCATTCAATCCAAATCCGAGCTGGTCTTCTTTGTACGCTCCTGCGCCGGAAATCTGTGCCTATCTGGAAAAGACGGCAGAGAAATTTGGTGCGAATAGATTCATTAAATTGTCGCATAAAGTCTTGAGTGGTAGATGGGATGATAGGCAGAAGAAATGGTAAGCTTCACGTGCATGATACATCTATCATGTTTCTTGTCTATCATTTGTTTGTTGTGTTATTTACGTTTGTGTATTGAAGTCTCTTAGACTATCAAGTGCTCCATCTTTTACGCCAGGAAATATTGCACACCTCTAACTATACCTAGGATAATCGAAGTTGAGAATCTCAAAACAGGAGAGAAATTTCAAGATGATGCGAATATCCTCATCTGTGCACGAGGAAACTTTAACACCCCATCATATCCAGACATACCCGGATTAGACACTTTCAAGGGCGAGGTTATGCATTCTGCCAAATGGAACCAGGAGTCAGTATAAAGTCCCCTTCTTTCTGATGCCCATTTGTTAATTAACATCAAACCAGCTATGATTTCAAGAACAAAAGAGTCGGAGTTATTGGCGGTGGATCTAGCGCCATACAAATCGTGCCTAACCTGCAGAAAATTGAGGGTATTCACCTTTCTGCCTTCGTCAGGAGTAAGACTTGGGTTTCGAATACTTTTGGCGATGGTATATATGCCCTGTCGTAGACTGATATGATAGACAAGCTGATTTTCCTCCTAGCTGCTATGATAGAGATGGGCTTTGATCCTGCCATACCTGAATGTAAGTTTCCCACCATCCAATATCTAGCTCCAATATCTATCTCCAACATCTAGCTCCAACAACTAACTCTAACATCTGGCTCCAATATATAAATTCCAATCTCGCTAACTCCCCTACCAGTCACACCCGAACAAATCAAAACGTTCGAAACCGACCCAGACGCCCTCTTCAAATTCCGCAAAACAATCGAAGTAGCGGGAAACATGGTCCACGGCGTCACACTCCTCAACTCAGATATGCAAACCGGCGCCGTCAAAGCCTTCAGGGAGCTCATGAGCTCCCGTCTCGCCAGCAAACCGAATATAGCCAAAGCACTCATCCCCTCCTTCGCCGTCGGCTGTCGTCGCCTCACCCCCGGCCCCGGCTACCTCGAAGCCCTCGTCTCCAACAACGTAGATTTCATCTCCGACCCTATAACGCACATCTCCCCCACCAGCATCCACATCGCCCCCTCCTCCCCCAGCGACCCCACAACAATCCCCCTTGACGCCCTCGTCCTCGCAACCGGCTTCCTCACCTCGCACATCCCGCCCATCCCCTTCTACGGGCTCTCCTCCCTCCCCCTCTCCACGCACTTCTCCCCCTACCCACAAACCTACCTCTCCCTCGCCACCTCCTCCTTCCCCAACTACTTCATCATGCTCGGCCCCAACTCCTCCATCGGCTCCGGCTCTCTAACCGCAATCCTCGAAGCCGAAGGCGACTACATAATAAAATGCATCCGCAAGCTCCAGCGCGAAGACTACGCCAGCATGGTTCCCAAACATTCCCGCGTAGAAGACTTCGCGCAGTACTGCACACGGTACTTTGAGGGCACAGTCTACGGCACCGAGTGCAGGAGCTGGTATAAGGGGAACGCGACCACGGGCCGGGTGACGGGGTTGTGGCCGGGGAGTACGCCGCATGCGTTGGAGACGTTGAGGAGTCCGCGGTGGGAAGATTGGGAGTGGGAGTCGTGGGAGACGAATCGGCTGGGTTGGTTGGGGAATGGGTGGAGTGCGACGCAGTTGGGGAATGGGGATTCGGCGTGGTATTTGGAGAAGGAATTTGTGGATGTGCCGGTGGAGGGGGAGCCGGAGAGGGATCGGAAGGCGGGGTTGAGGCCTTGGTGTTATTGAGGGTTGGGTGAGAAGATGCTTGCTAGTATAGTCTACCTAGTTTCATCAGATCAGATCAGACGAACATACATACCTTTAAACTTCACGCTATACTATCTAGCTAAACGCTTTTCGATCTTCCTGGTATTGCCTATGCCGAAAACACCTGGTTAAAATATGAATAATCTGCTTTTATACAAGAATGCCCATCAACCCCAAAAACCCAAATCCGACGAAACCCCATAGACTAAGTAACTCCCAGTTGAATTAAAAAGTAAAACATGGGTATCGATCCGGTCGAGTATACATATTTGCGCCATTCTTTGAAACCCTCGCGCATCGGGATACCGGTTTTCGTTTGTTCGACCCATTATTGCGAATTATAGCCGGCTTAATCGTATCGTCCATTCATCCCATCCCAGCCCATCCTCTAAGCTTCAAATCAGAAGTATCATTCATTAATCCTTCCCTCCAACCCCTAGAACCCAAACCCTACCCCCCTCCCTCCATCCTCAAACACCCCAAACAAACCACCTCGCCCTCCTCCCCCCTCTCCACACAACACCTACTACACACCACCCCCCTATGCTCAATCCCCCTCTCCGGCCAATTCCCCTCCTCCATTCCCACTTCCTCCTCTATTTCTTCCCCCCCATCCCTCTCCCTCCCAACCCCCTCGCCCCCAAGACACTCCCTAATACACACCCAACACGCTCTCCTCCCGCATCCCTCACACTCCGCAAACGCATCTAGCTCTTTCCGAACCGTCGGTTTGCGTCTGCAGATGTGGCAAGGGCGGAGATCCATTGCTTTGCTGGGTTCTGAGCCTAACTGAGAGGCATGGCTCGCAAAGGCGTCGTAGTCCGGCGCCACCACTTCAAGTCTCACACGCTTGGAGGTGCGCGAGCGGGGCGTGAGTTGTTTTCGAGGATCTGGGAGGGGAAGGGGATGGTAGTGTGCATGTGGATGGGAGTGCGAGTCTTCGTGGATGTGGATATGGTTGTGGCGAGGACTGCTAGATTAGATCTTGAATTAGCATCTGTATTTAACAACTCCAAACAACATTTCTCCGTCGTCTTCTCTCTGAACAACAAACCCCCAGCATAGAACCCCCCAAAAGAAAACAAGAAACCCACCTAACAAGTTTATCCTCCCTTCTCCTCTTCAGCGGATTCTGATTCTGATTCTGCGCCGCCTCATCCTCCATACACGATACCTGTGCAATCGAAGGCATATCTCCCTCTCCGTGTACGAATCCCTATCAGTCGATGGCCCAACTTCCAATCTACCAAAGTTCTCTTCTTTCGAATCGAATTATTGCGCTCACTCGCCCGATAAACAGACAAACACCCGCAGGAAGCGCCGTAAAAAACAGAAAGACAAAAGCCAAGATCGAATGAGCGAGCGTATAGGTTTTGGAATTACGAGTAAACAAATCGGAGGAAATTCGACCCTCGCTCGATCGATCGCATGTGGAAGTGAGGTTGTGGTACTTTGTTTACGAAGAGAAGGATGAGGTATAATACATCGGCGAGGTTCTAGGTTCCGATGCGTACGGGAGAATTTCGGGTGTATTTAATCTATTTACTGCCTAAGCTCAAGCTCGCTCAAGCTTGAGGATTTATGCCAGTTAGTTTTATGCTTGGTTTGTTTTATGCATGAATTATGCTTAGGCACTCCCTTATCCATTCAGTAAGTTAGAGAACGTATGTTGAGATTATTATATTTTGTTTGTTTCATCCACTAAGTATATATCATCCATCCTAAGTCATTTCTTATTCTATCATAGGTGGAGGGAGAAGTATTATTCTCCTTCCATTCCAACATGTATCGTTATTCCATAACTCTTGGTCTTCCAATTATCTGTCAACACATTCTCTGATCCAGAGCAGCAAACAATCACGCTCCCAAGTACAAGAAGTGCACAAAAGCCCGTCCCAAAACCCGCTTCAAGGTATGACCAACCCATTATGCAAAGCTCTTCCAAAATCTGCCCCCCGAGTGCAGACCGACACGTCAATGATCTGCGAGGAAGCTGTCCGTAACTAGACCCCATCCCTCGTTGTTCATCTTTAATTTGTACTCGTAACCTTCTGCCAATTTTGCCATGAACATGCGCACCCGCCCGTTCCTCCATCAAACCCTCCAAAAGAAGTGCTGGGGTTCTGCGTTGTGAACACACTTGGTGCCGGGTTGATAAGTGTCCCTCCGAATGACCTATCCTCCTCATTGATGAATCCACTTCCACTAACAATCCTATTCGAATCGTCCATCTTATAGCAATAAAGCAACTTCTTCGCCGGATCTCCACCATGACGATCGGTCGTGATCGTGATAGGATAAGGAAATGATCCTGGTTGTGAGAAATCTTGTCCTGCTGCTGCTCTGCTGTTCTCGGCAGTGGAAGTAGAATTGATGAGTCTAGCAGTGCCGTTCATACGAGTCCACATTTGAACAAGGAAACGCGTTTCTGACCATGTGCAACGGAAATTGGCTTCTGATTCCCTGGAGCCTCCATCCTGATCATCGGGAACCTGAGTTGTGGTATTGAGCGACTTGAGGAAGATTGTGCGATTGAAATAGGTGTAGAAGCCATAATGCTCAGTGGGTAACCCGCGATCATAGAGACGAATCGGCTGCTGAGTTGGGAGCGGTAAGAGGTTGGCTGATTCTGCGGTTCCATCAGGGTTTATTTCTGGACTCGGTATGATATCCGTGATGTTAGGGAACGAATTCGTATCGTTGGCCGCGTCGCGCTTGAGACGACTCGTGACTGTCAAGGTCGTGTTGATAGACGATAAGAACGATATGTAGAATGGTGTAGGCTCTCCAGCTTTGTTCGAAGAGACGATACCGTCTGTGGTACTTCCCAAAAATGCCTCCTCGCTGTATGATGGTGCAGATGGTGAAGGACTGAAAGTGATCGTTTGTCGAGCTTTCAATATCAGGTCGCGTATGAACTTCCCAGCAGATACGGGATTTCCAACCAAGCTACGAGTAACAAGATCTTTATCACCAGTAACGTTAGCAAAAGTAGCATTCGCCGCGCTGCTGTTATCCCATTGTATGTTCAGAACGAAATTAGGCTGATCTGGCTGATTTGGCGAGACAGAAGATTGAACCTCCCTAGGCAAGGAGCAACTCCACTGGGTCGCAGGAAGCACACACCCGGTCTGGCTAACAACGTTAACTGGAGCAGCCACTGTAGAGAGTCCGGAGTAGATCGGTGGAAAGCCAGTTAGATTCAACCATTGAGTCTGAGTCGTGGTGTGAGACTTGCGTGTCAATGTCGTCGCGAGTACTACGATGAGAATAATCATCATCAACAGCCCGATGAACAGGAAGCAATACCACTTTCGCCTCTTTCGCTCTTCAGGACCTCCCCGACCATGACAACCTCGCGCCGGTATACATCCTCTACCGGCCCACAAGGAACCTGCTTTGCGGGTCATTTTATCCACCTTTTCGTTCCTTTGACGTTTCTTTTCTGCTTTTTTGGCAGCTTTGTCTGCCAGTCTTTGAAGATAATCTTGAGTGATGTCTGTGACAGTTGGTTGCCTATTCGGTCCAGGATATGCCGACTCTTGATTGGTTCGAGCCTGAGCAGGCGTTAATGGAACCTCAGACATCTGTACACTACCAGGCGACGCCATTGCATGCTGCATGCCTGGGGATATTGGACCAGGTGAAACAGGATATTGCGATGTTTGAGTTTGAGTATGCCCGGGTGGAAAGAAAGCCTTATATTTCCGTACACGTTTGGGTGATGGTGAGTAAGGCGGAGGTGCAGGTGGGGTATCCACAGTAGCACGAACCATTGCTGATTTTGAGCTGTCTGTTTCTGTGTTTTCTGTGCCAGCACTTCTGGTTACATTGGAAGCATTATAGAGGTCGCTTTGGTTTGATTGAACAAAGGGGTTATTACTTCCCAACTCAATCGTTCGGCTAGCTTCCGGCGTGACCGAATTTTCTTTGTGAATGGAAATAGATTCAGATGAAGACAAAGTAGTTGGTTCAGCTTGAGGCTGTGCCGAAATTGTGCTTGGGCTGGAATCGTTGCGCATAGAGGCAGTTGACGAGATAACAAAGGGTAAACTTCCGACAGATGGCTTGACTGAGTGTCTCGCCTCTTTCCATGTAGGACTTCCCGAAGAATTGCGCTTTTCTGATCTGAAGCCTAAGGGTGTCACATCATCCCACCAGGCGTCCGAAGCATTTGAATTAGCCCGTTTAATTGATAGGGGGGAGAACATCTTTTCCCACGATTTTCGTTCCCCCGCCGATGCTTGTGCCTTAGCTGCTGCAATGGCCAGGATTGGAACCTCTGGAACTTCCGGTTGTGACTTCTCTGGGAAAGCGAACGTATTCGACCGAGTGAGGAAGGGGGTTGTAATGTAGTTCCACCAGCCTTTCGAACGAGGGCGACTGGCAATGGTATTAATACTCCCGTGCCTATCTATTTTAAGGCCCTCTGAGACGGAGATAGCACGTCTGCTTCGCACTATAATCGGTAGGTCATCTTCCTCAAACACGATACAAGATGAAATAACCCGACTCGAGCGCGATTCCTCCTCCCATTCTGTACCGACATCTGAATCAGGTGAAAAGTAGCTCTTTTCCGCGGCTGCGACACGAGACCTCTCCTGCTCAACTAAAGCGATTGGCATGCTTGGTAATGGCGGGGCACCGTTTTTGAAAGGGTCGGTAGGACTCGCTATCGAGTAAGATGTTGAAAAAGTCTGTGCTCGAGAAACGTTGGAAGCGGTGCTGTATGGTGACCACGCTGAGATCTCGTTCGCAGGAGTGATCACTATTGAAGGCGTGACTAGCTCCCTGCCAATTGGAGTGTCGTTCCCATAGCTTCGTGCAATGGTTGAAGCAATTGTGGTTGCCGTCTGTGGAGTCATGACATGTTGAGCTAAACGCGCTGATGGAATGGATATGCCAATGACAATCGGACGATCATTTGGAGACAAGTCATCGCCCAGTTTGAGAGGTGCTGGTTTCAACGACTTTCGCCGCGCTACTAACGGCGTCATTGCAGATATTGCGTTTTGTGTTGGCTCCTGGACCTTGTTCTTTTCGGGAGATGCTCCATTGCCTCGCAGTCTTTTGTTCTTCAATGACTTCCAAAACGTGCCGTCTGGATGGGCAGCAACGTTTTCCAAAGCTTCCAAAGCAGCCATATTAACGAAAGGGCCAGCAGCTGGCTTTGATCGAGGTGGCTGTGTTGAGATTGGTTGAGGTTGAGGACCATGATGGGTTGAGAAGTTCGTCTGCACCTTGATACCAAGCTTTGCGTGTATCTTCCGCTGCCTTGCCTTCGACTTTTCCCTAGTTAATCTGTGCACAGACTGCCTCCTCTCATTACGCCTACTCATCGTGCGGCTCAAGTTGTCACTACGATTATTAGCAACTCTTTCCGGATTCTTTGGCCATTGTATATTTTGTGGCGCCAGTCCTTTTGGGGAGCTAGATGTGGAGATGTCTTCTTCATCTCTCCAGGAATCTCCATCTGAGTCTTCTCCGTCAAACATGGAATCAAAAGGATTTTCGGTAGGTTCTGTGGAATGACTATTTGTAGATTGAGCTGGGGGCCGCCCAGCGGGGCTTCTAGATATGATGGGGTCTTTTGTATTCATGTCGATATGGTGTCAAAATTCGTCAAAATAGTTGTCGGTATAAAGAACCGAAGTTGCTCGCGGTGTGATGGTGATAATTTGTAATGATCGTTCCTGCTTGGTGCAGAAAGACAAGGGAATGAATGATAGTGACACGAGGAAGGTCGCAACGTCGGGTTGAAATGACCAATTATGAAATGGATCTAAGGTCCAGCCTTCTCATGGTCGACAACAAGAAAATTTCAGTATTAAAGGTCAACAGGAAAGGTTGGACAAAAGGTCGACAATCGGGACAATAGCTATGAAGGTCGCAACAATAACGAAAAATGAGTAATGAATGTGAATGGTATATTTTCCGAACCCAAAACAGAGACAATACGAAGCGAAAGTGAATCTGTAACAATATACACATAGGAGGATGCGAATACAGGAAAAAGGAAAGATGGGTAGGAATGAGGGTGTGGAGAAGGAAAAAATGAAACGGGAATCTGAGAGCGATGAGGTCTCCCATTTGAAGTAGACCTACGAAATGGCCATGAAGCACGACCTGACCAGGGACATCTGAAGTGCCGCAAATAACACAAATTTTCATTCGTTAGCAGTCGCAGGAGACCATAGCGAGCAAAGTTTGCGGCAGCCAGTCGATTTGGACGGTTGAGCTATTGTTGTAACTTTACGCGCCGACATCTAGAGTTTGATGGCAGGGTAGGACAATGATTGGCTGGCGCGTCAAATGACAGCAAAGCCATCAATAATGGACGTCCATAATAGGTTGACTGCAGATTTGATCGACGTTACGCGGCAGAGCGATGGCGGAAGAGAATTTCTTGATCGGGACCAAGTTTGTCTCGACTGTTGTATGTTGATCGAATGAAGTCTGGATTCAACATGGAGTGCGAATTGAGGTCGAAGTTGATTTGTTTG
Source organism: Rutstroemia sp. NJR-2017a WRK4 (assembly GCA_002946385.1). NCBI lineage: Eukaryota > Fungi > Ascomycota > Leotiomycetes > Helotiales > Rutstroemiaceae > Rutstroemia > Rutstroemia sp. NJR-2017a WRK4. The sequence continues at coordinate 137,261 of NJPR01000123.1, read as the reverse complement.
GTGCGGGTTTATTCGGCTAATATTATCGACCCTCTTGTCAACACAGGCGATGATTGGTGAGTGCATTCTCATCCTAGCTCGGTCGAAGAATATAATGAATCTTGTAGAGCTGAAGTTCAATGCTCAGAATCCCCCAGTCAGCCAGAACAAGTCTTCCCATCCAACAAGCAACAAGTTAAACTGTGAGGCACGAGACAGCCACGTGATGTCGTCATTCTGAAACCTGAAATCTCAGGATCTAAAACGCGGGGTTGCTTCTACTCTCGCTGCTTTGATCAAAAGATGGCAGTTGATTCCGTCCAAGCGTCAGGTAAGATTGCTGTGATTGTCACCAACACAAATCCCTGCAAAATGCAAAAAAGACGACATTTTACGTAGGAAGTTACGCTGGAACAGGAAGGTCGTCGGCGTCGCAATCGAGTATACTTTCGTAGAGCTTTCCCTTATCTCAGCTTCGATCGGTCAATACTGGCTAGCTGCGAAATGTACTCATGTACTTGCGTATCCCACCAGATAAGATACTAGGCATCTCTACGAAGTACAGTATCTCTACGCAAATAAGGCTCCGGCGTTGATATGCAGTCCAATATCAGGTACCAACACGAGTATATTACGCGTTTCTCGGCCGCGGCACGTTATCTTTCCGTGTATATAAGCATATAAACCTTCGAGGCCTTTATATCCTTTGAGTTATTCAGTTCATAATTCTCAGGATTCTTTGCACTCAATGTTCAGTTCGTCCCATCATGGCCGCACATCTTATTGCTTCGTGTAGGGACGACAGTTTCGGCCCCAAAGTGAATAGCTGGGATGCAGAGTGCCGAGGCGGCTTTGACTTCACTCTACTCTTCGAGGAAACCATCCTTTCTATCGGGCCCTCTTCTCTCTTTATTCTGCTGGTTCCGTGGCGTGTCGCTCAATTATATGGCAAAAGAACCAAAGTCTTGCCAACCTCGCTGACCGGGTGGAAGCTGGTAAAGTCACCCGGATAATCGTCGTCGGCGTAGCGAAATTTGCGTTTGCTAACCTGATATCAAAGATGACCCTCTCTGCATACACCTGTATCCAACTCGCCCTCATTGTCCTTTGGAATACGTCTCATGCTCCCAAGACTTCGGCAACAATTGCATCAGCATCGTTGAATCTAGTTTCCGCCGTGTCCCTCATTTTACTTTCTCACTTTGAACATTCTAAAACAATAAAGCCATCGGATATCATCAACATATATCTCTTTGCTTCACTCCTCTTAGACATTACCCGTGTTAGGACACAATGGCTCTTACCAAATCGCGAAGATTCCATCGCCTCAATCCTTACCCTTTCCGTAGTGCTGAAAGTCCTCATCCTTGGTCTCGAAGCAACCGAGAAACGAAAGTATCTAATTAGCACTTATCGCAATTACTCTAGGGAATCGACCAGCGGCATTTTCAACCATCTTTTCTTCTGGTGGTTAAATCCGCTTTTCTTAACAGGCTCCGGAAAGGTACTATCGTTCGAAGATTTGTATGCAATTGACGAGGCACTCGGTTCAGAGTCCGTTGCCCGCTCACTGCAAGAAACATGGGATGGCTGTATACTTCCCCTTGTCTATTCCTTCAATCTTCTGCTTACCAACAGCAGGCTCGAGGAAAACAGAGAATTCTCTATTCTACTCGCTTGTAAAAGCCTACAAGCGACCACTCCTTTCCGTAATTTTTCCACGTTTGCTTGCTGTAGCTCTTGCTATGTCCCAGCCATTTTTAGTCCAGCAGGCCATCAATTATGTCAGTAGCCCAGATACTCAACGCAACATAAATACCAGTTATGGATTGGTTGCTGCTTATGGTCTTGTCTATATCAGCGTTGCGGTAAGATTGTCCACTTATGTTTCTGATTCCCTCACTATCCTTTCGTAGGCGGGTACTGATTGGAAAGGTTGTGACGGCATGTTACCAACACAGAATATATAGATGTATCACAATGATAAGAGGAGGTCTCATCTCTCTGATTTATAGAAAAATGTTGGATCAAATGATCGGAAATACCACAGAATCAGAAGCAATGACCCTGATGTCCACGGTATGCGAAATATCCCGCCATCCAGCGTACCGGAAGATTCTGATAGCAAAATCCTAGGACGTTGAGCAAATTGCGACTAGTCTTGAGCGCGCAATCGATGTCGGGGCAGAATTCATCCAGATAGGCCTTGCTTTGTGGTTACTCGAGCGGCAGTTAGGTGTTGCTTGCGTTGCTCCGGTATTTGTCGGAGTAAGCTTCAGCATTGTGACCATGTATATGGGAAAGGTTCTTATGAAGTCTCAAAAGGCATGGTTTGAGACTATTCAAAGCGAGTCAACATTACCTCAGAGGCTCTCGACTCTATGAAAGGAGTGAAATTCGCGGGCTTGACGGAGCAACTAACAGTGCTTCTACGAGGTCTACGAAGCAGCGAAGTCGAAAGCTCGAAACCATTTCGACGATTGAAGGTCATCAATATTGTTCTATGTAATGTCAACTGCCGCCCCTGGATCTCGTTCAATTTTACTAATCATAATCAGCAAATCTTCCTGGTATCATAAATCCGGCGTTGTGCTTCACAGTCTACGCATTCGTACAACAAGCTCGAGGCTCAGGCGAACTTAACATCGAAAAGGCATTCACATCCCTTTCAGTCCTAACCCTATTAACAAACCCTATCTTTTCGGTGATTTTCTCTATCCCCGCACTCCAATCTACTGTAGGCTGTCTTCATCGAATCCAAACCTACCTTTCGAGGGCTCACGGCAAGATCATCGCTTACCTAATCTTTCCTCCGAGCAAGAGCAACCTTCGGTCTCGGGAGATATTGAGCTCCGCCCTCTTCAACGCTTTCCTGGCATTTTCCAAGAAGCAAAAGTTGTTGTACGCGACGGAGAATTTGGATGGTCTCTGGATCAATCAAACACTCTCGTAAATCTCAACCTCAGTCTACAGAGCCAGCTCACTGTCATTGTTGGACCTTCAGGAGGGGGAAAATCCACTTTCTTGAAGGCTTTGCTTGGAGAAACACTCAGTTCCAAAGGTTTCGTATACACCGCATCCAACGAGATTGCTTTTTGTGACCAAGTAGCTTGGATTCAGAATAAATCACTGAGAGATAACATCATTGGTGATTTATTGTTTGACGGAACATGGTACAATACTGTCGTTACGGCTTGTGCGCTGAATACTGATTTTGCACGTCTTGCTCTTGGTGACATGACGCTAGTAGGTTCCAAAGGAGTAGCACTTTCAGGTGGACAGAAACAGAGACTGGTAAGTTCGACAGTGGAATCCAATTGATGTACAACATGCTAAGTTTTTAATCCATTAAGGCGATTGCAAGAGCGGTCTATGCACGAAAAAGGATCGCTATATTCGACGATGTCCTTTCAGGTCTGGATAACGGAACGGAAGACCAAGTGTTTGAGAATATCTTCGGGTCCATGGGCCTCCTCCGACGCGAAAACACAACTGTTGTTCTTGCTACTCATGCTGGTAACTCAAGAGAATATCTTTCCTGCTGTTTTGATCCCTGCTAATCAAAGAAGTACATCGAGCCGCGGCCGCGGACTATGTAGTTGTGCTTGAGAAAGGCAGGGTAATACAACAAGGAACATATGAGCAACTCAACTCGGTACCAGGATACGTTCAAAGCTTGAACATCGAAGACAGAAAGAAGTCAACCATGCCGGCCGAAGCGGATCTGCCAAGTAAAGAACCTGAAGAGAAAGATGCTGCCGCAGATCCAGTCGCCGAGAGCTCTGCCCCCAACAACGACAGCGATCGAAAAATTGGTGATCTCGACGTCTACAAATATTACATAAGATCGATTGGTTGGGTCAGTTGCGTGCTTTTCGTGATCTACATCACCATTAGTACAATCTTTTCATCTGCAATGCCATGTAAGATCTAGACATCCCTTCAATGTCCAGATGACGCTGACACTATGTAGTCTTGTGGCTGAACTGGTGGGCCGAAGCCAGCACGAAAGAACCAGTTCACAGTCTTGGATACTGGCTTGGGTTTTATTTATTATTCGCCTTCCTAGCAGGAGTGGCTACCTTTGTCGTGTCTTAGTATGTCTGAACCAGATTTAGTGCACCATAGAATGGGAGACTGATATTATATGATAGCCATCTTAGCCTGAATATGGTTACGAAATCATCTAACAATCTTCATGAGGAGATCCTTGGAGCTGCTATGCAGTAAGTCCTGGGCTAGATATATATGAGCGACTTTTTGGATCACTTGCTGACCACTAAATCTACAGTGCCCCCTTGACGTTCTTTTCTACTACAGATTCCGGGGTTACGTTAAATAGGTGTGTGGTATCAGTGTATCCTCATCATTCCCAAAACTAACGGAATACAGGTTCTCCCAAGACATGCAGCTTGTCGACCTTACATTACCAAGTGCCTTAGCCAATACGTCTTACCGTGAGTATCACCCTTTGAGATCTTGCTCAATTCAAAGTATTAATCTTGGTTAGAGATTGGAGCTGCCATCGCTATGGGCATCTTGACTTGCGTAGCTACCAAATACATAGCAGCGATTGTTCCGTTCATATGTGTCGTACTTTTTTACGTGCAAAGATTCTATCTTCGAACTTCTCGTCAACTACGAATCATGGATATCGAAGCAAAAGCACCACTTTACTCCCATTTCATCGAATCACTCAACGGATTAGCAACAATCAGAGCATTTGGCTGGTCAAGCAATGCCATCCGAGCTAACACCGAGCTCCTGGATCGCTCTCAGAGACCATATTACCTGCTGTTCTGTATACAACGGTGGCTAACTCTTGTTCTGGACCTCTCGGTTGCTTGTATTGCCATTATTCTAATGGGATTGACTGTGGCTTTAAAGAACAGGATTAGTCCTGGTCTTCTTGGTATTGCTTTGGTCAACATAATGGAGTTCGGCATAGTGTTATCCCTGCTGATTTCCTCATGGACATTGCTCGAGACATCGCTCGGTGGTATTGCTCGCATCAAATCTTTCGCCACCTACACACCATGCGAAGACTTGGAAGCAGAAAATCAAACCCCACCACCCAATTGGCCTTCTCGTGGTGATGTATCATTTAATAACATATCCGCATCATATAGGTGAGTGGTATATTCTATCAATGTTTTAAATGATATTAACAATGAGAAAGCACGAATTCCGCATCTGCTCCCGTTCTCAACAACATCAATTTCTCGGCAACACACGCCGCGAAAGTGGGCATTGTCGGCAGGACGGCTTCTGGGAAAAGCTCGCTCCTGTTGACGCTTTTCCGCATGCTCGATCTAACCCAGGGCTCAATAATCATCGACGGTATCGACATATCCACTCTACCACGACATGAGATTCGCTCACGACTTACCGTACTCCCTCAAGATCCCTTCTTCCTCATCGGCACCGTGCGTCTGAATGCTGATCCGCTAGGGAAGAAGTCCGATGACGAGATAATTTCTGCATTGGTTAAGGTTGGTCTTTGGGAGACTATTCGAGAAAACGGCGGACTGGATGCGTGGATTGGTGGTTCGGGAAGCGGGGAGTTCCTTTCAGAGGGCCAGAAACAGCTCTTTTGTCTTGCCGGGGCAATCCTGAGGAAATCCAAGATATTGGTTCTTGATGAGGCGACCAGCAGGTATGTGTTTGATTTCCTCTCGTGCTTGCATTGTATTTTCTACCCGTATTCTCGACTTCTCTAAGCAGCGTGAATACAACCTAACGACTTGCAGGATCGATCCGCAAACAGATGCAAAAATGCAAGAGCTGATCCGGAAAGAGTTCCATGATTGTACCATCATTGCAGTGGCACATCGATTGGATGGATTGGTTGATTTCGACCAGATTGTAGTTTTGGATAAGGGGAGAGTAGTTAGAATGGGTGTTCCGAGTGAGATATTGGGAAGAGTAGTCGGTGAGTAAAAGCAAGCGAACAAGTTATGTTGGTCGTGTTGCGTATATCAGAAGGAGAGGTAACAACCTTTATGTTAAAAGCCCGGTAGAACCTCGTCATTCATGATAGAAAAGGTGGTTTGGAGAAAGAGCATCTTAGTTATTGTCTCAATCGTCAGTTCACCCACTATCGAAGCTAGTTTTCGCAACTAGAACAAACTAAGAAATAAGGAAAGAGATGATTCATTTCATAAGCCCTCAAAAACCGATCTATTAGCAGTGATCCAGGATACCAAGCTTTCATCTGAAACAACGATCCTCAAAACTGGAGTCAGTGAAGGGGCTATGAGATCTCGGGACCGAGCTGCGTCAGTCGGTGCTCGGGTCCGAAGCATTCAAGTCCCAGTACTCCAGTACGCTAAATTTAAGACTGATAACATGTATACGCGGCAACTAAGTACAAGTGTTCAGGGATTCAGTGGCGGTAAAGTCTTACTTATGATGTTCGAATAGTTGAAGACCGTGTTGAAGAAGTTTTCAAAGCATTAAGATAGGAGGCTGAAGAGATACCGCTAGATCATGCGTAGTCTCGGCAGTCTCCGGTAGATGAAAGCAAATTCTTAACTTTCGGCGATGGTAGAACCTCCGAGTGGCTTACATGTCCCATAACCCTACACTCGGCGTAAATATAGACCATTCGAAGGTTCCAAATCGTACTCTGCACAGGTACTCCCGGATATAACCCAGAAATTATTAATCATTCAATTCGAACTTGTTGTGAGCACCTGGATCAATCGCATCCACAATATTGAGATGTCGTAGCCGGTGCTAGCAGATGGTGACCCACAAGTTACGCACATCGTGGAAGGTGCTAAGAAGACGACGAGAATGTTTGCTCAACGTCCAGGGCTCTGCAAGTGCAATTACGCGTCTTGGAACGGAGATCATTAGATTAAGGGATTGAAGGACTAGTATCCATTTTTGAGTATGGAAAAGATGTCAAATATGAAGATATATAAACAATGTTTGACGTCCAGATGTTTCTTGAACCACACACGGTGCCAATCACCACTTCCCTTCGCTCTTCTGCTTCACTATACACTCTTTACTAGCAAGATATTACAGTCTTTACAAACACAATGCGTCACTCAACCTTAATGGCTGCCGCCACAGCGGCTAGTCTCGCTCACGCTGCACCTACAGCTGCTCCTACATCCCTCACTGAGATGTGCACCGTCTCCAACGTCCAAGCCGCACTTCCCAAGAACGGAACTCTGGAGGGCATCTTCCTAATTCCATCTTCCGTCAGCGCTCAAGCAGTCTACAACTCTTCTTCCAGCACCAGCTTCTTCAAGAAGCGACAAGTAGCCGGAGGGGGAAGCGCTACAACCACTGGCATTTACAATTACTGCAATGTCACTGCTACATACACTCACGGAAATGATTCCGTAGTCGTTTGGTATGGGTTCCCTGAGCCTTCTCAGTTCGAAAATCGCTTCTACGTTGGGGGCGGTGCTGGTTATGCTTTGTCTTCGGCTGGTGTGACTCCTGGTCTTGAGTACGGTGCTGTAACCGGTTGCACTGATGCTGGTTATGATGCGTTCGAGAATAGTTTGGATGCTGTTGTGCTTAATGATGATAATTCCATCAATTGGCAGAACGTTAAGATGGTAAGTTGGAGAACCAATAATACGGATCTAGGATCGTACTGACTGAGTGTGTAATAGTTCTCTTACCAAGCTCTTGGTGAAATGACACAGATCGGAAAGCACATGACAACCCAGCTGTATGGCATCAAGAAGGTGTACACCTACTTCTACGGTTGCTCTGATGGTGGACGTCAAGGTCAAAGTCAAGTGCAGAACTACGGAGATGTCTACGATGGAATTATCACCGGAGCTCCAGCTTTCAGACAGGGTCAGCAGCAAACCGTAAGTGTTTGTACCATCCATATCCAAACCTATACTAACCCCCCATCCAGCTACATGTGTACCCAGCAGTGGTCGAGCAAACTCAAGACTACTACCCCACCACCTGCGCCATCGACAAGATCGTCAACGCCACCATCGCCGCCTGCGACCCCTTAGACGGGCGCACCGACGGCGTCCTTTCCCGCACAGATCTCTGCATGCTCAACTTCAACCTGAGCTCCATCATCGGCGAATCCTACTACTGCGCCGCTGTGAACAGCACTTCCCTCGGGTTCAATTTCGGCAAGAGAGACGTCAATACCGGGGCTACGAGTAGCTACACGCCTGCTCAGAACGGTACTGTCAATGCCAAGGATATTGCTGTTGTTCAGCAAGTCTACGACGGTGTTTTCAACTCCAAGGGTCAACGTGCTTATCTCTCATGGCAAATTGGTGCGAACCCTGCGGATGCTGACACTACTTACAACAGCACTACTGGCCAGGTTAGTAAAATCTGAACGTATCATCGATTGCCAAACTTTAAAATGCTAACCAGACATTTCAGTATACCTACGATATCCCATCCACTGGTGGCGTCTTCGTCACCAAGTTCCTCGAACAGGTTGATCTCGACAACTTAGCCAACATCGACGGCGTCACCTACGACACAATCGTTGGCTGGATGAAGGAAGGCATGGATAAGTACCTCACGACTCTGCAGACTACCAACCCTGATATTTCTAAATTCCGCAACAGCGGTGGTGAGTCCCCATCATTTCCCACTCCTCAGCAACAACAAACTAACCCCCTCCCCTTCAGCCAAACTCCTCCACTACCACGGCGAATCCGACAACAGCGTCCCCACCGCCTCCAGTGTGCACTACTACGACTCCGTGCGGAACTTCCTCTACCCCAACACCAGCTACAACGCGTCCGTCACCGCGCTCAACGACTGGTACCGACTATTCCTAATCCCCGGCGCCGCGCACTGCAGTTCCAATACTCTGCAACCGAATGGACCATTCCCGACAGATTTCGTCGGCACGATGATCGATTGGGTTGAGGGCGGGAGCAATCCGGCGAGATTGAACGCCACGGTTACGGAGGGTCCGTATTCGGGGGAGATTCAGAAGCTGTGTTCGTGGCCATTGAGACCGTTGTGGAGCAGTGAGGAGAGCTTTGAGTGTGTGTATGATCAGGCGTCGATTGATACTTGGACGTATACTTTTGATGCTTATGGGGAGGTGGTTTATTAGATGGAGGAGGGAGGTGATTGGGGGTTGTAGAAGGGAAGGGTTAGGATATTTGGGGAATCTGGAGGAATGGAGTAGCATGGGGCAGAAAACATGTACATAAGCGGAGCCTTGATCTCTAACATCTAATCAGATCAAACCCCATATAAGTATACTTCCTTGGAATCTGTGCTTTAATCGGGCTCTTCAGATCAGTGAAAACCTACCTACTTGTAACATAGGCTAAGAAGTTGAAAATAGAGCAGAATTAGTTCAAATATTTGCCCTAAATCTTTCCTACAACCAAATGACCTACTTATCAGACATTGATAGGAATATTAAAATCTGCTTTCTTCTCAATTGCTCTAGATATTACGAATAAAATAGTGATTTAGGGCCAGAGCCTATACTAACAGCCAGATTTTTTCCCGACCAGAAGAGCCCGTCCTCGTGCTACCAGTAATACCAGCACTAGCTTGACTTGAGACTTAAATTTAATTACCCAAACAGTCTGCAATAGTCTCCTATCATAAAACCATAGAGGACTTCCTGTATGATGTTAAGTAGCTCGACCGTACTGGTCTTCAAATAATCTTGTGGCTTGCTTCCTACCGGTCGCAGAAGGACGAAACATCGAATATAAACCGCAATCTCCAATGCAGGAAAGAATGATGCTCAGTAACAGAGAACACTTGTTCGAGATATGTAAGATCCCAAGAGCGACGCCACTTCAGAGAAGTGACAATTGTGGTCTATATACCTGTCTGCTTCATAAGATATGGGTATCCAGAATGCGAAATAAAAACCCCAACTTGGAGATCCTCTGGTAGTCAGGTAGTTTACTTAGTTACCGCAACCCCTCTTAAAGGCATGGTGCCAACCAGTAAGTAGTAGCCAAATTTCTGGTAGAAAGAATTTGATCTATCTCCAATACATACTCATCGTCGGCAAGCAATTCAAGCTTCTTTGTAAGCATATCGCATATCGTGCGCTGATGTCCCCTGAGATGATTGGCGGCAAGGTTCCTTTTAAAGGGTACAATGCCAAGCCCTGCACCCATCTCCGAGCCGATTTTCGCGACGATTAATTAAAGTTCGCTAGGTTTGGTTGGACTTCCGATTGTATTTCCAGGAGAGAGATTCACCGACATGTTGTGGACAGTAACTCCCGGAATCAGCATGATGGGCAGCGCTCCGGGTTCATGGACTTTCCGGGTTCTACGTAGTTTACTGGTGTGGGATGCTGTATAATGGGTTCAGTAGAATGTATGTAGGAAATTGTTGGCTACGTACAGTACATCTCCTATCTACTACCTGGAGATCTAGGACTAGACCGGATTGGTTAACAATGGGGATTGAATGGAGACGGGAACCACTGAATGAGGTTGGACAGAACATGGAGTACAAGTACTCCTCCACGTAACGGCCGTGGGCATTCGGAGAGATAAGAACCGCCAAATACTGTACGAGTAGAGCCTAGAAGTACATACGGACTGTATTGTAGGTCATGCTGCCGCCAACTTCAGCTGCTCCCTCTTCAGTCAGCAGTGTGCAGCCAAAGCATGAGCCACCACTTTATCTGAAGACAGTTCACAGTATCCATACATACCCATATGTGTCCATAATATAAAGTAGGTGAAAGGTGTCAGTATGGCGAATTAACGACTGGTAAAACCAACGGGATCCATAGAAGAAGCTCTAGCCCGGTACCTGCTTAATCAAGCCCCTATTGACAAGCGTAATTAACTGGATCTTCCAAGACGTGATTTTAATTTCAAAAAAGAGTTTGTCAATTTCGTGTCAATGAATCAGACAATAAGAAGGGAACACATCTTTTGACACAATCTTCACCTCACCTTTTCACGTATTGAAAATTTAAGAGATATTCTCACTCTTTCTGACTACATCGACGTTCGTTCTACCCTCGCAAAGCCACCGTCGACACGCCCGCGCTATAAAAATAAGGCTTATCTAACTTCTAACACGAGCGACCGCCAAGGTTCTCAGGACAGTTTGCAGCAAAACGGCCTCCAATTGGCTCTTTGGTGGTACCTTTGTGCTTTGTGCTTTGTGAGTTAAGGAGCAAGAACCAACCAGACCAAACCGCACGCTTGTAGAAATCCAATACGAGCTAGAAACGGCTTGTAACATCACAATTATCCCATACCAAATTTATTTTTCCTCAACACCCTCTCCGTTCGTATTTTCCCTTCGTCAAGCTGGCGTCCTCCGGTTCTTCTCTAGAACTTAAAAACTCTCGCCAACATCATCGGAGGCGCTCATCGATACACATTAAAACGAACCACACCAACCCTGATTCTGAGGTGTCCTCTTCACATTCCTACTCCAACCAGGTGTTGGCACCTATCCCTGGAACCCCCAATCAGCCAATGTCATTATCGCGCAGTCCTTCACCACGACCTGGCGGGGGATGGGCAAGTCCTGGCCTGACCAGTCCGTACGCCAATGTTAGTGGCAGATCGAGTCCGAACAATATGCAGAGGGGAGGAGGGCATGGAGGTGCTTCGGTGACCTGGGAGTCGGCGAGAGCGAAGAGTGACGAGGTTAATGGATATCCTTCGTTCTCGACAAAGAATAATGGCTTCTTCAATCGACATTATAGAAATCTCTCGAACAGTTTACCGCATTTTCACATTGGGGGAGAGAAGAGTTATGCGGAAAAAGAGAAACTCGGCCGTGGACGATGGGTAGGATCTTCGAAATTGGCGCGGATAAGGAATAGTCTGGGGAGAGTGAGTCGCACAATGAAGTTACGGTTTATGATTGTGTTGGGGTTTGTAATGATGATAATTCTTTTCTATACCACACGTAAGTCTACTTGGGTCAATTCTGTGTCTGCGGGTCTTCCTAACACATGCATAGCTTTACATTTCTGGTGGCGGCGCGCAGCGCATTTGGGCGGCGGTAAAAAGTTTGTGATAATACTTGCTGCGAATCAGGGAGGAGGAGTAATGGAGTGGAAGGGTCCAAGAGAATGGGCCATTGAACGAGACAGTGTCCGCAACAAACGGAAATACGCCAATAAATGGGGATATGAATTGGAGATTGTGGATATGAGCACCAAGAAGAGATATGCCCACGAATGGAGAGAGAGTTGGGAGAAAGTTGACACGATTCGAAACTCCTTGAGAAAATACCCAGAGGCTGAATGGTGAGCTCAACCCTTCTTGACAATACAAATCTCCCCAAACTAACTTATTCCCCCCAGGTTCTGGTGGCTCGACCTCAACACCTTCATAATGGAACCCTCCTACTCCCTGCAATCGCACATCTTCAACCACCTCGCCAAAAACACCTACCGCGACATCAACGCCTACAACCCCCTCAACATCACGCACCCCCTCACCGGCCCCTACCTCGACCCCGAATCGCGCAGCCCCATCGGCGACGGCAAAACCCAATCCATCAACCTCATCGTGCCGCAAGACTGCTCGGGCTTCAACCTCGGCTCCTTCTTCATCAAACGGAGCGCCTGGACCGACCGCCTCCTAGACGTATGGTGGGACCCGGTGGGCTACGAGCAGAAACACATGGAATGGGAGCACAAAGAGCAAGACGCGCTGGAATTCCTGTATATCAATCAGCCGTGGATTAGACCGCATACGGCATTCATCGAGCAGCGCAAGATCAACAGCTTTCCCCCGGGAGCGTGCTCGGATAATGGGAATGATACAAGAATTCATTATAATGAGAAGGATCGCGATTTTCTGGTCAATATGGCGGGGTGTGAGTGGGGGAGGGATTGCTGGGGGGAGATGTATAATTATAGGGAGTTGAGCAATTTCTTGAATAGGACGTGGTGGGAGAAGTTTAAGGAGGATTGGGTGGCGAAGGCGTGGGCGAAGGTGGTGGGGAAGAAGGAGAAGGAGAAGAGTTCTTAGGTGAGGGGGGAGAGGGCGTCAAGGGATGGGGTGGATAGATATTTTTTGTTTGGACGAAAGGACAGACAGACGAACGAATGGATGCATGGATGGATGTATGAAGTGATTCTTTGTGTATGTATGTATGCACACATGGCTGTATGGGTCGGATCGGGTTCGGTCTTACATACGTACTTACAATTATAAATGTTAACGAGTGTTTATATTCTTTACCTTTTTTTTCTACTTGGAAATGAGATGAATCAATGAGTTGTCCTTTGGGCTCTGGTGCTGCGTGTGATGGGGCGGGTGCACTGGTTTGGCTTGGCCTGGATGGAGAAGGTGAGGTAGGGGTATTGGTGAGGAGGGAGGGAGCAGGGGAGTGAGAGGAACAGGTGGGTGGGGTGGGTGGACGTGGGAAGAGTGCTGATGGGGAATGCCTAGAGCGGGGTGGAGAGGATAGAGAGGGTGCAGGGGGTTGGGCGGGGAGGTGGGAGAAGAGAGATGTGTATATAGTATGATTCAGTGATGTATGTTAAGTGGAGTGGTTAGAGACGGGTTTAAAGACGGGGTTAGCTGGGTGGGGATATGATATTAGATTTTATCGCAGGCGGGATGGGTTCGTGATTCTATGTCTGTAGATGGGATGGGATGAGGGATTGTGGGGTTTTACGGAGTGCTTGATGTTTGCTGATGGATTGAGGGGGGGGGGTGAAAGTGAGAGGAGTGAGAGAGAGAAGGGGAGGGTGGAAAGGAGTTATGGAATATGAAAGTTAGGAAGCGGATAGGAAGCTGCTGAGAAGGTATGTAGGGAAAGAATAAGAAGTAGGGATAGAGCGAAGAAGCGCGGCAGATTTGTGCTGTGTATGGGGAGAAATTGGTAGGAGTTAGGAGTAGAGGCAGAGCGAGGGGTGGGAAATGCATACATTACATCCAAAGAGGATTTTACGATTGGTTGAGTGGTTTTGGTTATATCTTCTCTTTTGGGTTTATCTGGGGCAGAAAGATGGAGTTTGGTTGCTGGAGAGTTGGTGATATCTATTTTGGTCAGGTTTTGAGGAGGTGGTGATGGTGGTGAAGGAAAGCGGAAAGGGGGGATAGACTCAGAAGTAGATGCTGAGATGTAGGGTATGAAGTGTTCGTTTACTGGTGGATGAATACAACCAGCATATATGGAGGTAAAGAAATACAAAACGCCGAGAGAAGCCACCTGTCGGTCCGCATAAAGACACGGCAATATAAATATCAAATGATTATTATGTACGTAGAGGACCATATAGAAGGGCCTTCTGCTCTGATTAATAGAAATCAGCCTTGATCTCCTACCTCCTCTGAGTGCATTAAGGCCACCGGGAGACCAGGCGACACCATCCGAGTGCCTCTACAACTGCATAGACAGGGTGAAGTAAATAAATGTTGGTTACCGGTGGTATGGAGAGATAGTACTGGTAATGTTGTGCCCATGGGCTGTTTGGGATATCAGCCACTTCATAGGCAAGGCATATAGCGAAAGTGTTGTAAGAAGGTTATATGATAAATGCAAAGTCCATGTTGCTGACTAGGGCTTGGATGTTTCATCTATCACCGCAGCCAACCGTCTTGTTTCGATGTTTTCGATTGGATGGGAAGAGCTGCAAGGGACAAAGAAGTGATTCACATTGCGAATAGAGGCTGTCTTTATCCGGAGAGGAAGCAGAAAGTGCATGAATATGTGTACGGCAAGAACTCACTCAGCCCACACTCCATCACGACCGAGTTTGATTCCATATCCCCTACTTTTGCACGAGATGGCAGTGCCGTAGGGTATTTCATACATAACCCGGCAATGCAATCACGATGGGATCGTCGGCCCCGTAAACGCAATTCCGATTCCAGACCATGACATGTAAAAGCTTGGGCTGTATAAATCCCACTCGGAGATGAATTCCCCAATAAAGCAGGCGACAAAGGCAAGACGAGACAGCACCATGGAGAAACAAAGGTCAAAAAAAGCCTCGCTTTCATTTTATACCCGTAGCCAATCGAAAGTAAAGGATGCAAATCACCGAGATGGAGTAATCTTTACGCATTATGATGGAGGATTTGGTTATTTCCTACCCTGGGCGATGCTGTACGACATGGCGCACCTACCAGTGGGTGGAAGCTTGGGGGAGGAGGTTTGGGGGAAGGGACGAACTAATGGACTAACCTCCCTCACCACCTGGGTAAAATCCTACCAACGATACGATGCCGAGGGAAAGAAAAGGTCGAATTTGAGCGTGTGTTTGGGGAACGGTCAGTACGTCTGTTCGCACTCCTACCAGAATTACGTGAAAATTCTTAGAATACTACCTGCCCGTGTGCTTTGTACCTGGGGGCTTTTTAAGGTTGTTTGGAGTAAGCCTCCATCGACCTGGTGGAGTAAGCTACGAACAACAGCGGAGGTGGATCCCAACATGGAGATTCAGGACTATGGAAAGAATCCCAAATGAGAGGGCAACGAGGACCATAATGCTATGCCCATATCAACGATAATATCAGCCGACGTGTTGTTTGAAAGTCGCAACATCAGACGCGATTTATTGGTGTTGCCTGTAGCGGAGAAAGTCTAGATGGATGGACTAGAATGGAGACGGTACTATCGCGTTCTGGCGAGTTTCATGCACATTGCTTAGCATTCTAGGGAAACGCCGCGGAGGCGTCAATCCAGGTGTGGGTTGGTGTGGAGGTGTGTTGTTGGTTGTTCGATGTGGAGAAGAGTTACGCGGAGCTTTTCTCGACGCTTGGGTTGGCCTGTCAAAGAGAATTGGGTCTCGGATCTTTGATGTTTGCTTAGCTTGGAGTCGTTTCTTTCACGAACGTTCGGATGTTTCAGGGGAATCCAAAATAGGACGGTAGCGTGCGTGGGAGTCGTGATCCTACAACACGCCCATTGATTGGGTGGTTGTCGACTGAGATTTGAGTAACAATGAAAAAGATGATCTAGAATATCTGTCGAAGCAAAAGAAATAACCCGGTCGGCAATCTTGCGTGCTCCTCTTTGTTCTTATTCGTGTCGGCTTTCATTTACCGGTTGCTCTTTCACATTTCATTTGGCGCGGAGAGCTAGTCAACGTCGTCAAATCACACATCTGGCTGCCTATGTCCAAGGATCCCACGATTCATGAATTGACCCCCTTTTACCAAAAAACTAACGTACAAAAACACCCCAAGGACCACCTCTTGGCGATGAGATGGGAATTGTCGGCTGATCGTCAATGCTTACTCCTACTATTTTCCGGGTTTCCCTGAGTAGCCTTGTATATATTCCTTTTGCTTTGAAAAAAGATCCGAAAGAAATCCTCGCTTACTCCCGTCACAATTAGACTGATTTTCTTTGTGAGCTTGGCAACAATTGGTCAAACTCCTTCAGGAACCATAACAACTTCAAACACTCGACCACCCAGCTACTATTCTCACCATCCCTTCCTTCGATTCTTACTGGCTGCGCCTTTTCTCATCTCGCTCTCTCCCCTGCTTATATATCGTGTTTCTTATTCCTTAACCTAAATCCTTAACAAAATACTTCAGACCGAATCATCTGCTGGAGTCGCTGATGTGATGGCGTAAAAACAAATGTTTGGACTGCGGATGAAGAAGGTCTATCCCCGCCACCATATTGACCCAAAATAATAGCTTGTTCCATATCAAATGGTTTGCCACGGCCGGTAAGATACAGTACGAGAGATCCTCTTGTTTCCAACAGACGATCCACTCGCAGCAAATCCCGCTCCTTCACCAAGAACGATTTCTTTCTTTCACATGCCCCTCCACAAGCGCACACCATCACCTTTCCTATCCAGGGGTTATTGGTCAAATGTCAGCTAGACCTCAAAGCTCGTCCCTTGACCATGTTCTTTGCAGGGCATTGACTGACCCTGGAACTGCCTCTGGGCCCCCTCCCCAAGACTCTTGCTATTTGGGTGTTTGGGACAAAGTTCTTTAAATGTGAAAGAAATCCCCCCCTTACGTAGCTTAATATATCTTTTCTTGTCCTCCTCAAATCTTTGGAAGAAGTATCTTTCTCTCTTTGTCAATCTCGAAGTTTTTGAGTCACCGTCACTCCTTACGCGGTGAACTTGTTTCTATTCTGGCCGATCTCGCTACCTTTATTACCTTCTACACCTTTGATAGCGTGTGTTGCTCAGTCATTGTCGTTGATTCAGTCTACCCGCTCTCACCATATCGTCAATCACAATCCGTGCATTGCCTTTGTTATTCAATCTTGGACAAAGCCTGAACAGTCACATTAAACACTCAAGACCTCCGAGAAATTGCTGGACAACTATCTGATTCGAGTTCTACATTGCCGTTTTTTACACTTCAGATTTTCAGAGATACCAGTTTGATACATTCCTTCAGTATCTGCCAGAATATACGTTTTCAACACTATCATTAAAACGTTTACATACCTCAACCAGACAACGTACAGGAGAAAATATACGCCACCATGTCCACTCAACTCTTCACTCGCGTTGGTGCTGCCCTACTCCTAGCTGCTGGCAGCGTGAATGCAGTATCTTACACTCTTGCCGACTCATACGATCACAGCAACTTCTTCACGCAATTCAACTTCTTCAGTGAATCTGATCCAACCAACGGTCTCGTCGCTTACACGGACGCTCCCGCTGCCAACAAGTCCGCTCTTGCTGGTTATACAAACAATGCCGGCCAAACAGCTGTCTATCTGGGAGTCGACCACACCACAACCCTTGCAGGCAGTGCTGGCCGCTCATCTACTCGTGTCAGCTCCAACAAAGCTTACACCCATGGTCTGTTTATCGCCGATATCGCTCACATGCCCGAAGGATGTGGGACCTGGCCTGCCCTGTGGAGTTTCGGTCCGAACTGGCCTACCAACGGAGAAATCGATGTGCTCGAGGGAGTTAACTCCCAAACCTCCAACCAAATGACCCTTCACACCTCTGCTGGCTGCACAATGAGCAACTCTGGAACAGCTAGCGGCACAACCCTACTTGATGGAAACTGCAATGCAGGAGGCGGAAACACAGGCTGTGGACAAACAACCAAAAACACCCAGAACTACGGTGCCGGCTTCAACTCCATTGGTGGTGGTGTATATGCATGGGACTGGGACTCCACTAAAATCAACATCTGGTTCTTCCCCCGCTCAAGCATTCCTTCAGACATCACCTCCGGCTCTCCCAACCCAAATTCATGGGGTGCACCAACAGCAGCGTTCTCTGGCAGCGGTGGATGTGACCTTGACGCTCACTTCAAGAACCACAACATCGTTCTCGACACCACCTTCTGCGGAGACTGGGCCGGAAAAGTCTGGTCCAGCGGATCTTGCGCTGCCAGCACCGGCTCTGCCACCTGCGAAGCCTATGTTGCCGCCAACCCCAAGGCGTTCGAAAACGCTTACTGGATCATCAACTCCATCAAGGTGTACACGCAAAATTCATCCAAGAGAGACGTTGTTCCTAAGCCATTCTTGGGATAGATGAAATGATGGAATGGAAAGTTTCCCTTCAAACCCTTCAGTTATATATACCACTTCTTTCCTTTTTTTACGTTTGTTACTTTACACTTCACTTCTTTTCTTGTAACATAGACTTCGGTATCATATATGTACTTCGAGACTTGTGTTGGATTCTTCGGGCATTAGAGCAAGGAAATACCACAATCTTCATTTGCAGAAAGCTTCGGGTCAGAACATACTTTAGGGGGCGCATGGGTGTTGGTTGTCTAAAATGTTTATCGCTATGGGATAGCGGAAAGAAGGAGGATTTCCTTTGGCATTTGCTGCGTATTGAGAATAGCATTTGTAGAAAAATGATTCTCACGTCAACTAACTGCCTTCCTTTAACTGTGACATTGTGCTTGTTTCTTGACTATATAATTATCTTGCAACGAGAAGTCTCCAACTTCATTGACTGAAACATTTGGAATAATTTCATCTTCCTGCACCTACTCCGATGGGATGCTCCGGTGGGATGTTGTTGGAAGACTCGCTAAGCAGTTGGTACACTAAGTCTCAAATAGTATATCCTCAATTTCAACTCTCGTTTAAGCAGCAAAAGTGAATAGAAATCGCATTTTACAGAACTACATTTCCAGAAAAAATCCAAAAATGACAAAAGCTCAGAGCGGCCCGAAGGTCGCTGTTTCATCGCCGCAATGAACACCCGCAGGCTCACTGTCCTCCGCTCCTACCTCGTGCCCGCAAACTGCCCGCCCGGGCCCAACTAGAATTGTCGTACTGGCGTTCTCGTTAGAACGCCGAACTCTACTGTTGACGCAGGGAGTGCTGGGGCAGTTTGATGGAAAGAAGATGTTTGTTTGAGATTATATAGTTTGTTCTGGCAGTGAATGTCACCGGCCAGACCATATAGATTCAGATTGATATTTCTTATCGGAAGATCAGCTGACCTGGATTTCTTATCGAAAGTGACCATTGAAGAATGCCAAGCTTTTCCCCTTGACCACAAAAGCCTGATCCAAGCGTCTACAGACAGCTCAGGCCAAATTTTTAGGCGTTCGGCACCGGAATGATCGTCACTAAGAACAACCTCATCTCTGGAGCTTATCCTAGACACAAAAATAAATTGTTTTCCCGCGCGTGTAAATAGGCCGCAAAACCCACCACAACAGTCCCCATTGCATTGTCCACGCAACCCTATAATCATTCCTCCGGCCAACTGATTGCGATCCTCCGGTTATCTATCAGAAAATGCATCCTTCGCGACAGGCGTACGTGGAAGAGGCCCCTCCTGATGTAAGTGATCGTGTGTGTAGTGGTCTCTATGGTTGCGCGGCCTTCAAATTGCAGGCTGTGATGATCCGAGAAGTTCTAACTGACTAATTCTTTCTCCGTGCAGCAGGATACAGGCATTGATCTTGCAGATGTCCGTATGTGTCTTCCATTACCCCATCATGGCGCATCGAACCCCCCATGCTAACACTCCTCCCTCCCTAGCTCTCGACCATGATTACGAAATGCCCTCCGCTGCCTCTGGCATTGCGCCGGAGCGCGCATCCGCCATCCTATCCCAATTCGACCGCAAACGCCGCTCCGCCGCCATAGCAGTACCCACCGATGACGGACGCGTGCGAGCGCGGCTGCGTGAACTTGGGGAGCCTATTACGCTGTTTGGAGAAGATGCGGCGGACCGTCGAGATCGCTTACGTTCGCTTCTGACGATCGAGGCGGAGATGCGCGATTTGGAGGACGGGGTAGGGGATATCGAGATGGGTGATGCGGGGGGTGAAGCCAAGGAGGGGGACGAAGCTGAGGAAGAATTCTACACGCGAGGCAGCGGAGAGTTGCTGGAGGCGAGAGTAGATATTGCGAAGTTTTCGCTGCCGAGGGCGAAGCGGAGAGTGGAAATTCAAAAGGTGGAGAGCGGAATACCGTTAAGGACGCATATTAAGTTTAGGCAGGGGATTAAGGAGCGATTGCGGGATTTCGAGTTGCAGGGGTCGCAGACGGCGGGGGAGAGACCGGTTAGTATTGTGAGGATGAGTCCGAATGGGGAGATGGTCGCGGCGGGGAATTGGGGAGGGGGGATTAAGATGCTGGGGATACCAGATTTGGAAGTTAAGAGGACGTTGAGGGGGCATACGGATAGAGTTGGAGGGATATCGTGGAGGCCTGGGGCGACGATTGAAGGGAGTGGGGTGGAGGGGAGCGAGGTCAATTTGGCTAGTGGAGGAGCGGAGGGGAAAGTACACTTGTGGAGTTTAGAGCAGGATACACCGGTTTCGACGCTGCAAGGTCATAATCAGAGGGTTTGTAGGGTGGAGTTTCACCCGAGCGGGAAGTATGTTGCGTCTGCTTCAGAGGATACGACGTGGAGGTTATGGGATATCAATACGACTACGGAATTACTACTGCAAGAGGGACACTCTAGAGGTGTTTTTGCACTGGCCTTCAACACGGATGGATCTTTGCTTGCAAGCGCAGGTATGGATAGTATCGGACGTATCTGGGATTTGCGGACGGGGCGAACTGTTATGATTCTAGATGGACACATCAGACCAATTTACGCACTCGACTGGTCTATCGATGGGCATCGAGTACTCAGCGGCAGTGGTGACGGCTGGATCAAATGTTGGGACGTACGAAAAGTGTCCTCATCCGGCGGAGTCGGTGCCCATCGCAGCGTCGTTTCCGATCTACGCTGGTTCAAAGGAGAAGATCTAGAGCAAATGCCAGAAGTGGACGAGAAGGGAATGGCAAAACCGAGAAAATCAGGGACGTTCTTCGTAAGCAGCGGCTTCGATAAAGATGTCAATATCTTCTCAGCGGACGATTGGGCGCTAGTGCAGAGCTTGAGTGGACATACGGGGAATGTTCATAGTGTGGACGTAGATGCAAAGGGGAAGTGGATTGTCAGTGGGGGTTACGATCGGACGGTTAAGTTGTGGGGGAGGAACAACGGAGAGGGGATATAAAACGTGGAATCTGAGGGCGGGGGCGGAGAGACGCATGTAGAAAATATGAGCGCCCATCGCTCGCTACGATCTATGCAATAGACGGGCACGTATTTATAGGAAGTGGTAAAAAACGGCAGGCGTTCTGGTTCGAATACCCGGTGTGTATATCAAGAAAAAAAGTTCAAGACTCGAGGTCGTCAATAAGAAACGAAGATACAATTCTCAAACTCATCTGAGGCGTGGTAGAGGCCCAACGGCGCGTACCATATACATTTATTCCGCGCGACTCACTCGATACTACCCTACCCGTGCGTTGTATCGAAGTGGCACATCCAGGGGTGACACGTTGGAGACCGAACCCTCGACTCAGGTACATACAAGAAAGAAACTGTTTTACTCGTCCATACCTATCTACTACCTGCAATTGACGGGAAGGCCGGTTTGGTAAGATGTCACTATCCGTTTCCTCTTCCTGGTTCGAACCTGGAAGTCAGCGATATGCAGGGGTTTTCGCAGGGAGGAAGCGTGGCACATGCAGGGGAGATGAGAGACGTGCTTCCGAAGGATGCGGATTAGATTGATTACATACTGTAAGTTATTTTTGTGAGTCTTCTACAACCATCTCATCTTTTGGGAATCGACTGCGATGGCGATCGAGGAGAGAAATGAAATGAATGATTTCGTTTCGTTTATTCCGTCTGATGTCTGGAAAATTACATTGTTAGGGATAGATGCACCTAGCCACTTTGACTCTTATAGTACAGCTTGTGTGGTGTTCGTCCCTTTGCACGACCTCGTCATTTCAATTCGGACGAACGCTCTCAGGAAATTTACCAAACGGTTGCTAGCTATCACATCACATCACGTTGCGTACATCCAGCAGAATCTCAAACTCAGTCGATCAAACGTGCTTCTAGACCCCCAAGTGTGTTCTGATTCGAGCGATAGGACACGGGGTCAAGATTACAGAATCTCAAACACGATCCTTCGACTTCCCGAATCCTGTGCTACCTTGCTTGCTTGTGTGGTGGCGTGTGTGCGGCGCAAGAAAGAGAGAGAAAAAAACGTCTTCGTTTACTGGTTTGGTATGGTTATGTCTCATTGCGACGTTATTCTCGGGAATCGGATGTACAGGTGGGTTTTTCATTGGGAGGGAAGAGATACTTGTGGATGAATTTTGTTTGGCTGGGTTTGGGAGGTGACTGCGGGATGGGAATCCTGAGATTGAGAAGGGTTGGTATCGAGGGGGTGAGGTAGGGTCTTTGTGTAGCATTTTGGACGGAATGGTTGTACGTGCAAGTTAAGTAAGGTTTTCGTCGTTGTGCTTCATGAGTGACATTCGAGAATCTTTCCGACTTTTTTCTTCTGTGTTTGTTTTCAGCTCTTGCGTTTTTGTTATTATCATTTTCTGGTGTTCAGGAGTTTTACACACAGTAAATTATTTGCTCTATCTATCTATACATCATCTATCTATCTATTCACTTATTCATCGTCCTCGGCCTGGTCAAGAAAGGCCAATACACATGCACAATGAAGAGGGTAGAATCTCCGGAGAGCATGGAAATGGAAGCGTATTCCGGCCTCGAAGTAGTCTCTCATTCCGACAAGCGAAAAACGCAATACATAGAGCAAGGACTCGAGGTAGTCGGATGTCAAGAATACGACGACGAGCACGAGAAATTAACGAATGGGGCCGATGACGCGGTGTATAATGCAGATTTCAGGAGCGAGCTGAAGAGGGATTTGAAGACGAGACAGTTGGCTATGATTGCGCTGGGTGGGGCTTTAGGGACGGGTTTGATTGTTAATACGTGAGTGGTGCTGCGAGGGGGAAGAATATAGGGTGCATGAGGAGAATATATATTGATTGATATGTGTAGTGGTCCTACGTTGGCGAGAGTCGGCCCGGGTTCGATGTTATTCGGTTATGCGATTGTGGGGGTGCTGTGTTATGCGGTGATGACGGCTATGGGTGAGATGGCGGCGTGGTTGCCCTTGCCGTCGGGGTTTACTGGTTTCGCGAATCGCTTTGTTGATCCTGCGTTGGGATTTGCTCTGTAAGTTGTTGTGCTT
This sequence comes from Rutstroemia sp. NJR-2017a WRK4, assembly GCA_002946385.1. NCBI lineage: Eukaryota > Fungi > Ascomycota > Leotiomycetes > Helotiales > Rutstroemiaceae > Rutstroemia > Rutstroemia sp. NJR-2017a WRK4. Next base: position 113,859 of record NJPR01000123.1, on the reverse strand, counting down.
TCTTATGTTATATACATGTTACTGTCCTCTGTCGGCTCGCCTCATGGACTCTCTTCGGCGTAACTCAAAATCCTTTTCGTCTCCCAAGAACTTCCATATCGACATCTCACTAACGCACATCTTCTAGTGGTTGGAATTACTGGTTCAAGGTCAGCTTCAGTTAATCCATTCCTATTCTACCTACTCACCGAACCTCAGTACATCATCACAACACCAAACAACCTAATAGCATCCGCACTAGTCATCCAGTTCTGGTTCAACCAAATCGAATATGAAGGGCCCGCTTCAAATCCTGCTATATATGTTACAATCATCCTCATAGCTATCATTGCTATCAATTATTTCGGCGTGGGTATATTCGGAGAATTCGAATTCGCACTTTCTAGTTTGAAGGTCCTTATTATGATTGGTCTTATGTTCTTGACTTTAATCTTGGCCGCGGGCGGTGGAGGAGATGGTGATCCGAAGGGGTTCAGATATTGGAGTCATCCGGGGGCTTTTGCAGAGTATATTCATGGTCAGTGTTAGCATTTCTCTGGGTCGAAAACAACCTTGCGTACCACCTGCGGTTTCGGTTCGCTCGAGGTTTAGTCGAATCATGAAATGGGAAGAAGACGCTAATGCATATCTACAGCTGGCAGCACTGGCAGATTTCTTGCATTCTGGAGTGTCATGAGCAGTGCAGTATTTTCGTTTCTGGGAGCAGAACTCGTCGGTGTTACAGTAGGGGAGGCACAAAACCCCCGCAAAGCGATTCCCCGAGCGGTCAGACTCACATTTTACCGCATTCTAATCTTTTATATCGTCCTGATCCTCCTACTTGGAATGAATGTACCATACAATAGCCAGCTTCTTCTCACCGCCAACAACATCGGCAACGAAGCAGTCAACGCCGAAGCCTCACCCTTCGTCGTCGCCGCCCAAATCGCACAAGTTCAAGCCCTACCTTCCCTCATCAACGCCTGCATCCTAGTATTTACCTTCTCCGCCGCCAACTCCGATCTCTACATCGCAACACGCACCCTCTACGCCCTCTCCGTCGAGCACAACGCCCCTCGCATCTTCTCCTACACCAACGACCGCGGCGTCCCCATCTACGCCCTCGCCCTCTCCAGTACCCTCTGCACAACCGCCTTCATCAGCGTGCACATCGGCGCCTTCGCCACCTTCCAATACTTCATCTCCCTCGTCACCATCTTCGGCATCCTCACCTGGATCAGCATCCTCGTATCCCACATCTTCTTCATCCGCGCTCGCCAAGCGCAGAATATCCCCGACAGCGCACTCGTATATGTGTCGCCATTCGGACTGCGCGGCTCGATCGCGGCGCTGGTGTTTTGTTGTGTGATTACGCTGTTCAATGGATTTTCAGACTTTGTGGGGGTCTTTGACTGGAGGAATTTTCTGGTGCATTATATTGGGATTCCGTTGTATTTGGCGATGATCTTTGGGTATAAGTGGGTTAGGGGGAGCCAGCGGGTGAAGGCGAGGAGAGCGGATTTGTTTGGGGGGAAGGAGGCGATTGACAGGGATGAGGAGGAGTTTTTGGCGGAGGAGAAGGCGAGGAGGGGTGGGAGGGAAGAGACTAGAGCGGAGAGGTGGTATAGGCTTACTTTGGGGAATTTGTTCTGATGAATAGTTTTTGTGTTGTGATATTTTGTTGATTTTGGTATGGGACAAGCAAGCGTATGGTGTTTGGCGTTATTCTTGGCTTTCTAGATATGATCAACATAATAAGATGATGACATTTCAATTAGTTATTCTCTCACTTCCTCCATTGAAAGTGCCCGCTTTGTTCTTCATTATCAATTCGCACAAAGAATCCTTGGCTAACGTCGCTTCCCCTAACCATACAACAAAGAATTGTGACATTTCCGAAGTATCTAGGCCATAACAACACCGGAGAAGTAATCCGAACACTTCTAAAACCATAGTTACTTGAGAGGCCAAAGTCTGAGCACGACAGCGCGGTTTCCAGGTTTTCCCCTTCCATCTATACCATTCTGAGATTTTCGACTCATAACCCTAAGTTACCAGTCTAAAACTACCCAGCCAACCCCTTCCCACCCCTATTTATCCAGCATGCCCCCCCTCCCCCTCGCTCCCTCCGAAACCCTTCCCTCCTCCCCTCACCTGCACCACCTCTCCCCCACCGCCATCATCATCATCATAACAAGCATCATCTCCATCTCCCTCATCCTCCTCTACCTATTCCTCCTCCTTCTCAAGACCCGTCAATCAGCAACTCCGCAGAACGAAAAAGAAGTAGTATGGTGGAAAAACAACGCGCAGCCCAGCAAAAAAGACGTAGTTTGGTGGAAAGACACAAATCTCATGCTCATGCCCTCCCAACCCAACAGAGTCGTTAATGGGGGGAGTAAAACTGTAGGGATTGAGTCCAGCGAGAACAAGTATAGATGGTCGCAGCGCTGGCAAAAGCGCGAGATGCCTACGGAGCAGGGTGTTAGGGGGTTGGGCATTAGTATCTCGAAGCCGGCGCCAATACCAACAAGCGAGAGATCGCGCGTACAACATCCAATCGATTATTCCGGTGATCGAGGGGTTCGAGTCACAGCACCCAGAGAAAGAAGACATCGCGAGCGCGGGCGAGGAAGAAGAGAGAGGAGAGCCAGACATCGTCGACGGTGCATGAAGTTGAAAACTGCTCAGGGATTGGAAGTTAAGACGATTGAGATTAGGAGACAGGAACCGGTTGTTAAGACGGTTTGGGAGAGGAGGGGGGAGATAACTCCGCTTGAGAGGGTTTATACTGCTTTTTAGGAGGTAGATGTGAACCAGAATCCACTCATACTTGACACTCTAGAATCCTTTACAGGGTGTCGTGGATCTGGTCTGAGAGGGGAAAGGTTTGAATAGATAATAGATTTCATTATGTTGTTGCTTTATATAAATAGAAACTGGATTATTGAAATGGTACGTGTTGGTGATGGATTTGTGTGAGATGTGTGGTGTTGAGATATGGGTTCTGACGAATGTCGCTTTTGAGGAAAGATTCGTGTAGGAGGGATAGTCCTTTTTTCCTTTATGGACTCATGTATAAAAGAGAGCGACTGACAAGTAAGAGCTATGTTAATGTGAATAATAGCTAAGACTGGAACAGAGAAGATGGGTTCAATTTGCAAAAGAGGAAGACCTAGGCGGCTGGTCAACTTTGGCCATACTCTAAAATCAGGCTTCCCTCGATGGTAGAGATCATGAGGTAGAGTCCGTAATTCTACCTTGGATGTCTAGGACTGATCTAGATATCCGGCGTGAACCGGATATCAAGTGAGCCAGAAATCCAGTGTAGACATCCAGTGTGCTAAAACTCGATTATACGCATACCGGCAGTCGATACCAAACGATGTGTAGCTTCCATGAACTTGTAGAGCTGCGTCCGTGGGCCGACGTCTGTCTCCGCTTGAAGAGAGCCATGCAACGGCTGCACTCATGTTATGAATCTCTTTGTCCCCAGAGCGCGGACTCGTCTTCAAAAAGTTGACTAGTCATATACAATCTAAAGATAAAATCCAATATGCCTTCCCCCTACTCCAGAATGTATACTGTACATGTACATGCCCATTCTATGCTTGCGGACCGTAAAATAACCCCCACGGTCGTATCTCATTCACTCGTTCGTTCGTCCCGTGTCTATTTTGACATTTCTCATTTGCCTTCTTCAACCACGACTACAACCACTACGCATATGTCGTCTGCTTTTCCGCCTCTCCAGTCCTCTTCCGGGTATCTTTTCTGTACCTCTCGGGCGAACGGGCCGTCCCTTCTCAAACTCATGCTGGCAGCCTTCGCTTCCCCTGCAATCCCTACCGCAAGCGCACTTTGTAAATTTATTACATCCTCTTCTCCCTCGCCCTTCTCCACCAATCCACTCAAGCCGTCTCCAACCTCAATGCCCTCGCCCTCGTCCCCATTAACCCATGCACCATGTTCCCTCATCCCCCTACTCACAATCTTCAAAACATCACCACTACTCAGGTTATCCCACACTCCATCACTCGCAAACACAACCACGTCCCCATGTCTTAGCTCACACCCCATAACATCCGCATCCGCGGGAAAATCCATCAATTGTTCGCCCCCAAACTTCCTCGCCTGCTTTAGAACAGTCTCTGGCACCAAACTCAACTGATACGGCGTATTAAACGCATGAGTCTGGAACTCCGATGCCGCATGCACAGCATTGAGTCGCAATTGCACAAACCCGCTATCGCCGAGATTCGCAACTTCCATCGAGCCAGACGAGGACAGAAGCCCGACACAAGCGGTGCTGCCGCCTGCGCGAACTTTTCCAGACTCGCATATCAGGTCATATCCCTTTTGCATGAGGCGTCGAGCGGATATGGGAGCGGAATCGATGGTGTTGCTGGTGTATGCCGTGTAGGCCATGTATTCGCAGAAGCCGTGGGAGAAGTCGGATGGGTCGACTCCCGAATCTATCCAACCTCCAACGCCATCTGCGATGCCAAGGGCGATATCTGAGGTTTGTGAAATGGGCGCCACGAAAAAGGAGTCTTGCCCCGAGGCTGGCCGTAGCTGCGGGGGTTTCAGAGGGGCGGCGATGGCGTTGTAGGAATTGAACTGGGATACGTTCTTCACGGGATCGTAGTGGTATTCTTTCGAACAGTAGGAAGCGGATATACCATAAGTGAACTTCGGCGTCGAGTAGAATGGTTTTGTGGTGGAGAATTGGCGGAAGGGTGTTGGGCAGGTGGGATTTCGCCTCCAAGGCGCACTTTTTGAAAGGGAGGTCGTGGCTGATAGAGAGGAACGGTTTCGTGTCGATCCGATGATCGCAGATGCGCATATGCTTCGTTTTGATCGTATCAGACTCTTAGGAGCATGCGCTGCAAGAGCAAAACCTCTTGCACTGAAGGCCATGTTTGAATGTCTAATACGGAGATAAACAGACAAAAGAAAGCGCGAAGCCCGGAGGCTCGCAGAGGAGGTAATTCTAGATCAAAGAAAAAGTTTACACTTCCACCAACATCTTTTATCGTTGGCACCGTGGATTGGAGGAGGAGATTCTCAGTTGAGGTAATGTAATTGTGAAAGTTTTGGTTCAGGATTGGCACAAATTGTTTCGGACAAACCCAAACTTCGTCATTACACATCGGACATTTCGTTGAGTTATTCCGATATCGAAGAGCAGCCGTACATTCCCAATTGAACGAATCACATGCTTGGTAGGCGCAACATATCAAGGCAATATTTGCTTTTGGACTATAATACAGCTCCGTCTTGAATTATCCACAATAGCCTCAATGGGCTGGCCTCAAAGACCATGTAAAACGCCATACGATGAGTTTATATACCTTAATGTCAACCTGTTTGTTGGATCAACAACGCCATATGCAACACCAACCACTCGGTCTCCCACCAAACGCCGTCAAATGCACATATTAAGAGTAAGCTCCTCCCTATGAGCTTAGACATCTTCGAATTTCATGTCCTCGTCGTCATCTTCGTCTTCGTCAGGAAGGTCAGTATCCTCTCCGGGAGCAACAGCATCGCCAGCACCCTCATAGTTAGTAAGCTTATTTTCTGGCTTTAACGACCATTGTGTTGCAAAGCGACCGCTCTTTGCTAAGACCGCTACTTTCTCCAGCGTCTCGCGAAGGTATGCCTCTGGTTGCTGCAGTTCGGCACGTAAAGCTTTCATAGACCAGTAATTATATCTACGGAAGCAATCAAAGATTCTGTCGAGAAGCTCATTTTGTGGCATACGCGCCGTTTTCATGAGTTGTGGACGATTAGCACCACCAGCGTTTTTGGTTTTCTAGTTACGTTAGTATCGAAAATAGAGGTAAGTGTGGTCTGGTACTAACGATAAAGCCACCAAAGGTCTCCGAAGCCTTGATAGTACCTGGCTGAATGAAGCCATGGCCGTGCTCGACGTCTTCGTTCAGGAACTTCGTGCCGAGCTTGGGTTTCATGGCCTCCAAAGTTCGCTGAGCAAGGATGCGTTGCGTCTCTTCATTTTGTACGGCTATACAGTTAAGTTCGTGCACGATCCTTCCTGCAAGGGCAGTTTTCTCTACATGCTATGGTTAGCAAGAACAGCAGCATAGAAGAATCTAACATACTTGGAATCGCCTTGCGATATTGGGGCTGAAAGCGCCTATTTGGGTCCCATGGTTGCTTTGCTGCTGGCTTCTCAACCTTTGCGCGGGTAAGCCGTGCTGGCATATTCGCAGTCTCCAGGTCAAATTTCTGCCTCGATTTAGACTTAAATCCGGGAAGATCTTGCTCTGAAAAGATAAATGTATTCTTGACGTTCTGGTTTGTGACCTCCAAGTTGTACTCCTTCGGGACATTCTGGTGCTCTGCAATATTAGAATTCAGTAGCATGGCATAAGTTTCCTGCGCTTCAGTCAGTCACAGTTCAAGCAGAAAAGGAAATGCACCGGACCTTGAATGTGCCATCAGGCTTGCTTTCCCTGGAGTGCCGAATAGTACCAATCTGAATTTCAGCATCGAGGTCCTCACTGAGTCCATTCCATGCCTCCCACACATATTTAGGAACTCGGCCGAGCCATAATTTTTGAAAAGCCGGGTCTTCATTTATCGACATATCCCCAGCATCCTCGAAGATGTCCTCATCGTCCATAAACCGAGGAGTTCTGCCTGCCGCTTCGGGGTCGGGCTTGATAGCTGGATCGGCCATGGCGCGCGGTGTTGGAGGGTTTCCAGTTTATTCTGAACTTGCGAAATTGGGAAACTGCGAAGCTACGAAACTGCGAGTAGTTTGCAGTAGCGATTGGAAATCCTCTTGCAATATGTAGTCAGTACAGAGTCGGTGGGCATGAACAAAGATGCGGTTTAAGAATCCGCCTTTGTTGACCTCACTCGGAGAACGCCTGAAGAACGCCGCATTAACTCACTACTAGGTAACGATGAAAGATGCGATTGATCCGTGCACCGGAGCGGCATAACTATTACCCGTACTCGCGATATACAAGCGCTTCTTGATAGGCGCGCAAAATTAAGCGATAACCATTCCATCAAGGACGGCTTGTTCATTCTCTTCTGCTTCGAACTCCGTCACATACCATTTTCCAACATTCACTACTTGCAACAATTTGCGCATTTTAGTAGACTAAATCGCGATCTTGGTATTAACAAACAGGAACACATCATGTCGTCCGAGGATCAAGCTATTCTCGAAAAGATTAGCCAGTTAGCTGGTATGACTGCCCAAGGAGACCTATCGTCTTTGTCCATATCGGTTTTGATTCATAACTAATACGTGAGATGCAGGCCAGATTAACAAGCACAAGAATCAAAAGCCGTACGAACAACAGGAACGAACAACTTCTCCGGCGATCGCAAATAATCATGGAACACAACACCCGCATCACAATACCCATGGTCATGGATATCACCCTTATGCTACAAGTGCTTGGAGACCAAGTCGAGGGAGTTACAGAGGCTCATACTCTCCTAGAGGATATCGAGGTGGTCGACAACCGAGCATTGTCCGACATCGTACTCTTGTATTGAATGGCAATACTTCTACCCCTCCATCGCAACCGGACACTGGCAATGTTACGCCCGCCACCGACGAGAACGAAGCTCCCTCTTCTACAGGCTATATAACCAAAACCGATCGTCATCTTCAGTTGATAAATAAGTCATATTTCGAAAAGGACAGTCAAACTCGCGCCAAAGCTATCGAGGAGACCAGAAAACAAAGATTGAAACAACGAGATGATCGAGAAAAGTTGAAACTTAGCAGACATTTGCAACGTCTAGGCAATGGCACCAGTTCTTCAGCAATACAATCAAATGGAGCGAACAGCTATGAAGTTTTTGTTAATGGCATCCGATTCCAAGTTACGAAGAATGGTAGCAAGCTTGTGAAAGTTCCTGGTGAGAGTTCATCATCAAGCCACAGGGTGGTGCCGTTATTTTTTTCATTTTGCTCACTTGGTTCAGGCGACCTCAATTCCGCAAATGCCACCCCGAAGACCACGTTGATTTGCGGTGTTAAATTCCACAGAAGCAAGAATGGAAACATGTATCGCTCTGGCATAGTTAAAGCCACTAGGTATGGCGCAAAATGGAAGTGTCCAGCTTGAGTCTCCATGAGCTGACAAACAATGTTAAAGGAAACCCACGGTCGTCAAAATTGACGAGCCGTGTAAATCATTTACTACCACGGGTACCTCTTCTACAATCTCAAATTCAGCTCTTCGCTTTGTGCAACAGAGGAGGACCATCTGGGTGTCAGCTAACCACATCATATTTAGGTACATGCAACAAAGGACCAAGGTGTCGTTACATTCATGATGCTTCAAAGGTTGGAGTATGCAAAGATTTTCTTCTCAAAGGTTCATGCCCTAATGGAGACTCATGCGACTTGTCCCACGACCTCATTGCAGAGCGAACGCCAACTTGTTTGCATTTCGCCAAGGGAAATTGCTCGAATCCGGACTGCCGTTATACACATGTTCGTGTGTCACCAACAGCACTGGTTTGTCGCTCTTTCGGAATCTATGGGTACTGTGGAAAGGGAGCCACCTGCACAGAGCGTCACGTACACGAATGCCCAGATTACAGCAATACAGGAACATGTACCACGAAGGGATGCAAGCTTCCTCATCGCCTCAAGGCTAGTGTTATTCGTAAGAATGCAAATGCCGGAGCGTCCGCCGAGGACTCCAGTGACATATCAAGCGACGAGGAAGACGAGATTGATAGTGATGACGTCGATTCAGATGCCATTGATGAAGAGTTCTTCGGCAATGATGACGAAGAAAAAGACCTTGAGATGTCGAACCAACAGGATTATGTTCACTTCTCCTGAGCAAGAACCACACTAACATAGATTTGACTACACGTTGAAATTTCTTTCGGCCATACGGAATGTTTATGTCCTACAATCAAGTCATCGATACTGCCAAGGCAAACGCCCATTCTCTTTCACATGCACTTGTTTTCTCTTGCTTTTGGTATCTCGCTATCTTATGACTATACGCCTACATACCTTGGCGTTATGTCTATTGCCTGTTGCTATTGGCTATTGACTGGTTTCAGTATGGGCAGGCATTAGTTTTGGAATACCCCGATTTGGATGTCTGCATGCTTTTGCATCTGGGGCAGTGGACCCTGGTGGCGTTGAGAGATATTATTTCATAGGGGAGGAAGAAAATAAATGCAAAGAATCAAAGAATTGTATTGGATTGACTTTCTGTGTGATTCAATTGTGTCTTGATTTGAATCAACTTGTTTCACGAATCCCCATCCTCGTGCCTATCTATCTGTGTCTCTCTACCCTATCTCTCAAGGTATCCGTGGAGCAACGGTACATCCCACCTAATCATACAACATGGCCAATCCTCTACGAGTGAAGCCTATCGTCAAACTCAGAAGGTCCTTTGATCTTCGTGATCACTTATCCAATCACGGGGTCCGCGCTCTCCACATCCCGTATTCCCAATCACTTGATCTTCTGATTGTGATTGATGATCACAGCTTCCTACAAATCGTCGTGATAAGTTAAGCATTTCTTAGAGGAAGAGGCTCCAGCTCACTTGTACCAAATGGGATCCTCCTGCAGCATCTGTAACAGATATCTGCAAGTTGCAGAATCGGCTTTTCCTATCCGAAGAGGAACCAGATGGTTGGATCGGGACTTGGATGTGGTGTGGGTGGGTGGGTAGGTAGGTAGGTAGGTCCTGGATGATGCCCGGATAGGGTAATGCAGGAGGGAGGAGTTGGATGGAGGTTTAGATGTAGATAGACTGAGAGATAGTCATGAGGATCGTCTAGTGGAGGGAGAGGGAGAGGATCAGGGAGATGGTATACCCGATTGAGATATTCCGTTTGAGGATTCCTGTCGCCGACTTGGAGAATTTTTGAAGATATCGACCTATAAGTTATCCATTTACAGTTGCAGATATGCATACATGCATGCCCTTTAAACTAGTATTAGAGTATATCTCTGCGCATCTATCATTCCCACTCTATCCTCGCGCCAACCGCATTTGCTCAATATCATACCATACCTGCCTGCACTATATCCGCACAGCAACCAAGAAAACCACCCAGCGTACGTGCTAAAATCCCCGACCCGCCAAGTCCCGTCTCGTCTTTACAGTATGCACCACGCAAGTCCCTACATGAAAGACTCCATTTCTTGATATCTTGGCGCAACATTTTTTTTTTCGCCCGCGAAGCGCAATAGCCCATAGGCGTCTTTTGCTTCGACGTGCATACTTTCACCGCTTTGGGACGCATCTAAACTGCTCGGTCTACACTGTTGCGGATGGGATCATGACTCGACGGAGCTCGGAGTGCTGGTGGAGACGCAGTGCGTTCTGCTTGGAGGGGGAGGGGGGTGCGGATACTCTGCAGTATCTACACCGCCACTATGATATTGCTTGAGAGGGGCGTGGCTTGATCGTGTGAGGTTCGCAGGATATGATATGATATGATACGGTATTCTTTGGGTAACTTTTTCGTGATCTGCCTGCTCCGATGATGCTTAGTACCGTAGAGGTAATCGGCAGGTAGTACAAAGCAGTAAGTAGCAAGTACATCCATAAGTGGGCATACAAGTACTTCGTACAGTATATCCAGCCGTGTGTGGGGTTTGCTCTGCTCAGCTACTTACTACTTTAGGTACTTACTGTACATGTACATGTATATTTGACAGGACTCCCTTCAAGCAGACTAATTTAGAGCACAGAATGGATACTGATTCTGATATGTCTGTCTCTGCTTTCGACATCTGAATGTTTCAACTTTATTACGCTCGTATTTTTGTGGAATGTCTCCGGATTTTGCGAAGATAAATGTGCGATGCTATGCGGCTTTTGTCTTATACGAAGTACATACAGTAAGTTAGGAAGTGGAGTGGAAAGACAGACGTGATTTGTGTTTCAGGTGATATCGATATCGATATCATGGGGAAAGACTAGGTCTACCTACCTAGAACTGTTCTGGCAAAAATGAACTACCTGCCTTTTCGTCGGATTGATTTTCGTACGAATTTACCAGAGTAGGTAATAGATGTCTCACCCCATCATTCCAAATCGAGTCAACTATCAGACTCCACAACTATCCGCTCGTCCAAACACAAAAATCAAGAAAAACAAGAATACTCAATTCCCCAAAGGAGAACATATAGCTGTAAATACTGTCTAGCCCAGTTGTGCCATAGCTACCCGTAGCAATACAAATAAATAGTCTCGCAAACTAACTAACTAACCATCCGGCCCGTGCCATCTCTCTACTGTAGCACAGTACCAGTAGATTCGGACGGAAACCCCTCCCTCCATTCAATCTCCTCCCATTCCTCCCTTCCCAATCCAATCACAGCCCCTCCATCCCCCTCACCGCTCTCCGCGCTCCGTGCGAGCAAAAAAAAAAAAAACTTGCAAAGAAGGGTTCGTCCGACGCCGACCGAGTACAGTACTCACGAACGAACGCCGAGCGCGGGGGGAGACTCAGCTCAGCGCAGTATGTAATTTCAGCTGCAGGGTGGGGGCCTCGCCCGGATATTGGGAAATTTTTCTGGAATTTTTACAAATTTTCGCTGCGTGCGTGGGATTGTGCCGGCGGTGAAGACGCCGGTGACGACACGGAGGGGTTCCGGGAACTGGTACTTTACTTTACTTACTCAGGTACGGGGCCGAAAAGTAGGGTAGGTTCGAGCCCTACTTCGGAATCTAGAATTGGGATGAAAAGGGAAATAGGGAGTGTGCAGTGATGAGCAGTTTGTGGCGAGTGGGTGGCGAAATATCTCTTCTTGGCTTGAGGGGTCGCGCTAGCTAGTCAAGCGGACGGCTTTTGAGTTTGGGGATCGACGTCGCGTATATCCGAGCGATGGATGGTTGAGTGGCCGTTGCAGTGCAGTGTAGTCGAGAGGTAGGGGATGGTTGCCCCTTTTCGGGGTGGGAGTTCGGAGAGGGGAGTTCGGCGAGGAAACGCGGGGAGAGGGAGTAGCATGCGGGTTTATTCATCCTAGCTGCGTTCTTGTGGACGGTCTCGGGGTTGGGAGGGCCGATGGTGATAGTTGAGAAGCTACGGGTATTTGCTGTGAGCTATTATGCCGTGAGGAAAACCCTCGTCTGGCCCGGCTGGCGACGATGAGGGGTCGCGGCGAGAGACCCTTAAGTTTAGGGGCACTAGCGGCGGTTAGTATATGGTATCCTCAAGTCTAGTTGCTTGGGATAGCTGCCTGGGATAGCTCTCAGCATTGTCAGTAGATGCAAGAGCCAGGCACAAGTTCTACAAGATATCCGCCTCAGGATCTAAGTCCCAATTCTTAGTCTCTCCAAATGCCTACATGCGCGGAGCATGCTTGGTCTGATACTAAATAGAGAGAAAATGCAAGTGTATATTCGCTATATACCAACCAGCATCTCATATTCTACTCTAATCCAATACACCCGGTATACATCTAAGTTCTATAGCAATTGTATGTCAACTTTTCTTTTCCCTCAGAGCCAAGAAGTTTTTCGCTCCAGTGGCTCCTCCAGAGTTTTTATTCACGCAGCTGAGAAGGTTTGCACATGGGCATTGAGAAAGGAAGTAGAAGTGAAAGTATGACATCTTTCCTAGTTCTTGAAGGGGATCTTTACCATGATATTTAGGGGCGATAGTAGGAATATACAGGTATAAGAGCACAGCCAGCTACGATGACAGAAAGTGCCATGCCAGGAATAGGAGAGTCGAGTGAATCCTCTGTTAAGGGAGAAGAGACTCACACAAGGACGGAGTAGAAGCCTATGGTAAATCCAGAAGAGTAAAAGCACACTTCTATCATTCGAACGAGAGACCATTCTCACCAGCCAAGAGCACCGCATGCATCATCATCACCAACGCGGCTCACACTTTCGAGAGGCAACCCCGAGCATAGGGGTCAAGGAGCAAGAGGAGCATAAAGAATAATGGGTTACGCAAACAATCAAGAGACGTTGGAAGTGCCAGCCGCTATTTGCAACCTCGTCCACCATGGCTCCTATCTCCTCAAATTGGGACTTAACCAGGACTACATTCCATTCTCCTTCAACCTGTTTGGGCTACATCAGTATGATGTGATGATAGTCAGTCAATGGAAAGCCTATTCGTGCATTCCATCACTTGGTGAACTCCTACGCCGACTTCCCGTTGATCTCACCCTACTCGATTCCATCTCGCCACTATGATGAAACCCAACAATCGAGGCGAAAGCTCTGACTCTGATAGAAGTAGAAGGAACCCATGGAGACGGATAACCCGCACGCGTAACTGACTGCAGAACCCGTGTGAGACTCACCTCACCGCCAAAGATGTTTATTCGATAGACATCATCCAATGCAACATGACGCAATCACTCCTCTTAAGATGTCACTGCCATAGCTATTCTGGGCGATGCCATCAACGTTCTTACCTTTACGATGGGAACTGAAAAGTAATCCTTCATACCAGGCAACAAAGCCGAGTGCAGAGTCCCCCTTTTCCCCATACGTAGTCAGCACGAATGGGATCCAGCTGCTTCCTCCTGCAACTATTCCGGCAATCCGTAAAGAGACATGGCCGAACAGGGCATATGTCTAAAAACAGACGCCCACGCCCACGAACGAACGAACCCAGCCAGGAGAAAAGGTAAGCGCCAGACCGGAGATGCCGATTCGGCGACTTGCAGGACGGAAATCAGGTGATTGATTCATCTTGAAACTCCCAAACCCCAAGCATGGGACGCCCACCAGAGCAGCTTTAAAATTGAGACACTGGAGCTATGCATTTCGACCTTTGCATGACGGGTGAGCAGATCACGGGAAATTTCTAAGTGGTCTACTCTAATCCACCCACCTAGTTCAAGACAGCGAGTGGATACGCAGAGCAGAGTTGAGATCTGAGGATGGGTGGATTTGGTGGGACACGAGCGAGCGAGCGACGGAAACGAGAGACAGGCAGGCGATCAAGATGCACGTATCCGGTTATCTCTCGGGGAGTTTTTTTCCTTTCTCCTCTTTCTTTGATAACTCGTAATTTGTCTCATTATGCCATATCCCATCCCATGCCCACTTTAGAGTTTTTTCTCCATGACGCCGATTAGCTATATCATGTCAAGGAGCTTCGTAATAATAATAATACAGTACGGAAGGAAAAGATCGTTAGGAAGGAAGGGGGCTCCATAACGCCCCAGGGAGAGCTTGGATCAAGAGCATCACTCAGCTGAGAAACATAACGATTCGCGATATTTCGCCTTTGCCCGGCCAGCCAGCTCGAACCCAGGAGCTACCTAAGGTTCATGTCATGGACCATGGTAGGTCATGTCATTAGTCCTACGTCGTGTATGGAGGGGGAACATCTTTTTACGAAGCCATGCGCGGACATGAAACACAGACCGACAATCCTGCTGTTCCCTGATGTCCTACGGTTGGTGGCTTCGCCTGTTTGGTTTTCCGAGCTAGGTTCGGATTTAGACATGATGTTGCTAAATAAAATGTAAACATGCGGTGAAGAGAATTTTTGGAGTTTTGGTACGCTGCTCGATTGGAGAGAAAAAAAAAGAAGTTTGTATCCCGCGGCTGCGCGGGTAGTCCCATTTGACAGTTTCTTTTCCCTGGTCCTCTCCTAGACTCCACCGAGAGGCATGAAGGACGGAGTACCCAGATGAATGGGCCTATGGGTTTGATGGGAGAGGGTCTGGGAGGAGGCTCATCGTGTCGAAGGATGGAATTGGATGGTTCTCACGATGCGCGTCGTACCCCTCGATGTCTTCCCTCGACGGCAGCTCAGCTTTCCTCGATATTTTCGTGATGTCCATCCATAACCTTACTCCATACTCCGCCGTAGTGGTACCAACGGCAGAATGACCAAATCCCCAGCCACTTCAATTCTCCAATGGCCGTAGTGCATGATGGAAAATCAGGATTGGACTTGTGGACTGGTGGATTGGTGGATTGGTGGATTGGTGGATTGGTGGACTGGTCGATGATAGCCTTAGGGTTAACCCCACTCAGGTACATCCGTAGCGGCGTCGAGGCAAAGAAGGCAAACTCGAGCCACTACCAAACTCAAATTCCTGCGCCGTCCATAAGTGGTGGTCGAGACAGGCACTGGTAGGGAACAGCATTTAGAGAAAGAAGAGAACCCTTGAAATCGTAATAACATACTCGAGTAGGCAATAACAGCAACCCAGCAATACAGTAGTTTACCCGATGTTTTCGAGCAAAGCGAAACGAAGTAGAAAAAACAGAGCTTCGAAAAAGATTCTTCCAAAGTTCTAGACTGAAAAGCTTACCGAGTTCCGAATCGAAGACATGGAAATTTGCGTGGATCATTCGCAGGTCTCCCCCTCGATCCAAGCGTTCCTCGCTCCCAGGAGCTTCCCCTCCCAGTTGCGATATATCGCCCGCTCTTAACGTTCTCCTGTGCGTCGAGAACAAAAACCAAATAAATTGCATGCCGTCATACGCGCAATCATTTTCATGCGCCGTGGGACCGGCCTTTTCTACGGAGTGAAACTAGTTGCAATTGCACATGGGATTTCCGGAGCTCTTGTGTATGCGAGAGCTATATGCCGACGGCTTTATCATTCGAAGAGATTTTGAAATGACGATGGTGATTTTCCGGGACTGGGAAAAGAGCGGTTGGGAGGGGGGGAGGGAGCATGGTATTCGCATTGACATTGGGAACACAAGGCTCGCGTTTCGCTCTCTTCAGGCTCTCACCGATACCAGTTCGTCTCAACTCGTCCGAATAAGGTAGGCTTAGGCCCTTGTTAGAGGCTGGTTTAGGTAGACATACGGTGCTACTAGCCCTACAACTACCTGGATAGAGGAGGGTTGCTTGACTTATGAACCTTGCAGGTTGGGAGTGGTGTGAGAGAGCATAATCTACATGTCTGATCTGATACGTTTCTTTGGTCTCCTCATGTGCCTGCCTGCCTGCCTTGCCGGTCTGCCTTCCTACCGCCGTGTCTGATGAGGTCCTTCCCGCCGCTGCTCCTGCACTGCGCTGCGCTGCGATTCCGGCACCACCAAGCGGGAGACGAGGTCTGTATCCACCCGGGCAAAGGCTCAGCGTATGAAACCGTACCATAATCTTACTTTACGATGTGGAAGCCTACGCCTACGCCTGGGAGTGTAAAACATTGCGATTGCATGCCTCTATCGCCAATGAACCGCTTGCCCTACTCTTTCAAACTTCCGTGTCGTGAGAAAGGAGTTAGATTGGGCACAGAAGATGATTTGATTAGGTAGGTAGCTAAGTAATTGTATCACCTATCATCTGAGGCTGTACTGTACATGACTTCTGAGGCTTCGTAATTGCGATACTGCATCTGCGGCCACATCGAGCGGCCGGCTTGTTGTAGTGGTGAAGAGGGGAGGAGAGCGAATGTGTGGACGGAGGTGGCTAGCTAAAAACCTGCAAATCACCGATGGCCGAGTGGGATGGGCCGACCCCGAGAAACTTTGGGAAGGTTAGGAGGCAGCGTGGGCTGGGTGGGATGACGGCATGCTATTGCTCAATTCTGGGTGTGCCGTCGGTTTTGGCTTTCTTCACGATCTGACCATGATCATGAGTTTTATCTGGAACGGAACCCGAGGACAGGAGTGTGGCTAGAACCGGTCGACTACGACAGGATAGGCTAAGCGAACGGTCGAGGAGACGGTCGAGGAGGGAAGGGGATTTGGGTCTTACGAGTAATGGATGATTAATGACCTTCACTGGCTATTTACTTACCAATTAGGCACTGTTTACCATGGTGAGCGACACGCGTGATCCGTAAAGTGACCGTTTTTGAGGGCAGAGCGATTGCCTCAAATCAATGATTGGTGTTTGTGCTTCTTTCTTACAAGCCAAGCCTAGTTTGACTATTCGACTATTTCACGGGACGACGGGAATTTATTCTGTTTACAATCGATTTGGGGGTTCAAACTTCCCAATGACAGCTGCTGCTAAATGCTGACCAGGATCGAAAAACAGAGCTATGCAAGATCGAGGTTGGTGAACCTATCGTGTCTTTCATTTTGGTGGGAGCATGCAGCACTTCCTGATATCCATAGATGCCCAACCTGATGAGAGCAGGGGATGGAGAGGAGCCAAGAGCAGAACCCTGGTTTTCTTATGTTCGTTTCCTATCCCTCATGACATTCATTTTCTTTGATTTTTCTTTTTTGGAAGCTCCGATGCGATGGGATGGATGGGGGGATTTTCCAACTTTGCATTATTTCCAACTCCCCATTTCCATTAACCGTTAAGTTAATGATTCAGTCTCTTCTCGTCGCTCCAGTCAGGACTCAGGACCCCATGCTAGGCCGATATCACGATCTACCTCCAAAGTACTTTGTGCCAGGGAGGGGGAAATGTATCGTAAGTAACAGTTTACAATGCAGCAGAATGCAGTGAGAAAACGAAGAGCCGACAGTTAATG
Source organism: Rutstroemia sp. NJR-2017a WRK4 (assembly GCA_002946385.1). Taxonomy (NCBI): domain Eukaryota; kingdom Fungi; phylum Ascomycota; class Leotiomycetes; order Helotiales; family Rutstroemiaceae; genus Rutstroemia; species Rutstroemia sp. NJR-2017a WRK4. Next base: position 96,464 of record NJPR01000123.1, on the reverse strand, counting down.
CTACCTAACACAAGATAGTGGTAGGTCGTAGTGCAGGATAATATAATGTCTTGATAATCATTTGATGACTAGGACTTCCCAGTATACGATACGATATCCTTCTCGCCTGGGCTTCCCGTATCGCACATCGCACATCGCACATCGCGCACATCGTACTTTAGGTGCGCTCGTAGAATATTCCAAGAAAGATTGCCGATGGTGGAGAAAAGGAAAAGGTTGAACTACCCCGAGCTTTTTCTCATTCAGCCTGTCATGATCCCAGAACATGGCATGAATAACCAATCAAACCATGGCCCCACGTTCTACTCCGGCCGAATCTCTCGCTCTATCCTCGATGGGTAGAAACGGACGATAAAAAACGACAATGTTATTGTTCGACCTTTCATATTCGGTAAAGTTCTGGAGATGCAAAAGAGATGCGAAAGAGATGCAAAAGTCATGCAACTAAACTGCATGTCCGTAGCTCTGCAAGTAGGTAAATCATTAGCACCCGCACTTGCCTTTGCTTTTTCCCGCTCCCATACATACAGACTACGGTGCCAGACATACAGTAGTGTTGTTTACTTTTTGGGATGGAGAAGGTAGATGTTTTCCATTCCTGTTTCCATTTGCCTTTCCATATGAATCATTTCCGTGGGATATCAGCGTGTGGGATGATTGTGTCGACGACTCTGTATGGTATGTGACCGTGAGTGAGCACATTTCGTGGGCAGAACACACTCAATTTGGGAGAGGGGGAGGGGTTCTGGCATGTATGTCTCTTCCGAAATAGCAATAATATTCACGTCGAGTTTCATTATTTCCGCTTCCGTAAGGACTGGTAGCTGGTTTAGTCAGGCAGTCAGTCCGTTTGTTAGTCAGACCTCGCAGAACTTCCTCACATTTTCCGGTCGCTCTCCCTCTGATCTTCTGCTCCACAAATATACTCCCTTGAACCTTTCGGGTAGCACGTAAGAAAGCTTCCCCCTCCATGGCTGCTTGGCTTGGGTATGACCCAATCGTCATGCAAGCAGAGATCGAGGGAATGAAGAAAGAGGGATGGAAATTAAGAATAAACTAAGAAGTAGCGTCCATCCATGGCCGAATATTATTACTATACTGTGCAGCAGATTATACAAATTTACAGTAATTTATGGTAGGTTCGGTGGTTATTCCATGAATCCATGGCATGGGCCGGGAAGGGAAGGGAACTAGGAATTCTGCCATCTGCCATCCCATCTCATCTGCCCATCCCATCTGCCAAAAGGAAATGCTAATGCTAATGCGCATACGGCTAACGCTGCTAACGGTATTTTATCCTCTCCTGCATACTTCACGCCGTTCCAGTTTTGGATTTATTTCATTTTACTTTTGATTTGCTTCCTCCTCTTCTCTGCTTTACGTTGATTCGGGTTTTGCAGGAAAGGCAACTAAACGTGCTCCTCTACAGAGCATGTACTACTGCAGCTAAAATCCGTCAACTGCGACTTGCTGCTACTCGCTTCTACTCGCTGCTCCTGCGGCAACAACTCCACAACCTTTTTCTGCTCCGCTGCTTGCGCTATCCTGCACGACCTCTTCGATCACCATACGACCCAACATCATACCAACCTTTCCTCTTTCAAGCTGTTGTACCTCCAGACTCCACTTGGCCTTTCTCTCCACCCACCGACCTAACCGTACCTCAAACCCTTCGCATCCATCCTCAGTACCACCAAAAACCAAGACCCGTACTATCGTACTATCCCATCTAACATCCATACCATCCATACCATCCTTACCTGACCTTACCTAACCTTCTTACCTGACTTACCTTACCTTGCCGGACCCCGTCCACCCCTGCTTGTCCATACCAATCCCACACCTATCCATACCGACCAAGATCCATTCTTCTGCCTCCTCTGTTTGTGTGAGTTTCTGCCGTACCATATCGGAACCTGGATCCAGATTTCCACCATCCACCACTCCATCGTCTTGTCCCTCTCACATCTCACATATGTAGTGAGGATTTCCCACTTCAAAAAGGACCCCTTCGAAGATCAAAAAGATCACAAAGATCAATTCTTTACCCATCAACATCCTCAACCACACATCCACACGAGATTCCTCTCTGTTTGTTTTTGTTTTTTCTTTGAAAGAATTAAAACAAAACATCCAAGAGACATCCTCATCACCAATATCACCATCATCATCATATCATATCATTTACTCCTCTATCCCGATAATTTCAAGTTTTCGTGATCGTTGACGACCGATAACTTTTATCCTTCTCTCACCGCCACTATCACTATCACTATCAATTATCAACTCTACCCCCATCTCATCCGAAAATAACCTTCGCTTCCCTCAGCCCACTCCTCTTTTATAAACCAACCCACCAACCCACTTCCCTCACAACTCCAAAACATACATACATCAACCTCCTCTCCTGCACATACATACCCGCAGTAATATACCCATTAATTACTCGCGATGGCTGCCTACTCAATGCACAACTACTACCGACAGTCGTCGTTATCGCTCGACACTCAAACACACAACTACTTCGAGGAGGAAGAAGGAAGCATCCTTGATGAGAACATCCTCGACCACTCCGCTTTAGATTCCGGCTTAGAGATGTCCCCTCCCATGGGCAACAGCAGACGGGAATCTTTCGCAGTATCTTCGACTTTGTTTTCGCCCAAGGGTGATGAATGGCAACCACACGTTGACATGCAACCAATGGCTTCCAACAATCCTTTCGTCGAGCACAACAGCAACAACCCCTTCATGCGTATGGACGCTGCTCAGAACTCCACCTACGGTCACTCAAGTCACGGATGGGGTATGGGAAACAGTTCGGGTATGAGCACACCTATGCAAGGCCACGACGGACTTCCATCTGACTTCGAGGTCAATGTTCCTATCTTCCAACGCCCAGTTCAGACTCCATTCACCAACCCTGGCAACCATCAACTCCCCATCTTCTCCGCAAACGCAAACAACGGTTCAAGCCATCCATCTCCACAAAAGGATTGGGCCGTGACCGACGCTATGGATCACCGCATGCCGAAACGCATGCGACCACATAGCCCAACATTGCGATCGCACCCCGAGATGACCAGAAGAGGTGATGGTATCCGAAAGAAGAATGCTCGCTTCGACATCCCAGCTGAGCGAAACCTCACCAACATCGATCAGCTCATCGCTCAATCAACCGACGAGCAGGAGATCAAGGAGCTTAAGCAACAGAAGCGATTGTTGAGAAACAGACAAGCTGCGTAAGTTCTCAATTAATTCACATGATCAACAATCATCACTAACATTGTTCCAGGCTCGACTCCCGCCAGCGCAAGAAGCAACACACTGAGCGTCTCGAAGATGAGAAGAAGCACTACACTGCTTTGATCAACGATCTCGAGGAGGACTTGGCTGAAGCGAAACTTGCTTTGGATGAGTTTGCTCGTAAAGAGCAACACTACCAACAGTACATCGAGGCTTTGCAGATGGAGAAGGAGGAGATGGTGCGAACACACACCCTCGAAACCGGAGACCTCCGCAAGAAAGTCAGCGTCCTCACCGACCACATGCAGAAGATGGAGAGTACCGCTATGTCGACTGTACCCAGCTCGACTGGCTTCTCTGCTGACTACTCTGACATGGACGGTCTGAACATGGACGGCAACTGGGATAACATCTCATTCCTTAACGACTTCTCTATTGAGTCTGAAGTTAAGGTTGAGAACTCTTTGGTTCCCGCCAAGAAGGCCGAGACTTCTCTTCTTAGCGAACCCGAGAAGCCAGCTGCCCAAGGCTTGCTCTTGATGTTGCTCCTTGTTGGTGCCTTCGTCGCCTCAAAGGGTACTTCCCCAAGCATTCCAACAATGCCAGATGATGTTCGTGCCGCTTCCGCATCTCTTCTTGAAGATGTTTTCAAGGATGCTGGCATCCAACACTCTGCTTCTGGTATCTCGGATGTCACCAACGCAATCGCTCCTATGCCATCTGGTTCCTGGTCAACTGCTCAAAACCCTTCTATCGGCGGTAACGCAATGACTGGTGTTGTATCTTCCACTCTTGGAGATCTCGCCAACTCCTTGTCGCAACCCACCGAAGAACAGAACAACGAACAAGTCTTCTCATTGTCTGCTGCACAATACAATGGCTTGACATCTTCTGATTTCCTCGAAAATGCGCCCGCGACCCGATCAACTTCTCAAGGACGAAAGAATCTCGGTGAATCACTCGCAGCTATGCGATTAAATTCCAAAAAGTCGGCCGCAGAAGTTTACACTCGCTCGTTACTCTGGGACCAAGTTCCAAGTGAAGTAGTGAGGAGGTTCGCCAAGCTTGTCGAGGAATGCAATTCCAGGAACGGTCAAGATGAGTGCGATTCATCAGTGGCTTAATTAGCTCAACCAAAATTTGTCAAAAAACTACTTAACTTCGATAACATCTTTTACCACGGGTTTTATACGGCTTCATTGCGATCAGAGAATTTGTTGCTCACGCAGCTTCTTGTTTTTTCTTGAGATTTCTACTTGTCTTGGAGCGAAATAGCGAGCGTTTGAATTTTGTTGCTTTTGGATTTTCATTAACGGCTTTATGGTTTACGGCAATGGTTTAACAAATTGGTTATGTCTATTTCCTATTTTGCATCATCGATCATAGTTAGCGACGGGTCATCAAACTTGAGGGTTTTCTTATTTTCATTATTACTTTACGCCAGTCATAAGACGAACATCAGCTCGCAGCTGGACAGGGGAATACATATTGTATATTTTGGACGGCTTAATGGAGGGGTTTTGGATTCTCTTGGACTGGACGGATCGGAAGGGATGGGTTACATACCCTTACACACCACGCTATGGCTAGCAACCATTTCCTTTTACTCATATCATCATTACGACAACGTTATCACGAACCATTTCATGACTATTACAATACTACGACTTTACAAAAGATACACTCTATCACGCAATTTTTACACGCAAATACCCCTCCAAGTTTGTTCACACGGAGCGTTCACTTCTACACACGATCGATGATTCCATATACACGCATTTACAGTTTTATGAAGTCTAGTCTTCTCACTCATGATAGAAATGAATCATGACCAGAAGATGTTACTACCTCACGGTAGCATATCATGAATTCGAAACGAAGCACCCACACCGACCCGATCGTCTCACAATCGGGGTTTTTCTATCCAAATACCTCTTCTCGGATTTCAATTGTCAATTGGGTTTTGACACGGCGGATTGTTTTTCATTTTCAGGGTGCTTCTTTTGGCCTTTTTGTATTTAGTTCCTTTCTCTTAACTGTCAATGGATTTGGATGTGGTTATTGGGAGGATACTATGTATTTAATTAACTTCAACCTTTGACAAGAAACAGACAGGGAAAAAAATACAAGAAAAACAAAAGAAACATGATATTTTCATGATCAAACTTCAATTCCTTCACTTTGCAGAGATGATTCCATGTGATGTGATTTCTATGATGCTAACAATGACTCTGAGGAGGGTGTGACAATGACCTCTGACGAATTCCTCACTGTCATGGGATTTGTCTTTTTCGTATGACATAGTGTAATATCCTTCATGTTTCCCTCCATGTTTCCCTTACGATTTCTCGAATGTTTGCCTATCTCACGATCATTTCCATCACTACTCACTCCCCTTCTCCTTCCGTTCGTTCCCTTCTCTCTCACCAACCAAACATCTTCTCCACCAGAATCATCCATTTGTTTCCCTTCACCACACACAAACCCCTCCAGCTCCGGGCTCCCCACAAAACCCTCTCCCCAAGCACCAACCATCATCTTCCCCGCAATCCAACCAATCTCGTCCCACCAACAAACACAACGTCTTTTTTTCCCATTTTTTTCATCCCATCTCCCTCCGTCATCCAATCACTCACTCTACCCCTCCAAAACATGAAACGTAGACCCGGTTTTTGTAGCCCCGTATACGTGTTACTGTACTTGCGTTCTTAGTTTCGTTTCATGTTTGCGCTGCGCTGTGTTTCAGCTTTGCAAGACGTGCAGACAGGTGCAGATGTAGAGGGGAACGTCATTGGGAGGAGGGGCTAATGTGTATGTATGAGAAGATGGTTAGCTGGGTGAGTGGGTGCTTGGGGATGGGTTCGGATACTCCCTTCTGAAGCTTGGCTGGGATGGATGAAGAAGAGTACAGTACAGAGAAAACAAGACCCTTACCTCATCTCATCTTTCCCCTTGTATAAGTTACGAACTATACCTATTCCCCTCAACATGACCTCGCATCGCATCGCATCGCAGTGCAGCGCATAGCTGCGCATGTACATACACATCGTCATCACCACGGCCCCCACTCGAAAAAGTTTTCTCCTCCCTCTCCGGGCCCCCAGCATTCGTTTACCCTCGAGTCAGTATGTTGTTCACCGCTGTGCTGTGCTGTGTATGTACATCATAAGTTTTTTCCACTCCACTTGATAACTTATGTACTCTACTTACGCATGTATGCATTTTCTGCTGCCGATTATGCATGTGTATGCTGTAGGACGCGGATATGTATGTATGTGAAGGGAATGGAGGTTTCGAATGCTTCGAGAAGAGTTCGTTGCAGGCGGTGAGGGCTGCACTTCACTGCTCATGGTTAAGGTAAGTTACTTTAAACTACTGTGATATAGGAAGATGGAGATGTACTCTGTAGGAACCTGGATATTGCATCGCATCGCATCGTCTGCTGTATAGAAGAAGAAGACGGGATATAGTACACACACACACACACACACACACCATACATGCGTATTTGTGGAATGGCATTTTCAGTCTTCCATGCTTAGGACAAGACGCTATTACTGCTATGCCAATGCGTACGTCGACTTGGACAATGTGTACTTGCATGTACTGTACATACACATCTACACTAAAGTAACGTCAAGTACTACTGCTACTGTGGTTGAGTTGTATTGCACTGTACCTTCTCTGCCTACCTTCCCGCGTTGCATACATACACATACATCTAGACACACACACACAAAGTACCTCTCCATCTCCATCCCCCTACATACGCTCTCAACGCCGTCGTCGCATCATCTCTTTCACATATGCACCGCACCCTCCATACATCAAGCCCACCCCATCCCTAGGAGACAACTCCTTCCTCCGCAGAATAGAACATAGCGAGTTAGAATATTGTCCTTTCCGTATTTCCTTTGTTTTCCTATTTCGGTATCCGGATATATGTCATGCTAAGTTACTTGGAATTCTTTAACTAAATCGTGGATATGTAAGTTAGGGGTGACAAGTTAACTAGAGTTAAAAATCTAATCGAGTTAATTATACATGCAATACTCTGTAAGAAAATAGCTAGATAGATAGATAGACACTTGTACAAGTATTTCTCATAAATCAAAGTACCAAAAATACAAGTAAGAACTCAGTTAAATCCTCCAAGTAAGTTACATACAATATACACAATTCCAACATGCCCGTTATTTTTAGCCCTCGCCTCACCTCTCTCATCTCTCCTCCCCGGAGTAAGTATCCTCCCCGGAATAAACTACGCCGCTGAGGCACATACATGACAAGCCCCATCTCGCCCGTTTTCCACGTCAAGAGTGCAGAGACAACCACTCACAAGCGATATCAAAATATGAAAACTTCAGCCTCACTCAGTCTTTTATTCTGCGCCGCGGAAAGCGTCGATGGCATCGGGCGAGTGAGGGGATGGATGGACTATCTGGAAGGATCGGCACGAGGGAAGATAGTATAGATGGCTGTGCGAATGAATGAACGAACTCAATTGACTCAATTTGACTGCCCAAGTAACTTTCTAAGTAACACACTCGACCCAAACAGCTCCCCAGAAACCCAACCCAGCGCAGCGGATCAGGATCAGGATCAGGATCCCAATCCCAACGCGAAGGAAGAAAGCGACTGGTCATCCATAACCTTAACATTTTCAGCTCGTACGAAAAGAACCAAAGGGAGTACAGGACGCGAGATAGACGACGGCAAGAGAAAAGTATATCGGGCCCGGGCCGGTGGCTGGCTGGCTTGTATGGTAAGATCTCTGTTGTCTTCCGACTCCGTGCCGTACCGGACGGAGTGAGAGGGGGAAGGGGGAGGGAGGTAGGTACTAGTCTCGTGTGCTCTGATCTGGGCTGGTCTGATCTGGGGGTCATTGTAATACAGTAGTCAAAGTATTACTCGTAGTACATACATACAAACATACAGTAACCAAGACGCAAAATATCAGAAACGAAAGAGAGCAACGAATCAGAAAAATCGCCACACGCCACTCTCCTCTACCATACCAAGCAACAGCAACAGCAGCAACAGCCCAAGGTCGGACAAACCACGCCAAAGCCAGCCAAAATCAAGATTCCAAAAAGCCCAAAACGGTTATCCGTAAGTATGTACTTCTTACGAGTTTTCCTTGCCCCGCTACTACGGTACAGCTACTGTACTGTGCCACATCTCAGCAGAAACATCAGCCCGCCTCGCACGTCTGCGGTATAACGTGATAGCTTCCTTGCCAAGCCCCCAAGTCAGGCTTTTTTCGAACTTCGAACAAATCACCAGTATCGTGATATCTGCCTTCTCCAAGCAAATCAGGTGAGAGGGAGGGATAAACTTCCCTTCCCTTCCCAACTCGCGACCGAGAATATCCCGCCTCGTAAGTGTTTCATATAATACCAATATCAAATCAGATCACTCGCGCTGGCGCACGAACCCCGAGGTATTTTAATTCCATGGCTTTTTGAGATGGAATTTCCAGAAATTATGTTATCCGCCGCAGCCAGCCCCAAGAGCCAGCCCAATAAACCCCGAAAATACTGACTCGGGAACCTTAACCTTATGCGAATAATAAAATAGCGTAGAAACGAAAATATCTAACACGCAATCATGAAAAAGTACGAAAACCTAAGCACTGGACTCGAATAGGATAGAGTAATAAAGCAAAGCAGTTATAGTAGTTCGTCGCGTTGGATCGAAAAAAGAGAGAGAGAGAATTACAACATCGTAGTATCCTATCCTATCCATTCCCCTCATACCAGCTATAGTAAGTAAGAACTCCGAGACACCTAAACCACCTATCACCCCTCCATGCTATCCGCCGTAACCCATATGTTTTTTTCTCTTTTCCCATCTGAGACAACCCCCCCAGCTGAAAGTAGACACGATTACCGAATTAGGAAGAAAATAAGGGACCCAAACTAGTGCCAAAGTAGTGCTTCTAGTAACCGTTTATTTCTCTGTTTCCAGAACAACGCAACTCGACTCCCCCCTCAATCCAAAAGATTTATTTGGGATTGTATTTTTCCTTCCAAATCCTGTATAGATGGGAGAACGAATAAGCATGAGCCCAAAACAAAGACAATAAACAAGTTCCTCAAAGGTAGCAAAGTTGAATGTAACAAGGGGGTCTTGCTTAGTCGGCTAAGGACCGAACCGACATTGCCGAAGGAGCAACAACAACCAACGATTTTGCGTCCGTCGATGCAACTGAATTCTGGTAACCCCCACCTCGAGACGGGACTACCGCGAAATATTGCCCAAAAAATACGAAAGGACAAAGGCCATTAAAGAGGCCAGGTCATGTCAGGTCAGAAGGAGATGGACGGGTAGAAGAGGTCATGCTCTCAAGGAATCTTGCCCAAAGAGGAAGGTAATCGAAAGATCTAACGGATAAAATGGGAAAAGAATAAAAGAGACAGAAAAGCACACTCACCAAGAATTGCCTAATGTTTTCGAACCTGCATTTTCGGCTCTGCGAAGATACTGCGCTGCTCGGTACTGCAAAAAAGAGAAGAAAATCAAAACATGAGCCTCATCTTTCATGACTGGTCACGAATCGTTTGCGGGTGGGGAAATGGAGAGAAAAATTTCGGTTCAGCATACATGCAGATGCAGGTAGCATGTAGGACAAGGAGGGAGGATGGCCCCGTTGCTGCCCAAGATGCAGGTGTGTAACGGGACATGCGCAAGCCACAGTAAAACCACCGAGGCTGGTGAACTCGTATGTTTGGTGTCGGGGGTGATGATTGGGTTGACTTACTTTGTCTTTTTTGCAACCTATGAGGCGGACATGAGAGTGGTCAGCATGGGTTTTTAGATCAGGCCATTGCGAATAATTACGAGTTCCTTGGGAACGGAAATAATAGAAAGATGCGAGCAAACTTACCGAACCCATGTAGGAAACACCATGCAACCTGCGACGCATAAGAGTCAGTTTGTCTAGATCAGATCTTCGTAGAACGAGACTTGTAGTCCGGCATCAATCCTCGATTGAAAGTTTCAATCATGTAACCTCAATCTGCGAGGTCAATTCTCGTAGGCTCACCTCATTCATACTATCTGCAATATAGTGAGTGAATGGTTCAACCATTGAGTTAGGCGTAAAGATGGTGCATACCTGTATCACCAAGCTCTGCAGCTGTTTGATAATACTACGGCAACGTCAGTAATTGCATGCGGGCTTTCCCCCGACCCAATGGTCCAGGTCTAGGTCCCACTCACTTTCACGGCCGCTACTGGATCTTTTTCTACTCCCCAGCCTGGAGATATTCCAAAGTCAGTATTACTCTATTAGGCAATCCATATCTTAACGTGCTAAAGGGTATAGTACGACTGTAGAGGGTTCATGGGGATAAGGTTTGTAGTCGTGGCAGAACGATGCCAGGAACAAGGGGACAACTCAGAGACGGATGCTCACTCACCATTTCTGAAGCAGTTCGCCAACTCGAAAATCGCAATAACCAACTCCCCTTTGGCAGGGCCTCCCTTCATGCTTCCGGTTCGAAGTACCAGTTCCTCGACTTGGCCACGAAGTCAGCACTTTACCAATAAGGGGCGTCGTCACGAAGTAGGTGTGGATGAAAGGTACTGAAAAATTCAGGGAAAATACGTACTTGTTGCCGCATTTGATGCGGCTGCCGAGAGATATGTGACGGCTTCAGCTGGATTTGCTTGACACCCCCAACCATGTCTACAGAATGATTAGAAAAGGCCAATTGACACGGGAACGACTGTCCTCGTTCTCTCGACCAGACGGTGTGATGCAGGCCGCATAAGGGGCCATCTTGACGTACCTCAAAGCCAAACCCTGTAGACATGGTCAGCAGCTGGAACAGGAAATAGCGAACAGAAGATCACTGCTGGCAAACAAGGAACGACGTCGGATGATGATGTCGGGAGACCCTGATGGCTGGGACTTCCCGGCCTTGAGCGTGCACTGGTTGATATGGAGCTGGACGTTGGCGGACTTACGTATAGAATTTGGGAAAGAGCATGATTATCTCCATTGGGATCTGCCAGTCTGGCGAAGATCTTTGTTGCCTCCTCGAATTGACCAGATTCGTGAAGCCGAATGCCTTCTTGAAGATCTTCGTCCGTATTCCTGCTTGCAACGACTCCATTGCGCGCTCCCCCGGAAGCTCCATTATTGGACGAGCCATATGATGAACCTGGTCTACTTATTGATCTCTCATTCTGCTGTGCCAATATAGTAGCTCTCTTTTCCCATTGTACCTCGGCGTGAGCTTTGTCTTCCGCCGCTGCCTCGACCGTAATTTCTGGTAGATCGCTGGGAACATGCGACGATCCTGCTTCGTGTTTCCGCAAACCAAATCGCTCAGCTATTTTTCTGGTGCCATGTGGCGGTTTAGGGGTCGATGTATTGCTTGAGTGAGAATGAGAGGACGATGCGCCGGAAGCTCCAGACACCCCAGATTCCCCAGAATTGCTTCCTTTGAAGAGACGAGTTGCGCGATTTTCGTGGCTAGAACGTTTGGCAGAGGGAGGATCGGCCTCTGAGGTCGAGAAGGTAGGAGGGGAAATCACTTCTTGTGTATGCGTGTCCTTGTGTTTCGTTAGACATGCTTGGAGTTGAGGTATATAATGGAGCTTATTGCCTTACACTTCTCATGAACGTGAAAACTGGACCGGCTTCTGGATCGGCGCGTGGAGACTGCAAATCATGTCCCGCGACCTTATCCTTCTTCTTTAACAAGTCGAGCAGAGGCATGTTGTCATATCATTCCAGTAATCAAGTATTGCGAATGTTGTGTTCTGGGTCGATTCAGTAAGGAGCTGCAGCTTCAGCTTGTAGCCTTATGGATAATAAATTGTGTCGCCACTCAGTGAATATGCAGTGTGGCTTTTGATCCGCGCAGACTGCCAAGGATGACTGCCATTACTGTGTCAATTACGAGGGACGCAAGGCTTATTTTTCTTTTGCTGAGATTCGCAAATTGTCGCTGCCGCAGATCTTATAGTTTGGAGGTGTGATGCGTAAAAAGCGGGCGCAGTATGTTGTTGGGCGCGGGCATCTGGACGCTGCACGGTAACCAGAAACGTTAAAATTCTACAAATTTGTACTGGATCACCGCTACTCAAATTCTTTATATTCTACTACAGTGCTATCTCCAAATGATACCCCTCGAGGTCCGATATAATGGACGAGGTCGAGAGTCTTGGGGAAAGGGAGCCAGGCTTCACTGGACATAAACCACTGGCTGGTTGTGGTGCCTAGCCGGGTGCTCAGCAGGAAGACCGAGGAGAGTAGTACTCCTATGTCCTTTTATGGTCCTGACCTAAGATATTGCAATTGAACATCCATCGGGCGGACAGAGTCTAGAAGGAGATCGGCCAGTTTGTCTACACTGTGTTTCCCTAGTGAGGGGTTCATCATGAGGCGTTGTCGCATGTGCAACGGCAGAATATTTAGAGATTGGCCCCCCCTTTAATTGTTCTCCACCATTAATTTGCAACCAGTAATTGCATTATATATGCCAATATCCACGATATCTTCCAGCGTAGCACAACATGCGAAGGCATTAATCGTTATTCTACTTGAAGGTCCACAACTTCACTAGTAGAGAATCTTCCAATCCGGAATCTGCTTCATGCTTCATGAAGATTTTCTTGGGAATTTCATACTCAACCACGGGTATTTTCTTCACATCCTTTGATAGCTCTGCTTCAAGCATCTATCCGCTCCTGTCAGTATAATGCAGCAAAACTCGAAGGAAATAACTTACACTGCTATAGGAATGATCCAAAAAGTCCTCTAAATTGTATGCATGCTTAGTGAACTGCTCAGAAATGATCTTCGCAAGAGTTGCAACATTTGGGTGGTAGTGCGATTGCAATGTAACGATCTCCCACAAACTGCTGTCAATAGCATTGGTCAACATGGGGTCTTCTTCGTCCATGGAGAACGGATCGGCTAGCCCCTCTTCTTCCAATAGTCTTTTCGCTTCTGCTCCCCTTGTTTCTCGGTGAATCATAAATAGACATTGTGGATGCTTCTTGAGGAGGTTGTAAATCCACGGTACCACCGCAACGACTCCTGATGGAGGTGCATGTAAAGATAGGCGAGACAGTCTCTTCAGAAAGCTTGCGACCAGTACGACGGGTAAATGGGTTGACGAAAGAAAAGTGTCTAATAGACGGAAGAACCTCGAACGGTGTTTAGAATGGAGTAGGCCTGAATCCAGAAGAGAATAAAGTTTCCGGTAGAAGGATGGATAGTCCAGATTCTTCTCCTGTATTAAATAGAAGACACCGGAGAGTGCCAATAAAGAAGTCGAACCCCCAGAGTTGTATGAGTCCGTCAAGAAATCCATCAGTAATTCGGGTTGTATAAACCAGGGCGCAATGCAGTCGGTGATTTTCGCTAAAACCCTTTTTCTCCTTTCTTTGTCCATGCCCATCTTCATCACCGCCAACCATGCTTCTTGCGCGCGCTTCTTGTGCTGGGTGAGGGAATACAGAGCATGATTCTTCTGCTTCGGTCCTGGTACATAAAAGTCCTCGAGTTCTTCCTTGGATTCCGGGACCGACGCGATAGAGGTAAGAATTTCATAGACGCTATCGAAGGAGCCCTCATTCATGGGTCTAGAATCTGCACCCCCCAGAATTTTTCTACAAAGTCAGCAATTGACAACTCCAGTGCAAGGGCAAGAATAAACACATACTGAATAGCACCCTGTGTGAAGTATCGAATGTCGTCGTATTCTTCAACAAACTTCTCACTAAATTCTTTCCTTGCGCCACTATCACTCTCAGGCCGTGTCAATGCCTGAACCATATCCGTGAGGAAAGCTGTTGGAAAGCTGTAATCCTGACCGGTCCGCAGATGCTGCCCCTCAACCTTTAACATCCTCATGCAAAGGGTCAATGCGGTCGAGGCAGTATCCTCCTGGCCGAGCATCTCGACCAATACAGTTTTGTATTCCGAATATCTCTCCTTCAGCCACCGAATAACAACGATTTCCTTCTCCGACTTCTCTTTTGTTTTCTGCAAAGCTCCAGAAATCATCAATTTGGTGAAGACTCGACATAGTGAAATTGCAGCAAGTATAGAAGCATCAGGACCCTCAGATCCATCTCGTGAGATGCCAATTAGTCTTGCAATATTGTTGTAATTCTTCTTCGATTCGAAAATCTCATTTTCAAGCAAAAGAATTTGCGCCTGGGGATCTTCCTCGCTGCTCTCTGATCGTGCTCGTTTCGAAGATCCTTTATCTGAAGCTGATCTCTTCCTTTTAGCGGAGCGAATTGAATCGGTTACTGTGCCAGGCATGGTGAGAGTTGTAGATGAATTTTTGAAGTTTATCACTTCTCTATCTTCGCCGTTCTTATCGAAAATTAAATCCATGAACTTTTGAAATTTTGTTACTGCCTCAGACATCTATGCATTAGAGTGGAAGATTGTGCTCAGGCACGTGATGGAAATGATGAAGCGAATTCCGAAATAACCTCGTCTCAAGCCTTTCAAGCAAGTTGTGAAGCTCTACATTATCTCCCCTCACCCTCACAATGGCATCAAGATTGGCAAGAAGCGCCCTAGGTATGGAGAAACCACTGCACCGGAAGTTTGTGAGCGCAATTGCTGTGGATCGCGACGACTGACATAATGTAGGGGCCGCTCGTCTTCGACCAGCACTCCCAATCCGTACCCTTCCGGCCCTCACATCGATCTCGAGCTCGCGATCAGCGTCCAATGTACCAGCGGAGGACCCAAAAAAGAAGGCGCAGTCAATCCTTGATTCGCTGCCCGGAAGTTCCCTCGTCTCCAAGACTGCAATCCTCTCCTCGACTGCCGGTCTTTCCATCTATGCTCTTAGCAACGAATACTATGTCATGAACGAAGAAACCGTTATTATGTTCTGCTTGTTGAGCATCTGGGGAGCTGTTATCAAGTACGGTGGACCCATGTACTCGGAGTGGGCAGAATCCCAAGTCAACAGAATCAAGAACATTTTGAACGCTGCTCGTGCCGACCATACTGAAGCAGTCAAGACACGCATTGAGAGCGTCAAGCAATTGGGAAGCGTTGTTGATATCACCAAGACTCTTTTCGAGGTCTCGAAGGTATGTCATGGAAGGAAAATGCGGGGTATTGAGTGCAGCGGGTGCTGATGGAAATTTTATAGGAAACCGCACAACTTGAGGCTAAGGCTTACGAACTTGAGCAAACCACTGCTCTTGCTGCTGAGGCCAAGTCTGTTCTCGACTCATGGGTTAGGTACGAGGGACAAGTCAAGATCCGTCAACAAAAGGAACTTTCAGAAAGCATCATCTCCAAGATCCAGAAGGAGCTTGAGAACCCCAAGGTTCTGCAACAAATCTTACAGCAGAGTGTTGCTGATGTTGAGAGTACGTGCCATTTCACATTTCATAGAGATTTTCACTAACAAAATTACAGAGATCGTCTCGTCCAAGGCACAATAGATTCGCGGAACGATCACGGGGAGGTTATGGGCCATTAAACTTTTCTTTTACTCTATCGTGTTGTCAATAAAAATACTCCTGTGCCATAGTCGACGAAAGTTTTTACCCATATAATGGCTCTCTACGATGTCTTCTGCTTTGAGTGCTCAATTATCATAGCAGACCCCTATATGATGTCTACACCATGAGAACTATCTTTGAAAACCATGCTCGTCATTCTTCCCACGTGAATAATTACTGCCTAGAATCTCGCTAGGCACCTTTCAAAATTTAGCGAGCTAGTGCTATTGTTAGTATATCTTGATGCATAGTAATGGCCATTGATCATGCTGGTGTAGAAAAGGGTTTGCCGAAAGAGAGGGTCTTTTATTTGCGCTTAATGAGGAGAATATCTACTCTCTTACTCATTCAGTACATATCCGTGATCAGCACGACAAAGGCTTCGACAGGAATACAATAAGTCGAGTGTTGCAGTGAGGTATGCACACTTGCACGTCACGAGAGCGAACAGTAGGCGGACCTGGAACGCCACAATGCATTCAGTACCAACTGCAGCTGCGGACAGGTAAATGCTTTCATCTTGTGTGAACACTCCACTCCTTGCACAAGGCGCCGGGCTTTTAAAATGACACGAAGGGGTTGCCCAACAGTGAACATGTGAACCCGAGGGAAGTACCACGAAGAGGATCAAAGAAGGCACAGAGGCAATGCAACCATAGAAATCCGTCCATGAATTCCAGCTGGCTAAGGGCTTATACTCGGTATTATTTCGAAAGAGGGCAACTTCTACACAGAAGCCGTATTGGCTGTCTTTTTTTTTCTACCCCCAACCAAACGCCTTAACACCATGCGTTACAGAAACCTTCCGAACCAAAAGAGCCCCCTCTTAGACGAGAAGAACAGCATTAACACATCCGTCGTTTTCAGGATTGTTGGCTAATTGAGACAGTTAGTATAGATTCGAGGCTATATAGAGAAGAATATCTAAGAACAGGATATACTCACTAATCTGTGCCCATCTTCCCCACACAATTTTGCCTCCTGCCGTAGTCAATCCCAAGTCTGAGACGTTAACTTCGACGATAGTTCCTCGAGTGAGAACACCCAATTGCGTGTACTGTGAATAGTTTAGCACGATCGTTGTTAGGACATACATTTCAAGATCTACATACCATAGGATTTTGTGGGTTCTTCTTCACACTGATGATAGGTAGCTGCACTGTTACGCCAAGCTCGGGGTGCGTGACATTGGCCTGCAATCGTTAATATATGAGCTTTACCAAGAAACCTCGTGGAGGACATACCTTCTTGTAACGCAAACCCATAGGCCTAATGAAGCGTTCGTATTTGACAGGTCTTCTTGTGAAATCAGGACCCACAAAGGTTGGCTAAAATGGGCATTAGCAAAAGATCAAGAGGGACCGATCATCACTCTACATACCTTCGTGATCATACGCTTCCAGCCCTTCTTTGCAGTCTTCTTTCCGGTCTTGACCACCTTGAACATCTCCTCCTCCGCAATACCTCTAACCTTCGGTAACGGCACACTGAACTTAGCAGCCTTTTCTGCTCTCTTGTTCTTGATCGCACTCGATAATGCCTTGGCATTGGTGGGATTTGATCGATCAAGCAAATATTGGGGCAAGGGCGTGCTTGAGGGTTCGCTGGGCGCAGCGGATTTGACATTTCGTTCTTCGTGAGCCTTGATCTGCTTTTTCATCTGGATCTTCTCATGATGCCTCTTCTTCTGGTATAACTTCGCCCGCAGACCGGTCAACTTCTGCGCATCTTCTGATGCTTTATGCCCTTCTCTGGCTGCCTTCTTCCGCGCTCTCTCTTCGTGGTCGAGGCGGCGACCATGTAGCTTTCGCCACCTTTCCATATACTCATTTTGAGGCTATAAACATGTATCAGTATCCAACTGGCAGTTGACAATGGATTGAAACATACCATGATGAATTAATGTGATGCGCAAGGTGTTCGTCGTTATGGATCAAAAAATTATTTGGTCGAGATTGAACGATTATCGATAACAAATTTCTTAGCGGAGAAATAAATCCTGCTTAGTCATCGATAATTATTGTAAAGCCTTCCGACGGCAGACTTGCATTCGAATTCATCTTCAAGAGAATTGTATCGTAGCTCTACGATATCAAAACATACCATGTTCAGCAGAACACTCAGGAGGTCCTTACTGGACATACGCGCACCCAGTGCAACACTTCCTCCTACCTTCCTCCTACCAAGCCGCGCACGATTCATAAGTGCTACCGCACAGCATGTTGAACCACCAGTCAAGGAGACTAGCACTTCAAAAACAGTTTCCAGTGCGCCAATTACACCGCCCAAGCCAGCAGTAGCACCTGCTTCAACTCCCAAACCCGCCAAACCAGCACGCTCTACCAAACCTGCCCCGCTTTCCGCTGAACTTCGCGAGATGTTACCCCTCCTCGCGGTGCAACCCTCCCACTTCATCAGCGCCCACATCTACGACCGACCATACCTCGTCACCGCTGGCGATATAGTCCGTCTACCATTCCTCATGCCTGGTGTTTCGCCCGGCGACGTTCTACGTCTCAATCGCGCGTCGAGTCTAGGATCTCGAGATTACACTCTGAAAGGCACGCCGTATTTGGACGAGCGGATATTTGAGTGCAGGGCAAGGATTATGGGAACGGAGGCGGAGCCGATGAGGATCAAAGAGAAGAAGAAGAGGAGAATTCGGAGGACCAAGACTGTCAGGAGCAAGCACAAGTATACCATTCTGAGAATTTCGGAACTCAAGGTTAAGACTGTGGAGGAGATTGAGGGTGCGGCGTGAGGAGAGGGAATGAAGGGGAATGGGGTTGGATGCGACCATTGATGGGCTGGGATAATTTGCGGCTTCATCAGTATGTGCTATAACATGGGCGCAATGTGTTATGCGATGTGTAAAAGCATGGACGAACATGAATGTACTATATCAATGATGCTATGCTTGTGGCATCTCGAACTCAAAAGCAGATTATATTACGATATCCTCGAAATTTCTCTTATTGGCTCTACTTCAAAGCCTCACCAGCCGATGGATCAGTGTCCAGAGCCTTGATTCGAGACCACATCGCTACCGCAAGGCGGCTTTCAACAACACCATGCGTCTCACTGCAAGACTCCCACAGCTGATTCTCAACAAGGGTTTTCTGGTCTGCTGCTGGCCTCAACTGCACTCTGTCAGCACTGGTAGTCTCCATCGCATTTATTCATTCGTTCACTTCATGGCAAAATGTTATTTGATTTAAAATAAGTTTATTTGTGGGTGCATAAGGAGCAGAAACATTACCGTAAAGAAATGGGCGTAGAAGTTGAACTAAATCGATCCATCGGCCTTCAAAAGGCTTCCAACATCGCTATCTCTCTTAACTCATCCAACTCTTCCAAGTCCTTCTCGCTCTCCTCGAGCACAGTCTCCATCTGAATCTTGATTGAAGTCAGATTATCTTTCTGAACCTTTTCAGCTGCAGGCTTCCTAAGTGTATCGGCTGCAACCACTCTCTCCATCTCTTTCTGATCCTTTCCAACTAGAGAATCCCTAAATTTGTCAGCCGCAGCCTTTCTCGCGCTCTCTCTGCGCTTGGCATTCTCGTCTTTCATCTTCTGCCACTCAGCCAACTTATCAGACATCGACTTAGCATTCTCCTCTTTCGTCTTCTGCCACTTATTTATATTTTCTGACAACGACTTCATCGTGTCCTTTAGCTCTTGCACCACCACTGCTTCCCTACTGAGTCTATTTGCATAGCATGGATCGCATGCTTTTCGGAGTCGGTATGTGTGAATTGGGCGCGAAGTCATGGTCGTGCATTCGTCGACTTCGCAACCAGTCTTGCGGAATTCCTTGTCTTGCTGGCAGGCGACTGCCTCGGATCCCCAAAAGGAGTGTCCGCAGTGAGCGACGAAGAAGCGGCGATAGATACACATTTTGAATAGGGGATGGGAAGGTTGGCTGTTGTATGTTAGTGGGAAGAGTGTGGCTGTTGTAATGGGACCACTGTATAATGGTGATTTGTCGTATGTAGTGTAGGTGTTGAAATGGGATCACTGTATATTGGTGATTTGTCGTATTGATTGAGATGCAGAAGAAATGATACATTGGATCAGAATACCGCATATCTATCCATGGCAAGACGATTGTTTTGGTCGCTGTTGTGTTTGCACCTTGTGTTTGCAATTTGTCCATATCCCTTTGTTGTCTTTATCTACCTCCTTTCAACAACAAACGGATTATCATGAATCACTTCAAAAGCTTCTTTATTTCCTTTGTTTTCGAGGAGTATGTGGCGGGCATTCACGAAATAGGTTTATCTGCATATCATCAAGTTCACGTCAGACATGGAAAGCCGCAACCATTGATACACAAAGCATCTGCCATCCGAATCTAGTCTTGGACTGTGGTAAAGAGAAATTATGATTGCATATCGCACGTCTATGTTACATCTATGTCTATGGGTATAAGTAGCAAGCCATTTCAAAACGCCTATTGCCCATTCTTCCTATTCTCCCGGAACCACATAATCGACAAACCCTGCATCCTCCCCTTGTCGGTCTAGCAGATACCCGAACCTCTCCTTATTCTCAGCAACCCACGACGGCACATCCTTATTCTCCGCCAAAATCTCATAATTCTCACCCTTCCTATCCCACAAGTCCAAACCCTTCCTCACTCTATCTACCATTCTTTCCTCGTTCCTATAGACTTCTTTATTCATTTTCGTGTGGGAAAAACTAGCCATCTTGTTCAGCATCTCTGCGACTGTGGGGAAACACGAGCTGCAGTGCCAAGATGCGTTCGCGAGGTCAGCTTTCTCGAAATACGAAAGAAATCTCCAGCCGCCTTCACCGTTGCGCAGGTCGGCGGGGAGGATCGTTTTGCTGGGTCCGGCATAAGTGGTTGCTTGGGGGTGCGCCCATTCTGCTCCTTTGTGGAGGAATTCGAAGCCGTAATAGTAGAAACGACTGCGTAATGTGAGCCGTTTGTTGAAGTCACAGCCGCGGAGAAGATCAAGGGTTTCGGGGCGGGGTATCTCGTCAATGTCGGAGATGAGAAGGACGTCTCCAAGGTTGGCAGCTTGAGCACCTTTAAGTTGGGGAATGACTTGGGTAAACATAGCATTTCGTTGGTGGTCTTCGTAGTCCCATGTTCGACGAGATCCAAGAGGTGGGTTTTCGAGTAGATGGTAGATAATCTTGGATGAAAACTGGGAGACTCGAGATTGGTTGTCAGGGAAGTGGAGGGGTTTAGGACGGGCCGTGAATGTTATGTTGGACTCAACGATGACGAAGTAATCGACATGATCCGCAAGTGTGTTCAGGCGAATCTCGAGCCAGTCAAGTTCATCGTTCAGCATGAAAAGATCGTAGACTTTGCGGGGTTTGTCCGGTAGCTGCTTGTAGGGTCGCCATCCATGAGCTGCGCAAGCGTCGTGTTTTTGGGCACTCAGTGATGTAGAGCTTGTAGCAATGGTGTTTGAGAGAACGTTAAGCCGAGACGCATCATTTCCACCGAAGAAGAACAGCTTAAGAAACAATATCGCTGCAACATAAGGAATGAGTCTTCTGAGTAGGAATAATGGCACTGTAGTTGGTTGTGCCATCACTGTACTTCCTTAAACTCAATCAAAGGCGCAAGATCATTTCTACTTTTCCGAAGAGCTTCCAACAGTGAGTAGAAGTATGATAATGCCATGGACTTCAGCGAAACGCCGCCGCATTAAGCATTTTCTTGGCTGCTCGATACATTCCTCTTGTTCACGGTAACGACGGAATGAAATGGGCTGAGGTTCTTTCTGCAGAGCGAAAGAAGAAATTGCAATTGCCTGCGCCTTCCATGGCCGTACTTACCCCGTCGGCGTTCCGGACTAGAACGCCTTATTGGTAGTGAGCGTATTCGCACTGTCTCTGTCGAAATGAGCGAGAAACATTTCGACCTTGAGAGCTCACCAGGAATAGCTATCGGTTTTGGGAAAGCGGCACCTAAGCCTTTTTGAGCTTCGAGAATTAGGTAATCAAATACTATTGGTTTTGCCCTAACGGTTTAGATGATGGGGGCAATACGAGGAGGGGCCGGATGCTCGGTAGTCAGTTTCAATTGTTTCTCCGAGCACAAGCCTACTGAGGGAACCAGATACCTGCTCGTCGATTGCTACAGTGCGCGTGCCTTTGTTTTCTCTGACGGTCATTATCTTAGAGAGGACGAGGTGAGCAAAGGTTCAATGGCAACATGCTGGCTTGGAGACATTAGGAAAGTACCACTGTCCCAAGCCGGCCTCATCTAGCCGTATTTCTTCGGAGGGCTGAACGGTTTTCACTCAGTCCAAGCAAGCATGATACCTCAGGGGAGCTTTATATTACGCGCAGAAGCGTCTCTTGGACCATAAGAGACCCAGGCGCTTGACCACCGTGCGAGGTGGAGAATCCAAGGTTTGCCATTTAAGAGGTTTGTTTCTTAACCGGCCCCCTTGAGAATTCGGCATTCGAACCCCGTGTTTCTCTCCTTTTCTTGGTGTCGCCAATCCGCTCTCTTCCAGAGGAATATGCCTTCGACAATATGCTGTATTTTTCTCATTGGGTTTACGATTTTCTTTACGTTTTGTGTCTGTTGCTAACATGGACACTATCATCCGAATTTTGGACCTTGCCATTGCGTGCGACACTGCAGCCAAAGCCCGGGCTGGGAGATATATTGGTACTATATCATTGCTATCGGGCATGTACTTCTATTTTACTTCTACTTTCATGAAACATGCGGAAGACTTTCATGCTGAATTTTTCAGGTATGGCTACGACTCTCAGTTTAAGTCCCAATGTTGGTGGGCTTTTATCTCACATGCTTGGATGGTAGTACATCTTCTACATCCGCAAGATTGCGCTGCTACATTTATCTGGTTCACATTCGTTCTTCTTTTCTGGCAGTCGTCATGGTGAGATAGTTTCACATCAACGACAAGTTCAGGAGGAGAGCAAATGGTGCTCGACTACGTTGCGAGGCTGTCGCCGGACGACGCTCTCTAGTTCTTGTGCTGCGAATGTTAGTTTCGTGCGAATGGAGAAGAAGTTGGATTTCACTAGAGGACTAGGATCGGTGAAAGGGGAAATATAGAACTTCTGAGACCAAGAGGATCTTAGACCCTTAAACATATCAAGCTCTTGGAATATGCTACGCGTCTTCCCAAAACCTTCTTTACTTGTGTACGACTCCCTCCGATCATCGCTAACTTCAGTATGACAATCACTGCCCCTCAATGGGTGCTACTTCATTCTAATATTAATACTGCACTTAGCCGTCCATATCCGGGTCTCAACCATCCTCCAGGCACCTGCAAATTCCCAGTATCATGTGCCAGAAAGTCTTGTTCCTCAACTAATCAACGTTACTCTGCGATGATATTTGGATCGATGTCTCGGAGTATCTAGAGGAGAGTGCACCTTTAAGTTTCTTGCGAAAAACTGCAACCAGTCCAACGCAAGTGACAGTCCTCCGCTGAAATGACCTGACATCAACTTCAGCAGACCATGATACGAGCAAAGAGTGGATCGCCATGAGCTACCTGCACTTAAGACATGACAAGTGTAGTGATTCCATCCCGCCTTGTTAATTGAAAGTAGTAGGTGTAGCCTTCGGGAAATACCCTGCATGTTGATTGACACAACGTCCGTTCCATGGAAGACTCGAGCTCAAGTACAGATTATGCACAATTTTCTATGTACAGCACAGCACAGTGCATTGCAGTACATTAGTACATCACATTACGCAGCGCACTACAATATTGCATTGTATGTATTGTACCTTGCAAGTTGACATGCGAACAAGAGGGGCAAGCAAGCACGCACGTACATGTTTACATCGTGCAGAACATGCATGGTTCAGAATGAAGAGGACATTCAGCACGGTCCAAAACCGCCTCCAAGGCAAATGTGAGGTGTCAAGAGGCTTTAATTTAAGACATCGCAGAAGCAACGTCGCTCGAATGAGTCGGAACGACAAAGGTTAATTTTGTACGATGATATTTCACCATCCGTGATGAAGGCGAGTCGAACACTTCCCGAAAGTGTGTTTGACGACATGACGTAGATACATGTTGGACAGAAGGAGCGGTGGATGCAGGTGTTATGAGGTTATATTGGAAGGCGGGACAAGGTGATACTGAGAGCAGATGTCGAATCAGAACGGCTCGTTCTGGCGGTCATACTATTGGTTGGCCGTACATGGCCAAAATTGTGGATCGTTTTGGCATGGCTTGGACTCACTTACCTAAACGAGCTCGCAAGGAAACGACATATCTCGGAAATTCCAGTTGTATTCTGAGTGCCTTCAGACAATTATGATCAAATATGAGACGACTACGACTGAGGCGGAAACGGTCGTACCGGCCGAAGATCGGCTTGATCTACTCATGGACAGCTTCTGAGGTCGATGTGTTTGATGGATGCAAGGGAGAAAGGGGAAAAGGCGCGAAGCGTACCAGGCGTCCAGCCGTTTTCTTTTCTGCTGTAAAGCTGGGCATAGCACTTAAGGGAGATGGGAGGCAAGCGGAATATGTATAGAGATTATGAGAGAAGATGCTCGAGAGATCCCGAATAATCTGTCAGATCGAATACCGATGCCCACCCGCACCGAACTATCTATAAGGAAGTCACGATGAAAATGGGCAGCTTCCTCATGCTCACCACAAGTATCGCGACGTAAATATACCAATCGGTCTGCTGATGCAATCTCGAAGTTCGTGGAAACAAAGATTAAGAAGCCTTGCTCTAGACCAGTTCTACTATCGCTGTCGCTCTCGTGCTCTTTCGTTGCTGACCACCTCGTTTTCACATCTTACCAAAAATACTTTACTCTCGCTTCCCGACTTCACCTGAAAAGTATTTGTGGGTACCTTCTGTACGATACTGCATGCACAGTATTTCGATAAACCCCCCACGTTACGCATTCACTCATTTGTTCCTTTGTATGCTGCAGTTCATAGCGGCTGACGACTCCTGGAACCTCACCGATACGGCAACATAGAGGCTCCAAATAGTATCCAACGGTGTCTCGCCGGATAGGACCGCCTTGGATCTTTCCGGAACGGGAGCTTGTTCTACCTCTGCTTCTTTACCAGCATATACATCTGCATTTGCATCTTCCCTGCGTTTTCTTCGACGAATCTGGACTCCCATTCGCGGCGATCATCACGCAAAACCCCAAATCGTACTTAAGTACGCTCTACGGAGGTATTGCTTAAGTTTGTTGCATATCGGAAGTCGGCTTGCCCTCAAGTGCAGCCGGCGGGGTTCTTTCATTCGACCACTTGATCCAAAAGTAAACCGCACCCAAGTCCTCCTGTACTGAGTCACCAACATCGCACATTTACTTTCACTCAGGCCTGTCGTTAAGAACACCCCAAGCAATGCAGCAAATCTTTAGTTTGTGGTGCTTTTGACATAGATCGAGGAATCCGGGAGATTCGAGCACTGATGAATTTGTGCCAGCAAACTTCGTCAACGACTGAAGAGCAAAGCCGTTAGGACTTCTCTCGAGCCTGCCGAGATAAAGGCTCTTCCTAGCTACCTCACTGCCCGAACTATTTCATCCGAACAACCTCATCAGGAGCCACAAAAGCGGCGGCTACCTCTGTTGTCGTCCAGCAAAGTGCCTTCCAGACCACCTCTTGGAATCTAATTGTTCTACCAAATATTTCTTCCTTGAAGGACATAGTCACTGTATCACACGTGATAAAGTACTCGGTGAGTTACCTTTGTGCTGTTCTTTTAGATCATATGTTCTAACAGACGCAAAGCTGTGTTATCGATTTCATCACGTTCGACGAAGTTACGAAGGACCTGATTATCGGTCTCATTCTCCTTTGATACGAGAAACTAATGCTCAAAAGGCGAGCGCGACTCTCATTATTTCCTTTGGCCATATTGTTTGACCAATAATCACCTCACAAACGGCGTGTCTCGTTGATCGAGGCTCTACATACAATCATTCAATTCACTTTCCCTAGGCGATTGGCCAAACACCGAGAGATCTAGGAGCATCACCAGTCAAATCCAAGAGTCTTCTAGGGCAAGCAATCCAAATTCACTGCGAGAATTTATGCTTTCGGTCCGTTGGACTAATTTTGACATTCAAAACTTGCATCATCTTTTATGTTTCTGCCAGATACTTCCCCAACAGCGTGGGTATATACCACTTGACTGCAAGGAGACACGATTCGAAAAGTTCTATCCGTCTGTCATAGGAAGAATTAAACGGTCACGTCAAATTTATCGGCTGCTCGATTATTCCTGGCAATTTCCCAGCAATTTCGCACGTTTGACTGCACTGCAGGCCTTTGCCTTCCCAACTTAATACAAACAGCCAGCAAAGAGCTCCTCTCTTCCTCAATTGTTCGCTGGCAAGTCTTATGTGCTAGAGACAATACTTTACATCTCGAATATCGACTTCAAGGGTCTGCTCTTAATTCCCGCGAATTTCGTTGGGAGAGAGGAAGTGGAGGAAACTTATACTGATCGTAAGTCGTCTATACTTCGCGACTGTCCACCATTTCCTTTTCTTATCCATTCGGAGATTCTTGTTCATGAAATGAAGGTTAACGCTTACAGTCAATCTCAAGAGAGAGGTCCATCGTGGCAAACACTGCACCATAAACCAGAAGTCGAACGAGTCAAGATGTTGGGCATTGGAGCAAACATGTGCTGTAAGTTCAATGGTTTGCGCTACATTGTAGAGCAAGTCATCTCTTCCCCTGTCTTTAGAATCACTTGAGTAATCTTGCCCGACCGCACTTTTCTGCTCAAAAACAATCAGTCCCGATTCTTCCGATCTGCTCATCCGCATTGCTTAGTTTTTTGCACTACGTTCGTAATATATATACTGACTTTAATCATCTAGATGGGCCGGACGCACCAGCCCCACAGAAGGCACGACCACAGGGCGCTGGTACACCTCGTCTCCAAGATTTCCCAAAGGGACAATTGCCAAAAGTCAATTCCCTTGATAGTGCCAATTTCCGCATGAGTGACGGCACCACCAAGAAACCTGGTTTCATCGGCAAGATCTTTGGCAGACATGGCAGCTTGGATAGATCTACCGATGGTGGTGATAACAATGAGGAATCTCGCAACTTTGATCCTATCGACTCGTTACAACTACAACCCTGCCCATTTATCAGACCTGTCCCAGGAAAGCGAATGGTTGCTCGCGACGAGCCTAACCACATTCTATCTATATCACGTACTTCACCTGTTCCTCACGGCAACACCACTATTGGCAGATGCCGAGAACGAGCAGAAGCAGCCATTAATGAATCAACTATCAGTGATCCGGAAGCAACCATTAATGAGTCGGCTATCAGTGATCCGGAAGCAACCGTCAATGAATCAACTATCAGCGAACCGGAATGGCACTCATACAAGGAACAGTCTTCATATGATGACAGTAGCCAAGTTGATGAAGATAGCGAAGACTACAACATACGTGTCGATGTTGGAAAGCAACACGAGTTTGTCGTCTTATCGTCGGCTCCTGTCGGCGACGCCGTGGCTTTCGCGGACTGGACGCTATACATAAACTTTTACTCACGGGTAAGTAAGATACAAATTCCTCATATCATTTTATCGAATCAATGATGAACAAAAGGAACTAATCAATGCCTAGGGATATTTAAATCTTACCGGTCCACCTCCTCCCCCTACACGCGGTTCGACTTGGGAATATCTGCCTGCCGTATGGCCACCAAATGAAGAAGCGAGACTTGACAAACACCACGCCTTCGATATTCTCTGGCCGGAATGGGCACAGGACGAGGCTTGTGCACTGATCACATCTGCTATGGCCAGGTTTCAGACCGAATTCGCTTCTCTGAGCTTCTTCGACAGTACATACGAGATTTTCAAGGCTGAGAATGGTTACCATACTTCTCGCATTGAACGAATTAAGAGTATTGCGGCTCATGTGGTCCTTTCAAAAGAAACTATGGTCGTCCTCGATACTGCAAAGGTACGTTCTCCAATATTGTCATATCTTTTCAGATAAATAACCTTTTTCATAGGACTGGCGCTTTGAGAATAACCCTTGCGTTGTTGGCTTTCCTCATATACGCTTTTTTGCTGGAGCTCCAATGTTCGCTTCAAGTGGTGAGATCGTTGGCGTCTTCGCCGTCTTCAGCCAAGAGCCCCGGGACGTGTTTTCACTAACTCAGCGAGGGGAGCTAGCTGAGTTTGCTGCTTTGGCTATGAATGATCTAACACTTCAAGTTGCATCTCTGGCAGACTCAGATTTTCAGACTACTCCTACTATATCGAGAAGACAGACACAAACAAACTTTTTCCCCGAAGCTCTTCGCTTTCAAAAATTGCCGTCTCCTATTCCCGATGAACTGGACACTTCCATGCAGGGACGAAGCAATTACTCGGTACGCTCTTCCCGTGATTCAGGAGTGTTGTACATGGCTGGCAGAAAGCCAAAGACGCATTACCGCAGCTGCTCTGCGGATTCAAGTGTCTCAGTCGATGGTGGAAATGACGAATTTCAAGAATTAATGACCCCCAGAGACTTTAGGGTTCCCTCCCATCGCCCTTTCTCGTCCTCCGACTTGACCTCAATTGATATGCCGCACCCCAATTCACCTAATCAATCGAAATTCTACATTGATGAGCAACAACACAACCTTCTTAACCTGAATCGTTTGAGTCGGGGAATATCTGCTATGTCAATGAACGACAATAACGAGGAATTCTATGTCGATGACAGTATTTTGTCCTGCAGCATCATGACCAGTAGCTTTCTCAGAACGAATCCCAAAGTCACTACGCCACCAACTCCATATGAGACAGATCTCACTCGCACACCGTCTCTCCAAAGCATGGTTACAATTTCAACTATCCTGTCGAGTCAAATTGGTGCGCCCAACGACGACGATCAAGAATTTGATGATGATGGCTCGGAGGGTGCATCTCCTGCCGAAGAAGTTCCCATCAATGGTAGTAAAAGTGGGGGTAATAACCTTCCCATGGTTGGATGCGTCCAGACCGACTTTGCTCAACCCTTCATGGCTGAAGCAAAATTCTCGTGCGAATTCTCAGCCTCAGCCCTCGGTTATGATTTTATCTACGCCGTCGAGGTCATCCCTGCCAGACCTTTTATGGCATTGCACGAGCTTTCACAACCCGGTGCTCTGAAGTTAACCATCTTGGCAGCTCACGGTCTGGAGAGCACCAGCGTGCTCAGCCCTAAAGTTCACCTTCAAGCTCTACGTAGCCGTGACGGAATTGCAAGCTGGACAAACCTCGACCTCGATGATCTTCGCCGCGAAGGGGCTTACGAATTTGGTGTTCTTAAGGTATTGTCACTCAGCAAAGATTATGGCGAAGGATGCCCGAGTGGTGTTGTGTTTGGAGCATTCAAAAAGCCTAAGTTTGACTCGAACGGGAATCTGTACCCAAGTGTTCAGCATACTACTGGTGTCAAAGCTGCTGCCAAAGCCATGAAAGAGATCATCTTCAATTACGGGGGAGGACCACGCAGACCCAGCACGGATCCCACTACACCGACATCACCCGCCTCTCCGACCTCTGGAATTACAACAACCAGCTCAAACAACAACAGGCGATCTTCTACACACTGAGATGGTCATATTCCCAAGGCGACGATATTTATTTGGAGAGATATCCTCGCAGCCTATATCTCCGCAAGAAGTGTAGGTACAGGCAGCATCTGAATGTTGTGCCAGCACCTTGTCATTGATTTCTTTGTTTTTAGTTTACACGTTTGAGGGCGTTTTACCACAGTAATGTTTTTGACTGTCCATATTGAAAGGGTGAATTTGAGTTTGTTTGAACAACCAAAAGTTGCAGTACGACTATTGTTGCATGACTGCGGGCGGACACACAAAGGACCAGTGTGCTATCAGAAGTAGATCAAATAGGAGTACCTGGCGTATGTTTGAAGAGCGGATGGGATTTTTTTTGCTAATATGAGGTTATGCACATGATTGTATGATGGATGATGGATGGATGATGAATTGGTAGATAACACTCATGTTTGCTGGCACCATTTGCTTCTCTCATTTTGAGTCGGTCCTCACGGGCTTTCTGTTGTATCAGGTTATCATCTATGTCTTGATTTGGCATGGTAGTTGGTGCATACTGCGGACAATCTGCACGACGATTGAGGCTCAGATTACATAGGTTCGTTGTTCTAGAGGAATGAAATATGATATGAATGAGCAGTTTGCTTCGATGCGGAAAGTGATATGACAATGTTGGGTGACTGAGGAGGCGTGCTTGTTCCATAGGAGATGATGTCTACTTTGGATGTGAAACGGCCTCTCCTTTCGGTCCTAAGGCTTCTGCCATTCACCTGCTTCAAGCTGCCTCTCCCTATGGCGTGATTGCAGCATGGCTGTCAACATGGGAAGGAGAGCGAGAGCGAGAGCGAGAGCGAGAGTCTCCGTCCGTCCGGAACTCACAAGATGGGCGTCTTCTCTTGCAAATGAATAAGAATACTATTCACTACCGTTTCAGCTATTCCCCCTCATGCCGCCATTGCAGCCGGGCTCAGCAAGACGAGAAAAACCCTCCGTCCACCCGGAACTTTCAGAATGGGGTTCTTGTCTCATGGATTGAATCGAATACTATTCACTGCGGCGTCTGCTAGCTGTCTAGTTCAGGCAGTCACACAGACTGTTTTATTATTCCAGCCAGACTTCCAAATCGAGAACCAAAGCTTTCGCCCATCCGAACTTCCAAATGGAGACTCTTCCCTCATGAAATGAATGAGAATACTTACTATTCACTGCATCCCCTTCCAAATATCCTCTTCTCTCCAGACACACCGTGTCTTTCCCTCTCGCACCTTTCCAATATCTCACCCACATGTCCAGCAATTCCCACCTACCACCACAGCATGTACCACATCCACATCCCCTTCCATCCATCGGTATCACCCCAACCCTCCTCGCTCGCTCTCAGCCTCAGCCTCCAAACCCACAACCCGATCCGGCAAATTATTCCCTCGTACGATACCGCCACCTGCAACTGCAACGGCGAACTGCAACTGCAGTGCAACGCTCATTCTCACTCTCATTCTTACATCATTCCCACAACGCCCTACCCCACTCCCTCATTCACCCACCCAATTACCCCTCTGTCCCGAATCTCACCTCTCTCGCTCGCTCCCTCCCGACCGATCGACTCATCCTCGCCCGGGCCGATCATACACATACGTACATACATGCGCGATACGCGTCCGTCCATCTTCGATTTCAAATCCCTTTCTCTTTCTCGGTCTTTCTCTCTCTCTCTCTCTCATCTGCCCCCGTGATCGATCACCTTGACATAACATAGCATAAACACACCCAGTGCTGACACAGCACAATACAACACCACTCCACACCATATAACACAACCCCAGCATCCAACCACCCACCCACCACGATATTTATACTTCCCCACTAACCAACTAACCAACCCAACCCAACCCTACGCCACCAAACCCTACAGACCGGCATATACGATCGATGAACTTAAATCATATTATAGTTCAGGGTCCACTCACGACTAAAATAAGCATACATACCAACAAACAAACTGTTTGCATGCCACTGCATGCATAGCTTCGCCTTACTGTGCCCTACCTACATCCACGCGTCTAGAACGTTCGTCTCACTAAAAGGGGGAAGGGGGGCTGTGCATACATACATACCAATTCATCGACGAAAGAACTCGGCGTCCGAATGGTGATTTCCCAATTCGAACTGTTGATTGTTTGAATCTGGTTAGAACAGCATATGGATGATTTCCCATGATTTCCCAATGTGCATTGCTGATTGTTTGTATTTGGTTAGAACAATATAAATGACTTCCCAATATGAACTGGTCATTGTTTGGATCTGGCTAGGACATTATAATCTCCCGTTTTCGATCCCAAGACGGCAGTTGTTTCATCTGCATTTTCTCTTTGAAATGATGTAACTGTTGGCTTCATTTGCATGATCATCAATCATTAGTAAGACAGGTCTTCCAAAGCCGATTCATGGAATTATGACAGAGATGCATTTCGTATATAAATGGCCAATCAAGTTCCATCTCATCTCAGCACAAGCATACATCAAGGGAGAGCATACGTATCAACGTGGAAGAATTGACGGATCCATCTATTTTACAACTCGATTCTCATCTATCAACTCTTCCGCAATACGTTCAACAATCATCACTTCATTGTTTTCCTTCCAACCCACCCCCATCCATTCATTCATTCCACCAACCTCATCAGAATACAGCTTCCCCGTTCCACAACCGGCATGCTAATGAACAAAGAAAAAGCGAGGAGTGAAAATGACCATGAATTTTTATTTTAGACTTTTAGATCTAGGATTTAAACAAAGCTCTTAGTGAAAGATTGGATGACATCCTTCAATCTAGCCTCGAGGTCCTTGCTGAGGGCACCCTCCTTGTCAATGGTGGCCAACAAGTCGGACTCGTTGGTCTTAAGATGCGAGAGGAAATCGGCTTCCCAGGTGAGGATCTTGCTGACTGGAACGGAGTCGAGGTGACCGTTGACACCGGCGTAGATGAGAGGAACCATTTCGTTAACAGCCATTGGGGAGTATTGCTTTTGCTTAAGTAGCTCGGTCAACTGTTAAGACAAAGTGTTAGCTTGTGTAGTTCGATAGATGGTAATGGAAAAACTTACTCTTTCACCACGGTTGAGAGTTTGCTTGGTAGCAGCATCCAAATCAGAACCGAATTGTGCGAAAGCAGCGACTTCACGGTATTGGGCCAAGAAAAGCTTCAAGGAACCAGCGACTTGCTTCATGGCCTTAAGTTGGGCAGCAGATCCGACACGGGAGACGGAAAGACCGACGTTGATAGCTGGACGAATACCCTTGTAGAAAAGTTCGGCTTCCAAGAAGATTTGACCATCGGTAATGGAAATGACGTTAGTTGGGATATAAGCAGACACATCACCACCTTGAGTTTCAATGATGGGAAGAGCAGTCAAAGATCCACCACCGTGCTTGTCGTTCATCTTGGCGGCACGTTCGAGAAGACGGGAACTGGAATTTTTCGTTAGCACGCGCCAAATTTTTTGGGGGGTGACGGGGTTTAGTACTGTAAATAGAAAACATCACCCGGGTAGGCTTCACGTCCTGGAGGACGACGGAGAAGAAGAGACATCTGACGGTAGGCGACAGCTTGCTTGGAAAGATCATCGAAAATGATCAAAGCATGTTTGCCGTTGTCTCGGAAGTATTCAGCGATTGCTTTGGATTGAGTCAGTAAACGAGTTCCAATGTCCGAGATGGCCATAAGTTATGAAGTAAGTTTGTAACATACCGGTACCAGTGAAAGGAGCAATATATTGTAAAGGAGCAGCTTCGGAAGCGGTGGCGGCAATAATGATGGAGTACTTCATGGCGTCGTTCTCCTCAAGAGTCTTAACCAACTGGGCAACGGTAGATCGCTTTTGTCCAACGGCAACGTAAACACAGTAAAGCTTCTTGGTCTCGTCGTTTCCATCGTTCCATCGCTTTTGGTTCAACATGGCATCAAGTGCAACGGCAGTCTTTCCGGTTTGACGATCACCAATGATCAACTCACGTTGACCACGTCCGATGGGCACCATTGCGTCGACAGATTTAAGACCAGTTTGTACGGGCTGGTTGACAGAACGTCTGGGAAGAATACCAGGGGCCTTGAGTTGCGCACGGCGCTTCTCGGTGGTCTTGATTGGTCCCTTACCATCGATTGGGTTTCCGAGAGCATCCACGACACGTCCGAGCATCTCAACTCCGACGGGAACATCGACCTGTGGCGTGGTAAGCAATTATGAACCGGAAAATGGCAGGTGGAACAAACTAACAATCTCTCCGGTACGCTTAACGGTCTCACCCTCCTTGACCAAACGATCAGAACCGAAAAGCACAACACCGACTTGGCCAGCTTCCAAGTTCATGCACATTCCCTTGACACCCGAGGCGAACCTTTGCTCCTATCAGCATTTTGAAGATATCGTCGAGGGCATAAGAATTACTCACTCAACAAGTTCCTCGGCTTGGACATTGCTCATACCATGAACACGGGCAATACCATCACTATTCAGAGAGAATCAGCATCATTCCTTGCGTTTGTGTGCCCCGCTCTCCAGTGCAGAAAGAACAGGTCGATGACGATTCCGACAAGTACTCGAATAATCAAGCGATTACAGTATCTCTGGTTCTCTGAGGTAATTATTTGCACCTCATTCTTGATACCCAGAAGGACAATGATCGTTGACCGGCCTGTTTTTTTCTGTGCTGGATGGCCCCCGCCACAAGCTCCATGTAACCGAGTGGAGATTTTATATCACATACCCAACAGACAGGACACGACCAGTCTCGGCAAGACCGGATTCCTCCTGAACACCTCTGATTCTTTGCTCGAGAATGGATGAAACCTCGGTAGGTGAGGCCTTTGCGTCGGAAGCGTAACCTCTGAGCTGTTTTGATGCTGCGTTGAAGGCGGCAGGAGTGGCAGTTCGACCCTGTGAAGAAAACGTAGATTTAGCCGAAGTCCGAAAAATCCTCGTCATGAAGCTGTGCAAGCTTTGTAGAAGCTCAAAAGCATCACTATCTACCTCTATGCACCATCAATTAACGATCTAAATGATGTTTGCATGCTTCGAGGTAGACGGTGGCCAAGTATGAAGTAGGTATGAAAATCGTTGAGGACGTACCGCAGCGATTCTGCCAGACGCAGAGATTGCGCCCACAGTCCGGCTGGACTGTCGGAGAGCGTTTCTGAACATCTTGACCAAGGTCTATGTGTGAAGGAGATTAACGAGGATCAATTGCTACAGAGAAGCAATCGATAGAGAGGAGATTCTGTTGTAGAAGTAGGAGTCGTGGTATCAAGACCTTACTGGAATTCGAGGGAATTGGAGATTGCACTTTCAAACAGCAGGAAAACTAGATTAGCGTGTAAGATCATGTGACGAGGTTTTCCCTCATCGGTTTTAATACGCTCGCCCGGCCGTTTACGGAGGTCGGGAGAAACCGTACACGTTGAGGACATCAAAATAGCGAGCCTTGGCATTACCGCCCACATACTACTCAGAGCGACCAAGTTGTATCTATATTATCGACTGAGCTCCGTAGGAGACACGGTCACCACCACGTAATTGTGGTCCACAACTATGTTTTTGCACTACCTTTTTTCACCCCGCATGATCCGGGTCCGTACTTGCAGATTTATATCTTCTCTTTTTAACCACTTTTAATCACTTCTCATCATACCTCCTTATATACTATACCATATACCATACCGGGAGCGCCAGCGTTATAGCGATCAGTACGGCTGGTATACTACCTGGCAGCAAGTGCCCCGGGTCGAACGTACAGTCGACCGGTGCTCAATATACAAGTACGATTGCCCAGTTGGTAAGTGAGCTTTACGGGCCTGGTTTGCTGGGAGAAACACTCGTTCGTTGTAACTAACTATCTGTATATATGTGTTCTCGAGAAAGACCCAGCCTTAATACAAATCGCGAATATGTACCCATGTCTCCATAAAGGGGCTAACTATATTATGGCCATATTTAATACTTCGGCGGCCGGAGATCAAGTATCTGCTTCGAACTGAATGTGTTCCTGTGTATAGCACGCCTCTAGCGGTGCTCTCCGGAGGAGAAAAAACAAGCCGATTTGGGACAATATATTGTTGCTAATATCTACATCCAATGAATGTCCCAACTGACTTGATATAATATAACATATCCATTGACCAACTATCTTTGAGTAATTGTCGTCGGCCTGTTACTTCTACACCGGAGAGCGGTGTCATGGTAGTTTTCGAGGTATGGATGACAACGCTGGCTCTCCGGAAGAGAAACAACCAGCCGATTTGGGACAATATATTGTTGCTAATTACTGTTGTCAAATGTATGTCCCAACTGAGTCAATACAATATAGTATGTTCATTGTCTAACTGTCTTTGAGGAACTGTCGCCGGCCTGTTATTTTCACGCCGGAGAGGCTGGGAAAGTAAAACAACGCCTGGGGAACAAAACAACATGTGGGAAAGTTTACAACTTCAATTGAAGTGTAACGCCAGAGTGTGAGAGATTAGCAAATTTCAGCTAATCCTTAAGATTTTCGGTGCTTCGACCCCATGCCTTCCTTCGTAACTCCCGGCAGTCTCCTCGGTGTGTCCTGGGCTTATTCCTCATCCTCGTCTCCTTTCCCGTCGCCCTCCCGGTCGTTGATAACTTATCCATGCTCTCGCCTCCGGTGGTTGTATCTGCCTTTACAGCTGTAGTGGCCGCAATCTGTCTAATGTCCTACAACTGGCCATGGGGTCCCAACACCTGTAAGCAGGTCCGGGACGGGGTACTCAGGCGGAACTGAGGTTCGTTGTGGATCGGCCCGTGTGGGACTTGGGCGGTCCATGGGGTTACCTCCCCGCAGTTATAAGCGTTGTGGATTCTGTGTCTAGCCAACCATACGAGAAAGGCCTTGTTATAGGCTGTACATTTGGCTGCGTCTGCGCGATCGTAATTGCCGAGTGCATCTCTCAAACACTGCTGGAAGGTTCTTGGCGGCGTTAGATCGACCATCTGCGGATTCGCAATCCTTTGTGAAGTGTCGACATATCCGGTTTCCGGGGTATTTCTAACGAGTCTGACTCTAAGGTATACGTCTGCACCCATTCTTCGATGCGCGGGTCGTGGTTTCAGGTTTGGTAGTTGGGATGGGTGTATACCTGCTTTTTTTGCGGCTTTCCACTCATCTTGCGTGAATTGGTCTTCCCTAAATGTTCCGACCTTAATTGAGACGTCGTTTTTATTCAGGGCTCTCTTGATTGGTTCGCCTTGCGGCGAACCAGCCGAATTCCAACCCTCAAAAACGAACTTTAGAAATGTATTTTAGCTCGCGTTTAGGTGCGTTGCTGCCAGCGCCAAAATATCGTTCGTGCCCTGACTCAAGGCTCTTATGTCCATTCTTGTGAGTTCGCAATCGCGTCGCACTATATATCGACCGTACTGGTCGTCGAATTCCTGGTATTCTTGTCGGCTGCTCGCCCTAAAGGGTAATGCGGTGTCCCCGCGAGGAATAAGGACGAGCTGGGGAATAAAGACAAGCTGGGCTGTTTCTAGGTGCCCCCTATGTTCGTCTGGCTTGTTGGGTATGATGTTGCCTCGGTCTTCCGGCGGTGGGGTGGGGTCGTTCCCTGGGGTCGCTTCAATGACACCGGCTGCTGTCTTTGTCTTTGCCTTAACCTGTTTCTGGGTTCTCGCCTGATTGGTAGCCGGTTTGGCGCCAGGGATCTCGATGACCATTCTCACGTTGTTCCTAGGTTGTGCTTGTAGGCGGCGAAATTCTCTTAACTGATCTCGCTCGAGTACGAACGGGTATGGGTTCTCCCCTTCGTCGTCAGGGATTGGTGGTAACGCGTTGGCACCCCGCAGTTGGCAGTAAAACTCATAAGTATCGCAAGAGGAATTAAGACGTCTTCTGGCGAGGATCATGTGGCCTTCATTGTTTCTGTCGAAACCGCGTGGGAATCTGGATTTGGTACTTCCATCCTTTATCGCCTCTTCCATCATTGCTGCTGCGATGTCGTCAAAAATTGGGTCGTGGCGATCACATCGCACCCATACGCGTGCTGTTGCTCTGAATCTTGCGGTGATTATATTCTCTAAGTGGTGGGCCAGATGTAAGTCGTTCGCGATATCCGCCAGGGTATCGCCTGGATCCAACTCAATGCCGCCAAAGGCGCCGTATACGATAGCTAGTATGTATACCCTTGGAGGGAGGTTGTCTCTGGTTGCGCCGACGAACAGGCCTGTCTCTTCTAGTGATGCAGCTTTAGGGCCATACTCGCTGCCGCTGGCGGAGGTAGCGTCGTCGTTCTCGTTCACCATCTTGGGGATCAAATCGGGGTCTTTTGCAGGTTGTTTTGATGAAATTGGAAATGGGATTCTGTGGATTGGAGGTATGTTTGTGCAAGGTCGTGGTTAGATCGGTGAAGTTGTGTTTATCCAATTCTTATTCACTAATTTGAGGGTAAGGAACTTGCCGTATCTTTAGATACGGTCTTGGATTTGCGCCCATCTTCCTAAGATCGTCCTATGTTTATCATCACGATGTTCTTGGTCGGGTGTATGGTTGGGCAGTGTGGTTGCTTCGGGTTCGGGTCGACATCGTACTGTCACAGGCATATTGTTCCTTTGGCTATCTCAGTTTCAAGGCGATAGCTCAATTGATCCAGGGTTTCAGGTTACCAGTTCAATTATCACCGGGTTCAGGTTGACAAACCAGTTGCCACAGGTTCAGGTTGACAGTTCAATTATCACAGGTTCAGGTGGGCAGTTCAGTTGGCATAGATGCGGGCTGATAATTCAGTTGTCACAGGGTTCAGGTTGATAATTCAGTTGTTATAAGTTCAGGTTAGCATTTCAGTTGTTATCATTTCGGGTTAACAATTTAGTTATTATAGATATAAGTTGATAATATAAAAGTATATAGCTAGACCGTCACAACCGTATAGCTGTGACGATTCGGCAAAGCATGCGGCAGCCCGAGATACAAGGCCGCAGCGCCCGCTACGGGCCTGTAAGGCCGTGCGGAAATTATTTAGTTAAAAACCATTCTTGAGAGATTTAATAGAATAATTTGAATTTCTCGAAAATTATTAATCTTTGATATTGATTTATTAGGGACAATCCTTCTGAAGTAGATACTTTACTTGGAGTGGACATCTCGCTTGAACTGACTAAGGAAGTAACGCTTCTGTACGGAGGCGTCGTAAGGCCGACGATTAATCTGGTGAGGTTCTTTTTGGTGTGCCACGGCCCACGACTAAGTGAAGGTGCGTGTGTTGCTGAACACCCTGGTTGTGCTAGAGCCAAGTTCCACATTTTAACAAGTATTCTTGGGAGGGGAGAGTATATAATATTCGATCCGTTTCACTTCACCACCTGGCCACAACTCCGTCAATCCCACTCCCACTCCCACTCCCACTCCCACTCCCAATCCCTGAGCTCATAGTTCCGGAGCATATCGTCATCTGATAGCAGGTCTGATGTAGCAAGGGTGGACACTGATACAGTACTACCTGCTGTCATCCTACATGAACGAAGTAGCTTTCATCGTACATGCAATAAACGAGGATAAAACGAGGACTAGGTGGGCTGTGGCTGTTGCCAAGCTGCAGCATCGGATGAAGTACTTAATCTTCAAGCGAGTCTGGAGAAGTG
This sequence comes from Rutstroemia sp. NJR-2017a WRK4, assembly GCA_002946385.1. NCBI lineage: Eukaryota > Fungi > Ascomycota > Leotiomycetes > Helotiales > Rutstroemiaceae > Rutstroemia > Rutstroemia sp. NJR-2017a WRK4. The sequence continues at coordinate 57,517 of NJPR01000123.1, read as the reverse complement.
TCAACGTATATTTCTTACGTTTCTATTTTCTGATCGTCTCTCCATGAGGATCTGCTTATTCATGGCGGGAATTTCAATACTTCGGAATTGCCAAATCAAGGTATGCTTGCATGTGGCACCTCTATCTCTTAACAGAACAGTGCTCGTCTAAGTCTAAGTCATCCGTCAATTGGGTCCACGTTACACGTACGTTACAACCGAAGATGCTATACTATCACACTATATATTCGAGGCTCGCGTTTGAGGGCGATCCTTTCTTGCCCTAGTGAATGAGATAAGACGGTTCTTCTAGATTCTGGCTATCCTTTTTTTCGAGTAGTCCCTAGTCAAGGTGGTCTTCTCGCCCCCTCGCTAGACGCCCCGCGCTACCTTCGGTCGTGTTAGTCCACATCATGTGAAGGCAAGAATCTTTCAAAATTATCGTGAATATGTGGTCGAAAGTGGCGGGGTGTTGGAAATAACTCCGTTGAAAGTCCCCAGATGCACCTTCAACGTCTCTGACCTAAGTGCTGACGCCTCCAATTTCTGTCATTAGTGACCACCGCGAGCACCCGATGTAGCAACACATGCAGCCTATATACATCTAAAGAGGTGCTGTGCCTCGTCGCCATGCCGCTGCATCCACATCAAGTAATCGGTAAGAATGGGGGGGGCTTGCAAGCTGATCCTTCTTCCGCTATGCCGAAAGTGCTCGATATTCCACTCCCTTCTGCTAGTCGCTGTCATGCAATTCACCACAAAGGTACTTGCGCGAGACCAGATTGATATTAGCCAAATAACCTCCTTGCTGGCTGGGTGAAAAGTTCGACGCTGTGGCTTTGGCAGTGAGCAAAGAAAATCTATTAAAACTGTTGGAATTATGGCCATTAAAGTGGAAACCAACCCCAGGACAATCTGAGTTTGATCGAGGAACTCGAATGATCGCCCTCCTCGCGATTTCCTGTGCTTTTTTGGTAGTGCTCCGAAGGGAGTTGCAGATGTCGGGACGCTCCTCATTTGTTACCGAGCCACCCTTCGCGTCTGCACGGGTTGTACAGCATTGCATTAACTCCCCTACGTTATTTCTATCAATCGCCAACGGAAGATTATCCAATCACGGGTTATCACCAACCTCACCAGCAACGAAATCACTGCAGTCGGGCTTTTCACCTTGCAGCCCCACTACTTCCCCGGCCGGAGATCCAAACCGCTGGGATAGCTTTTCTCTGCGGTCCTGCGGATATTGCTGTCAGGGATTGCTTCACCTCCTGTACGAGTACCTGCTCTGGATTACCGCTTGTTGTGGACGGTACGGGCAATTTGTGACGGACGGTACGACCAACATAATACCTTGCACCAACTATTTGCACCAACCCACTCACAAACCGTAGTATGCATGAGATTATACAGGCAACAGAGAATCCTATAGTGAATCATCATTCATATCCTCTCCAGACACCAATCAAGCGCATCTCACGTCACATACTCATAAAATTGTCTAACGTGCTCCTCACTTGAAGCAGTCCTTCAAATCAAATCGGGTCAGCAGGTCAACAATACACCGAGCATAAATACTCCTCCAGGGTCGGCGTTCCAAGCTGGTGTACACAACATAGAAGTACAACTTATTTGGAAGCAAGACCTGCATATACAGTCTGCATATTTGCCAGTATCACCTGATTTAATAGTTGACTTCTTCCATCTCCAGCGATATTCGAGGGGACGAAGACGTGCTCGGGAAAGAGAATACGACTATGTAAGTTTTTATGTTTACGCGGCACAAGCGCGAGAGTATTTCATGTTTGCTGGAATCGACTTAAGACTAGCCTCAACCTGCTCCCCATTGCTGCTACTGGAATAAACCAAGCTGATCAAGCGTAGCCTACACACGAAGCATCAGCAGAACATCCACCATGCTTTCCAGCCAAGTTCAATTGAGGTCTGGGACCCTCGTCAAGCGTCATATAGCTGCATTATCAAGCACCGTTCGAACCAAGCCTGCAGCTGGGCACCATGTCTTTACCAGCATTCGCACCAATTCCACCACAGCTTCACAGAAGAACCTACCTTTCACACCAATTAGACAGTTCCGGTCGAATGCTCCAGGTCAAGCCGCTGTGACTACATTCCCCAGATTTGACGAGCATGCGATGCCACGACCTGAGCAACCCGCGGAACTGGAGGGATACGATCAATCTCTTGGGTTCTCTCAAGTACCTGGGCAGCAAGCCTACCACGACATTAATAGGCCGGCCTACTGGCAGTCTGTTCCTCGTTGGAAGGATATATCCCATTACGAATTCTGCACTCAAAAGTTTCAGGTGAGTGGCTAGATCAGTACAAACAGTTTAGACTGCGTGTGAACTAACAGGTGTGGTTGTAGGTTCGCTTCACCATTCCGACCATTGAGAAATTAGAGCAGTTCTTAGATGAAGTCTTACCCCCAGTCATCCCTGAGTATCCTGGTTTCGAAGGTGTTGGAACCCGGGAAGCATTCATTAAGGATGTTAGACAGGGTATCGAGGAAGCACCAATGATGATTCGTCTAACGCCTCATGTTCTCAGCATTATCGACTGGAACGATCCTATCGCTGATCCAATTCGACGCCAATTCATCCCAATGAAATCTAGCATGCTTCCAGACCATCCCAAGCTTGAGCTCGACTCTTTGCACGAGCATGATGACTCGCCTGTAGATGGTTTGGTTCATAGATATCCTACTAAGGCTCTATTCCTAGGTTAGTATCCCCCCTACTTTCCTTGGGCACATCCCTGCCATTCTTCGATGATATTGTGCTAATTCCTGACAGCGACGACGGTCTGCCCACTGTACTGCCGTTTCTGCACTCGTTCATGGTCTGTTGGCCCTGATACCAAAACTGTATCCAAGAACACGATCAAACCTTCTCGAGGGCGTTGGGAGCAGGTCTTTCAATACATCGAAAGCACACCTAAGTTGGCGGACATTGTCATTTCTGGAGGTGATTGCTACATGCTCACTCCCGATAATCTTAGACTTATTGGAGAACGTCTACTCTCCACTCCCCACATCAAGCGACTTCGCTTTGCAACGAAGGGTCTAGCTATCTCTCCATCTCGTATCATTGATGAAAACGATCCATGGACTGACGAGATCATTCGCTTAAATACAATGGCCAAGGAATTGGGCAAGAGCATTGCTATTCACACACATTTCAACCATCCGAAGGAAATAACCTGGGTTACCGAGCTTGCCTTGCAGAAGTTGCACAGGAACAGTGTTACGGTCAGAAACCAGAGTGTTCTGCTCAGAGGTGTAAATGATAATTTTGAAACCATGTCAGAGTTAATTCGCAAGGTTGCGGACAACAATGTCATACCAGTAAGTATGCCCCAAGTTCGGATCACAAGCAAAGCCATACTAACACTTTCAGTACTACGTCTACCAAGCTGATATGGTCCGAGGTGTTGAAGACCTCCGCACTCCTTTGTCTACGATTATCGACCTGGAGCGTCGTATTCGCGGCACGATTGGCGGCATGGTGACTCCCACCTTTGTTGTGGACCTCCCAGCTGGCGGTGGAAAGCGTCTGGCTTGTAGTTTCGATACATATGATCGAAAAACTGGTCGTTCAACTTTCACGGCTCCTTCCATCACTGGCGGGGACAAAGAGAACAAGGTCTATGAGTATTGGGATCCCTTGCACTCGCTCCCCGAGTAAGTGCTTCCCAGCACTGGATTGTATGCTGTTAGGTGAATTCTGAGCGGACTTCTGTTTCATACTTATTCTTCAATCGAGGAATGTTTGTTTTTTACAGGGAGGGCTAAAAGACCAGATGAGGTCCATGTCTTTTTCTTCGTTTCTTGGCGGGCGGACGGTTCTGATCATTTTCTTGCAAGAGTATCTTGTTTGGGTTTTTTTACTTTTTGGAAAATTGTTTTCGATATTAGGGCACCATTTGGAGGCTGGATTTGTGGCATTTTGACATTGCTTTTTAGTGTGACCAGCGGTTTTGGTCACCTTCATTGTAATAGGGTATGATATGCAAATGTCAATACCCATCGATTCCTTCATAGATAGCAGATAGCTGAGAGCTAGCACATACTTCAAAATCCAAAAGTTTTCGTTTCTAGCCTTGTCATTATCTAGCGTGCCCTGAGCAGATGATGATAGCTGTTCACACGACATCAGATACCGAAAACATCAAGGGCTTCGTGATTCCGAGCAACCGATATCGCATGGCAGGGTGGTGGTCAGTGAGCCTGCAGTAGTATCCTGGATGAAAGCACGATGGCGCTCAGCATCACGCACAAGCCAGTTCCCAGAGGTATGGTAAACCCGCTATAATCGGATATGGACTGATCTCCGCCATGGCTGCTTACGCAGTGACAAGCTGGAGGAGTAATCCTCAGTAAGAGATATGTCAATGACGCGAATTGAGCCGGAAAATGGTACGGCATGACTTTCTCACTTCTTTCGTTTCCTTCACCAATGTAACCCTACTCGCGCTTATGCCTCCTGACACAACTACCGCATAGACACGATAAAAAGCCCAAGCTATTCGGAGGGGGGTTACGATCACATAACTTGAGGTTTCATCGGCGACATGCAGACCTCTGCGGCTCTATCACATGGATCGACCGAGAACTTTCTTGAGAAATCCTTATGCTGATAAGCCAACTCCTTAGCATATTCTGTCACATTAATTGACTTTTTTTTATGCGGGGTTGAAGGATTTATGCTTCTTGACATTTGGCAAGTTATCAGCCCATTTCCTGCGTTGTCCTCGTAAATAAATACGGGCGGAATGATACCAACTTGCCAAGGGACCGTTCTCCAATTTATTTAATATACAGACGACCCGCCCTTCCACTAAAACGGCCTGGCAGGCTGGCATGGCCATCTGCAATTTATCAGTTGGACTTATAAATAGCAAATCGAAGGGTTCTAGAGACCGACGGAAGGAAAAGAATTAAACATGGTACTTTCGTACGCAGCACAAGGTATACATTCTTTGGTACCGAAGAAGAATACTTTAGAATGAATCCTTCTGTTGGTACCAACCAACAAACAGCCAGCGATGGCCAACAACGGGCAAAGAGGAACAACGACCCGTAGGAAGATAACAAACGGTGAAGCCTGGCTGAAGGGGGCTTGAGAACCTTGTACAGTATCACGATGTATCATACGTTTTAGTTAGCTTTCACTCTGTACTATCATAATGAAAAGCAGCTTATCATAAGTTTTGCCGCGATACTGGAAAGGATCGATTCAACTAAACCAAGAAGACTCCAAGCACGGCGAGGGGCGTTACACAAGAAGAGGAGTGATACTCAAGATCTAGAAGCAGTTAGGTAAGCTCCAAGTTATCCTGGGCTGAGATTGTTTGTGGATGTACAGCATGGGATGTTCGATGTCCATTGCCTAGTGACTTTGGCAACGAGATTTGACCAAAAGAAACTTAGGCGTGGGAGACAGTATCTGGAAATGATCTGTCGGTGCAAAGGTGGCGAGGTACAAGCAAGCTATAAGGTAGGGATCGGGGTACAACGGTGCGAGGATCACTTGATAACGTGAAGGTTCCGCGTTTGCTGTGCTTGTGCTTACACCGTCATCTGATTTCCCGATATTCCATGGTGTCTGCCGCCAGCCGTGGGGAGAAACATTGACCGCTCAAAGAGCAAACTTGCCGGAACCCCTTTTGCACATTTCACAAATTTGTCGTCTGGTGCGCCACAAAGGCAATAGGAGTGCTGAACGAAGGGTCTAGCGACGGGTTACTCTGCCTTACTTATATCTACACAACATGTTAATAGCTAGCACGGCATCTCCATACATATATACATACGAAGAGTGCTTGATAGCTGCCCTTGTCCGAACACAGCAAATTTCCACGAGCGCAAATAATGTAAGGGGGCCGCTCAGCTCGGAAAATGGTAGCCAAGTGGAAGGCCCTAACCCGCACCAACCCTGGCCTGCAGTGCGCCTCATGATTTCTCTCTCCAACCAACTCGCAGCAGTCGAACCACAAAAGTGACCATCCCACGAGGCTGATACTGCCTGACGGCATGCAGTTTGCTGTATCACATAAATAAAACATTGCGCACTTTGGGCCTCACCTCACGATACGGCCTGACCCTTTCGTGTCTGCATATGCAAGTTGTGCATTGGACGTCACAAACACGCGTAACCGTGAATGAGCGGTTGTGTAACCGTTTGAGTCAGTTGTGCAGCATAAAATTAAAGAAGGTTCTGCCGTCCAAGAGAGAAAGATTTGCGAGAGACAGGATAGCAGAGAGAGACAACGAGAAACACAAGACCAAGACCATACGACACAGCACAGCCAGAGAATGTTTCCAGGGAACTTTCCATCTTTTCGAGGATAGCCCACCAATATAGATAGATGCCTGTTTGCAATCTGCAAATCCGCTGGATGTCCGGACGTCGCTTTGATCATGACTTGGTCCATGTCTACTGGCCGTGAGCGGAAGCAGTAAGGATATTCCAACCGCAAGGTATATTGATTGGTTCTCTCCTTGGCTGCGTACTATGAACCCTTGACAGGGCCGGAATGGCCTTGTAGGCTTGTACAAATCAGAATGGCCGTGGAGATCTCCAAACAAATCAAGAACAAATATTGACAATTAGCAACGAACCATGGCGAGCGATAAATTCCAGCGAGTCAACAACTCGTCTTTCGCCCAGACACAGTGCGAGAAACAGTAACGGCGCCTACGGAGGTATTGGGTGACGAGCAAAAGTGTTGATTGGGATTGCTATTGACCAGATGAACGAACGGTCGTACCCCTCTTTTTCGCTGTTACCGCTCCCAATCTCTCTCAAACGCGACTCGCAAACTACTGTACCTATGATACAATTGGATTCTTGTCGTTCGTTGAATCGTTCGTTTGTTCCGCTCGTCATTGTGCGCCCACCCCGGGACGTGAATCTTAACGGAATTGAGTTACTTTGCTACGAAAGTAACTTACGCTTGCCCTCAGAGTGAATATCCCACGGAGTAATATCCACAACTGCTCTCCCGTACGGACGTACTACCAGTAAAGTACCTGGTTGCTAGGTACCGTACACTTAAGCTCCCTGGTAAAACCTAGGCCGGGGTTGCACATACCTAGACGCGGTAAGGGCCCAATGACTTTTATATTCTGAGATCCCTTCGTAAGAAGATTCGTTCGTACGCGGTGCAGATGTGCATTAGTTTGAAGACAACAAATCGCAAAAGCTGGTCGTTCATACAACCTTCAGAATCCTTCGAGAAATAACTGCTACTAGACCAGACCCAGACAGACCGAACCGACCTGTTTGTGAGCTGCCGGTCATGGCTTCTAATACGAGGGGTCTGAAGCTTCGGGTCACTCCCATTTACTCAATACCAACTCACAACTCGACTTCGAACATCTTCTCCTCGCCAGCCCTTTCCACTCCGTCTATCGATACCAGACCCGAATCGTCACCATCCATATCGTCGCCCGTTATCTATAGGAAGAATATTAGGGCAATGACTGCTGGGTTCGCACATGTTATCTCAGAGGAGGAATATCACGCTCTGCCTCCGGCGCTGAAGAGAAAGGTATGAGCAATATCTTCTTAATCTTCATTCCCAAGCTCGCTGCTTGCTGTTTGCGAGAATGTCGGCATCAATTCATAGCTGTTGCTTGTTATGTGACAGAGAAGTTGTGCGGTTGCTTCTATTGGTGCAAGCCAGAGCTATGATGTTTTAGCATGGTACCAGCTTGGCCGCCAGCGATCTGGGAACTCCCAGTAGCAGCAACGAGCGGTGTGTGCTGGCTAAAAGTCGAGCTAACCACCTTGAATTGTACACGGTCGTGCTCTGGCAGACGCTTTGTTCGTTTTTATGCAGGAACAGGACGACGGTGGTTTGGAGCAGTCAAATAACTGTCGATAATATATTGAAACTTAAAGCTAATCCAATCTTTCGCACAGTACTTTTCCACACTAGAGCGTCTGAGATTCGCTCAGAGCTCCAGGTCAAATGCGTTCAATGACCTTCCCGCCCAGGCCCAGCGAAAGAGTTCCATCGCGGATCGCCGTGGCTTAAGCATCTCAGAGCTCGAGCCCCGGCGGAGACCATCGGCTCGACGGTTACGGAAAAAGAGACACAATTCAATAACCAATAGTTATGATAGATCCTGGTTTTTAAGTAACTACGAGACCTTTCCAGAAACGATCAAAAGGAAGCAATTCACGAGGGAGGAACAAGCGGTATTGGCGGGGCGACTGAAAGAATCTGTAATTCTGGATGCAGCCGACGAGACATTGATCCGTCGACGCTTGTCTCGACGGATGCTATCGGATCCATCCCCCTTACTATCTCCCAGTATCAAGAGCTCGGTGTTTAGTGGAAAGACTTGCAGGAGTCGGAGAAGAGCTTCGACCTCGAGCATGGCGGATGTCCTATATGACAGCTTCAGATGGATTGACGAAGACTCGAAATTGGACCTACGATTAGACGATTACCACGCCTCTTTGTTTCCTGCAACAACAAGCGACCGAAAACCCTCATTCCGCCGACAAATGTCTATTTCAAAGCTACCGTTCGGAAGGAGCTCGATCTCCTCGACTCCGGCCCAATCTCCCAAATCTCCCCGGTTCCCGAAACAATCTCCTCCGAGAAGTGCACACTCTCGTTCCAAAACTATTTCCCTAATCGGCCCAAAGCACAAGGTCAGCTCATCCGTTTCATCGATCGACCCCAATGCCACCCATTATCAAGATCCGGAAGCTCGTCTTAAGTTACGAGTATATTTGGCATCGCCGCAGAAATTTGACGAGATCATCGAGTTCGGATTTCCGTCGATCGAGAAGGCAGTGGAGGACAAGGAAAATAAATCGCCCAACCCGGTATCAAAAGATCCAAGGTACTCGAAAGATACCGCGGGTAGGAAATCACCCAAATTCTCCTCCGAACATTCGTTTTTCAATGATGATTCGGCTTCGTTGTTCGAGGACGATACGTCGATGGCAGATTCGAGCGCTCCTGTGACGCCATCGGATAACGAAACTGCATTCCGACCACCATACTACGGCGGTAAGCCGAGGAGTTCGTTCGATTTTCTGCCATCGACGTCGAGGAAGTCGTTGTCCAGAAGTCGGGACCAATATACGCAAGCTCTGGCAGGAAGTCGTGAGATGACGTTGAGGATGACTCTGACTAGGCCTGATCTGCGGGCAGATGAGAGTGCCATATATGGCTGGCAGACCCCGAGTGCGCTTGCAAAAGACGAGCCACTGGTTGTGGAATATTTAGATAACGGCAGATATCCGCGAGGACCACTGGGAGGAACGGACGGATGGGGACCAGTGGAAAAGGAAACTGGTGTGGTAAAAAGACTTTGGAATAGAGTTAAAAGTCAAAGAAAGACTTCATGATCGAGAGATACCGATGGCTTAATTGCCTTCCTTAGAGTACTTTAGCGGACATCAGCATAAGCTTCTGCTTACCCGTTGGCGCTTGAACAGCGATTGACTAGATACCAATTAGAGATACGTTAGTCAAATAATGAAATCATGTAAACAATCTGGAATCCCTCAATTGAATATCAGGAATTGGCGGCGCGTGAAATGATGTAAATTCAGGGTGAGGGACTGAGGAGTAGCCGCTGAAGCGCTGGGTTGTGGGTACCCCATTCCATAGCTGCTTGATCAAACAAAGCAGGATGGCGGTTGCGATTGAGCTTGCCACCGAAGGTATAAGCGGCAATTTGCAGTAAATGTTGACAGTTGGTCGTACTAGTGCAACTAACATTACAGAAACATCATTCATTCTTTTCAACATCAAAAAAGTATTAACCCAGTGTCGAGAAAAAGTCATCTCAGTTCACTGAATCACCCTCACACTCACCTACCTAAACAGGCTGACGAAGTGGATTCGTCGAACGCCACACAGGTGCGTTCAGACAGAGCTCTAAACTCGGACCTGAAACGCCTCACAGCCACTTGGTTACCTAGCCTTACTCACCCACCATTAACTTATCATTGTTTCCAAAAGACACGCAACCGCTCAAAGTTTCTCGTTGTTCATTCATCCCATTCATTGAAAGACCGCATTCTATCCATCGAGTTGTTGATTGTTGATGACAATCGAACCTTCATGCGCTGCGATATCACAACCATCCTGCGAAGATGAGGTTTGGGAGCTCTGAGATAGGATGGCGGAGCCTCCTGTTATCAACACTCCTATATACTGGCGCATGGGGAAAGAAAGATGCGCCGGGGGTGCATTACACAAAGCTCCCGCACGTAGCTCTGAACCTGATCTATTTCGAGGACTCAGATGTGGTTATGTACGAGGACAGAGTCGATAGAGTGGTATGGAGATCTGAGAATGCCGGAGAATCGTGGAAGAAAGTCGAAGCAGCCCCCGAGGGGAAGTTGTTGGAACTTGTGCTGCATCAATACGATCCGAAACGAGCCTATATCATTACATCGGAAAGCACACACTGGGCAACGAAGGATAGAGGGGAGACCTGGGAGAAGTTCTTCACGGATTACCAAGCTAGCATATTCAGGCCGGCGTTGGCATTCCATGCTGGGGACCCTGATAGGATTATATTCCATGCAATGGACTGCACCGGAATCTTCTGCGAGGAATTGGTAGGTTCTTCTGGAGGGAAAGACTGTTAGAGAGGCCTTTTGCTGACTGTTTACAAACAGGCGATGTACACAACCAACGGCTTTGGAAAGACCCAATTCTTGCGCGAGGATACTGAGGGTTGCCACTGGGCAAAATCGTCGGAGCTTTTTACAACTGGTCAAAAGGATCTGGATAAGGATAGGATTCTTTGTGTGGTCAGGGGCAGGTTCTCTCCCTGGAGGAAGGACTATCGCCTTCTCGTCTCGGACAACTTCTTTACCTCCAATGCCGGCGATATCCAAGAGTTTGAGCCCGAACTCGAACCGGGTCGGACTGTCAAAGGAATTGTGAACATTGCAGCGATTAAGAAGTACCTAGTTACCGCCGCATCTGCGGATAAAACAGACGAGATGGCATTGTACGTTTCCGACGACGCCATCAAGTGGCATAGAGCAGTGTTCCCACACGATCACAAGATCACAGAGGAGGCATACACCATTTTGGAGTCGACTAATTACAGTATCCAAATCGACGTGATGACTACACGACCGTCCAACCCAATGGGAGTTTTCTTCACCAGTAACTCGAACGGAACCTTTTTCACGCGCAACATTGAACACACAAACAGAAATATGGACGGAACAGTCGACTTCGAGAAGATAGCTGGAATTCAGGGAATTGTCATGGTCAATGTCGTCGACAACTGGGAAGAAGTGGAGACGAAAGCCAGGTCGAAGAAGGACGTGAAATCCCAGATCAGTTTTGATGATGGTCGAACTTGGCAGGCTCTGCGAGTCAAAAAGGATGACCTCCATCTTCACTCTATCACAGACATATCGAATTTCGGCCGGGTATTTTCTAGCCCTGCTCCTGGTCTTATTATGGGCAATGGCAATACCGGAAAATTTCTAGAGCCTTACGATAAGGCCAACCTCTATGTCTCTGATGACGCAGGAGTTACATGGCATAAAGCTCTCGACGGTTCGCACAAGTATGAATTTGGTGACCAAGGATCCATTCTGGTGGCTGTCCATGATGGCCATACTGATGAGGTCAAATACTCCTTGAATCACGGAAAAGACTGGGAGTCTGTCAAGCTAGAGAAAAAGATACGACCACTGGAATTGGTGACAACACAGGACTCCACTAGTCTCAAGTTCCTCATGTTGGCAGTTGATGATAGCACAAAAGATGCCGAATATTACACGATTGCACTTGATTTCGACGAGATGCACGAACGAACATGCAAAGATACAGACATGGAAGATTGGCATGCAAGAGTTGAAGACGGCAAGCCGACTTGCCTCATGGGCCACACGCAATCGTATAAGCGCCGTAAGGCAGATGCGGAATGCTTCATCAAGAAAGAATTTGAGGACCCGGTTCCCCAAACAGTCGATTGTGATTGTACCGACGCTGACTTTGAGTGTGATTACAACTTCGTCCGAAGCGATGACAGAAAGGAGTGCATTCAAAAAGGCGCTTTGGTATTGCCTGAAGGAGCTTGCAAGGCGTTTGGACCTGATGATACCTTCATGGGGTCCTCTGGGTGGCGTTTGATTCCAGGAAACACTTGTAAGCGCGTCGGAAAGAAACAGAAGGACGATCCTGTCGAACGCAAGTGTGCAGATGCTGTCAGTGGAGGACCAGCATCTGGGAAAGGCAACACCACCGAAACAAGTTTCAATGGTGGTCATTTTGTTGATAAGCTTTACCTCGAGCGGACAGATGCCAGCACTGGATCGGATGAAACAGTCGTTCTGCGAACTGACAAAGATGAGATCTGGCTTTCTCATGATCATGGAAAGAAGTGGGAGCAACTTCTGAAGGATGAAAAGATTGTACGGATCTACTCTCATCAGTACTTCAATGATGTTGTCTTCTTCTTGACTGCTTCTGAAACCGTGTTCTACTCGGTAGATCGTGGCGAGAACATCAGAAAATTCAAGGCTCCTCTACCACCAAGTCACGACACCGCAGTTATGAATTTCCATCCCAAATACAAGGATTGGATCATTTGGATGGGAGAGAAGTGCGAAGGCACTAAGGATTGCCACACCGTCGCATCACTTACGCGAGATCGAGGTGACAAGTGGAAGACACTCCAGCGATATGTCAAGAAGTGTGAATTCATTGGCGAGGCTCCTCCCCAACGACGAGAGGATAAAATGATCTACTGCGAAGTCAGAGAAAAGGAAAACAACAATGCAGACAACCCATTGCAACTTGTTTCAAGTGCTGATTTCTTCGACGAGACACCAAAAGTCCACTTCAGCAACGTTGTCGACTTTGCAACGATGTCTGAGTTCATTGTTGTTGCCACAAAAGATAATGAACATAATACCCTGAAAGTGAACACGAGTGTGGATGCTACTAACTTCGCTGGTGCTAAGTTCCCGCACGGGTTCGAAATTGATCACCAGAAAGCTTATACCGTTCTCGACAGCTCTACTCATTCGGTTTTCTTACACGTCACCGTTAACAACGATGAAGGTCACGAGTATGGAACGATCATCAAGAGTAATTCTAATGGTACCTCGTACATCATGAGTCTGAATGCTGTGGATAGGGATACCTCCGGGTATGTCGATTTCGAGAAGATGTTTGGACTTGAGGGTGTTGCAATGGTAAACGTTGTTGCAAACGCCGATTCCAAGAACTATAACAAGGAGAAGAAAAAGCTCAAGACCATGATCACCCATAATGATGGTGCCGAATGGGACTACATCAAACCGCCAGCGAACGGTGGTGCCGATGGAAAGAAATTCGGATGCAGCGGCGGTTTGGATAAATGCTCATTGAACATCCACGGATACACAGAACGATCCGACAAATCTCACACTTTCTCATCGCGTGCTGCAATTGGACTGATGATGGGTGTGGGTAATGTTGGGCAATATTTAACGGAGTACGATAAGGCTGATACTTTCATGACGTCCGACGGAGGAATCAACTGGAAGTTCGTCAAGCAAGGTACTTACATGTGGAAGTTCGGTGACCAAGGATCCATCGTAGTCATCGTCAAGGAAGATGCGGAAACAAAGGTCGTCTACTATTCGCTCAACGAAGGAAAAACCTGGATCGAATACCAGTTCTCCGATTCGAATATGAAAGTCTCAGATCTCACAACTGTTCCTAGCGACAATGCCAGAAATTTCCTTCTTTGGGGAACCATTGATGGAAAGCTTACAACTATCAATCTTGACTTCTCTGGCTTGACAGACAGACAATGCAAGCTCGATGAGAACAATGTTGAAGGTGGCGACTATTACCTATGGACACCCAAGCATCCCAAGCAAGATGACGACTGTCTCTTCGGTCACGTCTCCCAATACCATCGAAAGAGGCCCGATGCCGATTGTTACAATGGGCGCTTGATTCCTTCTATGCACGATATCGCTAAGAACTGTGGCTGTACCAGACGGGACTTTGAATGGTAAGTCATATACACAATGTCACAGACTACTTTATACTAACATTGTAATAGTGACCTCAACTACGAGCGTCAATCTGATGGATCTTGTGTTCTAATCAAGGGATACTTACCCCCAGATCATTCATTGGTGTGCAAAAATGATCCCGAAGCCGTGGAGTGGTTAGAACCTACAGGCTACAGACGTATTCCCATCACAACCTGCGAAGGAGGCAAAGAATTCGATGCCAGCACTGCACACCCATGCTCTGGTCATGAGGACGAGTTCAACAAGAAACATTCTACTTCGGGCTGGACAATCTTCTTTGCTATTATCATTCCATTTGCTGCGGCTGGTGGGATTGGATACTGGGTTTGGCGCAACTGGACTGGAAAGTTCGGTCAAATTAGATTGGGTGAACAATGTATGTCAACGCTCTTATTTCCTATATATTCTTTCTTGGAAGATTTACTAACCAAATACCCAATAGCTTCCTTCAACGACGAGGCTCCATACATCAAGTATCCGGTCATGTTCGTCGCTGGCGCTGTCGCAGTCGCCCAAGCTATTCCTCTCCTTGCATCTTCACTCTGGCGCTCAGCCTCGAGTGCTCTGGGCCGCGGCTCGGGATCAAGTCGCAGATTTACCACCAGAGATAGTTTCGCCAGAGGTAGAGGTGACTATGCAGTGGTGGACGAGGATGAGGGGGAACTTTTGGGAGAAGACAGTGATGAAGATGCTTGATTCACTCGATACGATACGCATGATGAGGGTGTGTTCTTGGTTTCTTTTGGTCGGTCGTTGGGGATGGATGTATAGTTATTGGTATGATTACGCTTGGTAGGCATTTTGATGCGCGTTCGGATTTGCGATTTGGATGAGGATTATGATGGAGAATGGAGAATGGGGGAAAAGCGCCGGGAACTTCTTTGAATGATAAAAGAATGGCACAGCAGACTGTATATTATGGACACGGTTGTATTCTTTCAGCATGCATAATTATAGATAGTTCTTAGGAATACTTTCACAGCGTTCAATGATCGATATTTGCATTCTGGATATCTGAAATTTGCACCCATACTGTAATAGTGGATGCTAACCCCACTGTTAGAGCTCAGACTGTTTTCGAAGTTATTTTTGGTAATCGAGTTCCCTTATCAAGCCTACTGCTTCTCTCTCTTATCATCCCCCGCGCAGTACCTGCAGCCGAGGAGAAAGCTTCATCAACACCAAAAGGTCTCCAAACCTGGGACACTATCTAGGAGAAGTGCTCTCCCACAGCCAACGAATGTCTCCTGCATCTTCGAATTAGCTAAAGCATATGGTTTGTACATCTCCGATTTTTGTTTGATGTGTAGGTATAAGTTATGTTCTTTTCTTATCTCTCCTGTGGTGTTTGCACTGGTTGTTGAGTTATTCCATTTACATAGCTGTCGAGGGGTAAATCGAAAAGGTGATTCTTGTCTTGAGTATAGTAACTAGGAGATTCTCAATTGTTGTTCTTTACTTCGACAATGGCAGATACCGATACAGACCATTTTAGTCCGTATCGTGCGGACGGGAAACTGGTGAGTGGTGCTGATGGGATGTGTTGTCTGAGCTTGAACTGATGCCGGTGTAGTATGGATTTGTCTGCGTGGTTACGGGGTCGCAGCAGCCTGTTGGACAGGCGATTATTCAGGAACTAGCCGGTGAGTGTGCTATTTCTTTTCTAAGTACCGCGCTGTGTTCTGCCATTCTAGAGCAAGAGACATATCATATTCTAGTTCCATGAACCCGAACCAAAAAAGCTAACTATCCCTTCCCTCCCCCAGCCCACGGCGCAGCCTGCATCTACGCCTGCGACTCCTCCCCCACCTACGACTACACCCCCCTCCTCACCCTCCTCTCCCACTCCTCCCCCAACACCAAACTCATCCCCTACCCCTTCCCCCTCGCCGCCGAAGACGCCACCCTCGCCCTCATCGACGACATCCTGAACGCCTTCGGCCGTCTCGACATCTGGGTTTGTTCATCTGGCCTTCTGGGACCTTCCTCAATCGAAGCGACCAAGCCGTCCGATCTGCAGAAATGCTTCGAGGCGAATAGTATGGCGCCGTTTTTTGCGCTGAAATATGCTCCTCCCGCGATGGGGAAGTTGACGAAAAAAGGAGCGTATCCGAATGCGGCGCCGAAGGATGTTAAGTATGGGAGTATTATTGTGGTGAGTAGTGTGGCTTCGATACACGGAGGGTGCTGGTCGCCGTGTTATACGATGAGTTCGCATGCTGCGTTGGGGGTTGTGAGGGCGGGGGTGGCGGTCTTGAAAGGTGCGTTTGGTTGTATGGTTTAGGTTGGGACATTGATTGCTGATTGAGGTATTATGAGTTTTAGGGACGGGAGTGAGGATCAATTGTATTTCACCAGGACAAATTGACGTCGGTGTTGATCTTCAGAACTTCGACATGCGTGGTATGACAGCACAATTCCCGCCAGCATCATTACAGTCCAAAGAAGTATGCCATCCCCATCTCTCTTATTATCCCCTATCCACGCTTGAATCATCGACTCCTTGCTGATATTCGGTTCCTATCGCAGACACAAAAGACAACGATTGGGCTTGAACGTTCGGGGCTACCGATGGAAGTAGGTCGCGTTGCGGGCTTTTTGGCTAGTGGCTTTAGCAGTTATATAACGGGTGCAAATTTGGTGGTTGATGGCGGTGCGTCGGTGATGAATCCCTTGACTGTGCCTATCTAGCTGGCTGAATAAACTGGTTGCCATGCAGGGTCTAGTTTACATGGGATATCAAAAGCATCAGTGTAGTTGTGTCACAAGTCTTGTATTTGAATGACATTTATGATGTTGTATAGTGAGCCTTGGTGAAAACCTGCACAGTTGCCTCTTAAAACCGCGCCTCGAGAAGCTATTTCATATCTTTCCTATTCTGTTTATTTATTCTGGTGATGGATCCATATGATCAATCCTTTGTGATACTTATGATCGATCTGACTGGGCATCTCCTTCGTCTCATCATACATGGCAACAGCATGCGATACCTCTTCGTCCGCACCAGCATTGTTCACTAGAGTATACGAATATAAGTCCTTTCACTTCTCCCTTTCTCTCAATAACCTATCAGGAGGTGGATGCGGTGCTTAATCGCCTATGAAGAGAGCGAGAGCTTGTCTTTCTGTATATCTTCCTGCTAGAAGAAAGTCATCTTCGAAAATGTACAAGACCTAGCACGACGTTTGGCAGGGAGAGTCCAGGGAAGGTGACATCAGAGAAACGCATGATGATTCCTTGGCCAGGAAGATATGAATATTATCACGACTCCTGGTCTGTGGTTTGATCACGAATGACGGGAGGTGTGAAGCGTTTGCGGGGGACGATATCCTAGAACAAACAAAAGATGATGTTCGAATCCTCCGAGGCTCCCGTGGACAGGATTGAAGAAAGGAACAGGAGGTTATGTGACAAACATATGATGGCTAAGATTCCTGGGTGTCTATCTAAACTGATATGCAAGAGGTATTTCGTAAATGGTCGTATATATCATAGACATGTCCTATCGGATCCAACTTCTGAGTTTGAGGTCCCATTTCTCTGCTAGGATGCATGTGTCCTTGTACATCCCTTTGACTTGGTGGCCAGCAATGTTGCTAGTGCATATTGCCTAACGACCTTCTCGCTTTACTAAATAGGGGTGGTTTAAGGTAGGGCCTCCGGCGGTGGCAGGGCTTCTGGTCCAAATGATAATGGGAGTAACTATGCTGTGTTAGTATCTTTCCGGAAGAATGCAACTGTCCTCTGAGTAGCATAATACATACCGATTCCAATTTCATGACAACGAAGTCTCCATTCTTATCAAACATGAAAATAGGCATGCTGAGGTCGCAGAACTCGCGGATGCTGTTGACGTCGCACAAATTAGCCCAAGTGTCCAGTAGTTGATCCTCCAAGGTGACTCTAGGATGCTTCTTTGCTATAGGCAAGTAGAGCTTACAATTGTCTGCACATTCCACAAGGACTCGCTGGAGGACTGATATCGGTCGCAACAGCCACTGCCTTGAACTTCTTATGACCCTCCGTGACAGCTTTGCCAAAAGCTACACGTTCTGCACATGTGCCCACTGGGTATGAAGCATTTTCAACGTTCGCGCCATCGACGAAGGCCCCTTCCTCTGTAAGAATCGTTGCGCCGACTCGGAATCTCGAATAGGGACAATAGGCGGTAGCTTTCGCAGCAGCGCATCGTGAATGCAGCGTGGAGAACTGCTCGGTGCTTATACCGAAGGGTTTGCAGGCAGATTCCACATCGGAAGGATTGCTGGAGTGCAGCAGCGTAGGTTGGTTCGAAGTCATTGTTGAGGAGATATGGGAGGAGGTCCTAATTGTGAGGTGGTAAATATAGCTATAGTGGCGTGGTTAGTGAGGGGCACTAAAATTACAGCGCATTCTCCGCCCAATGAAGTCCCCTATCTCCACCATACGAGTAATTCAAATGCATTGTTACAAAGAAGTACTGCACGAGTAGAGTCGGTCCTTCACAACATAGCATCTGTTGATACTCGCCATCTAACTACAATCCACCCCGAGGGAATTGTACTTTTGTTTCAACAGATATCTTATCGTCCGGTAAGTCTTGTGCTTAATCTGGAAATGTCAGCTTACAACTCCTTCCAAAAAGCTTCGAGACTCACCTTGACCTCCGGGTAGGCCTTGTGGATTGAACTCTGCCGGTACCTGAATCCACTCAATATGGCCTGAAACGGTCGTGTATCTCTTGGATTACCCTTCATCTTGGTCTCTTGGCCCGCTGAATGGATGCCTTTTTGTATTACCTTACTACTGCTGTCCACGCCTACATGGAGGTCTTGGTCGACTCTCACATACGTGGCTTTGGATGAGGATTGTACGAGATTGCCACTGCTCAGGCCAGGAAGTGCTGTTCTGCGCCGTTGATGACCTGAAATGTTCGGAGGGTTTGTTGAGGGGGAAGCGGCTATGCGTCGACGATTATGTTGACACAGGTCAAGATATACGTGCAGCCCATCATTCATCACCTTAATTGTTTTCATCGGGGGGACCCAGCTACTGTATCTATCTACTTACAGAGGCAGGCTGCGGATAATCACTCACGAGATTGGCCCGGTCGGACCTTCCTTCAAACGCGCGCGTTGGCATTTTCCTTCCTGGCCTTCACAGCCGCATTCTTTCCTCATATCCAGATCTATGAGTCTAGTATCTTTGGTGTGCTTATCTCGCCCTCGATTGAGGGCATTTTCAGTTTTCAATACTTCTTGGAATATGTGCCATTGTTCTAGAGCGTTTGCGAAGGAGAGTTCCATTCGTGGGAGTCCAGTTCATGGTTCCAGATTTGAAGCGCATGCCGCACTTTGACGCCAAAAATGATCAGGTCCCTGGATCCTACTCCAACTTTATCGCGAGGAAAGACGTCAGATCTGAAGGGTATTCGAGTCTCTAAGTGGAGGCAATGACCACTGATTGGTCAAGTTCTTAACTTCAGCGCGTAAATAAGGCTGTGGTTCTATTCTTCAGGTACCCCTGGTCTATTACACCAGAGATACACACAACCGATACCAGTGTGTTGGAGTTGCCTCTTGGTCTAGTGCACCTTATGCTCACGTTGACCTCATATCCCCACCAAAGTAACCATGCCCTCACCTAACACACCTGTACAGGATCTTTGACCATTGCTCTAGACCTCCAACTGACGAAGCTTTGCCTACTTATTCAGAGCCAACATCTGCTTTCAACTGCCTTCCCTCTGTCCTCCATAAGTTTGTCTCTGTAGCTTGGTCGCGGCACTTTGTTCTGCGCCTCAATTATTTAACTCTCTTCCGCATTTAGCATCAGAACAATCTCCTCTTTGCCAACATTGTGTCCGTATCAAAATTGCGCCATCACAGCCTCGATAGGCCGAGTTGGGTAACCTACTCCAGGCTGCTTGGTTTCTTGTCTTTTAACAATCCAGTACAACCCGTTCCCTTTGTTTTCCTCTCTTCCTTATACAACAATATCTAAAACATATACAGTCGTGCATCATTGACTAGCTGTATAGTTATCACACAACCACATTGGTGGGAAGATAGATAATAGTGATAACAATGTCACCATCACCATTCCTCGGTCTCGGACTACTTGTCCTCGAGCACATGATCGTCTCAGTATCAGCTTCAGCTTCAGGTTACGCCGATGTAACTTCAACCATATCAATCACAGATACAGCTACCATAACTTCATGTGCACCTACTGTGACAGATTGTCCAAATAGGTCTGCTGCCGCCGTAAACGGTACCATGGCTGCCGCTTCCTCCAAAGCGACTTGGACTTCAGACTACGCAGCGCCGTCGTCGTCGGCAGCACCATGGAGTTCAGCAGCCTCAGAGATTGGAGCGAGTGCGAGCTCTTTAACTCCCCAAACTGTGACTGTCACCGAGACTGTAACCAAAGATTGCGGAGCGTCTAGCTCGGCTATACCTTGGTCGTCTTCAAGCTCGTCGTCAATAAATACGGCGGTGCCTCCAGCATCGGAAGTAGGATCATCAGGAGGTAATTCCGTCCCAGTTACTACTCTCTCTATCTTATGTACAAGTGCTAAAACAGTTACAGTTGGCTCAGCCACACAATATGGCAATGTCCCAACTACAACATCATCAGCAGGCTGGACTTACAGCGGCGGAAATGGGTCTTCTACCGCCGCTCTTAGCGAATGGGCGTCAGCCACCACAACTCTGTCGAGTGTCATGACTACAACACATAATTCCACGACATACACAACCAAAACAGCCTGGTCGACTGCGTACACCACTTGCAGCGGAAATCCATCATCATCAGGTGGGGGATATGGGCTTGGTTATGGGACTGGATATGGGACCGGATATGGGACCGGATATGGGACCGGATATGGGACCGGATATGGGACTGGATATGGCACTAGGACTGGATATGCTACTGGGACTGGATCTGGCGCAGGTTACACTAGCGCCGCTGACATGGACTCGCCATATGGCAATAGCACCGTTTCGATTCCTAGTTCAACACCATTCTCGGGCTCTGGGGCGTCTGCGACGACAAATGCAATTGCCACAGACTCATCAAAAAGCACTTATGGTGGCTCATCAACCAGTCTTGTTACTATCAACCCTCCCACTGGCACTGGAACCGGTTCCTCTTCTAGTAGCAGTGGCACTGGAGCGCAACAAACAGTTATTTCCGGCTCGGGGAGAGTACGTATTCCTCTTGTATCATTTGGGGCTTTCCTTTTGTCCTACCCATTTCTTTTCTGAAATCATGCCATTCTTTAATTATTCAGGATCCACTTTACCACGGCGTTAGGGAGGGCTCAATGAGCAACATGGATAGAACGGAAAGGCATCAGCATCTTGGTTGGGCATATGGCGAACGTCAAAAAGATGGGGCTATACAATGTATTATATGGGATGGATTTTACGAGTAGTTGAATCCGGGCGGATCATTACACGCGTCTGCATTTTCAAGTGTTGTTCTAGTAGGAGACAATTTTCGAGGGTTGATACCCATTGCTATTTTTACCGTTGATTGGATGTTATATAATGGAGCTGGATAATCCAGATGAACATTTCGAATTAGAAAGTAAAAATTGATTTCATTTAGCAAATTTTAATGTACAGTGACGATTAATTCATTTCTCCCTCTCGTGTTGTTTGTTAGCCTGGCTACTCGGCTAGGCCAGGTTCTGGAAGGAACTGGACGGAACCAACAATGGGGGCTGTGAACCAGCATGGACCACACTCTCGACCTTACATAGCCGGTGTACGTTCCATAGTACGTAGGCCAGAAGAGGATGAACGATAATAATGTTTGATGAGTAACGAGGTGATGTTGGACGTCTTACTCATATATCTTAGCTCAGATACAGCGGTCGTCGTTGTGGAGCAAAACAATTCGTAAGATACCCCTTTTAATGGTAATCGATGCGGTCCAGCCACTTAGGTCTTGAGAGTGCTCGCTCCTTCCGGGAATAGTTTGGTCACAGATCTAAGTTTCATATCTATCGAAATCATCAGGTCAGCGCCTTTCTCATGCGTCACTCAGACGGTCTCCTTACCTGCTGCATCCTCTCCCTAGGCAATGGCAGCTTCTCAAGTAGATCGTAGTTCCCTCTACTCCTGCCTCCAAGCTTCCTTAACCAGTTGCTCCAACTTGCGCTTCTATTTCTTTGATGTGCATCTTTCTTTTCTTCTCGTCCTGTGCTCCATGCCTGACTCGAGCTTCGGCCGATGAGAAGTTTCTCGTCGAATACATAGCTAGTGGATGGATATCCGGATGTTGGTGCCGGGGATACGCAGTAGTTCGGCGGTCGTGGCGTGGAATTGGTCCTTCTTCTGGTAGGTCTGGGTTGTGATTGAGGAATGGATGGTGAGTCGAGAGAGTTGCAGAGAGCTGCGAAGGAGAAGGCGCGTGCTGTGTATGCCATAGTGAAATGATCTTGTGTCAGAAGTATCGAATATAAGACTTGCGGGAGGGGATTGCGTGATAGCAGGAGGATGGATGAGAAGGAGTCAGACAATGATGTTGCTTGCAGCTTGTTGCAAAAAAAAGTGCTGTACCACTGAATCCGAACCCTCTCCAGATGTGCAGTACCTCAGTATCTATAAAAACGAAATCCAACCCTGCATCCATTCACCAACTCCTCAATATCTCCCCCGCAGACCCATACAACCTTCACTGCTCCCCTTCATATCATCCAATGATCATCTTCCTCTGACCTACAAACCAATTTCCTGCACGCATATTCGTCGAAGCTGCGCCCGACACTGTGGGAACGAATGAAAGATGTAGTAATTTGAGAGTGCATTGATGTCGGCGACGTCCATGCAGGCGATAGCGTAGCGGTGAAGCGATACCTCTCCGTGCTACTGCGAACGCATGTCGTATCACCATCGGGAGAGAGATGATGATAGGGGCGTCAGCAAGGATATGAACGAGCGGGAACGAAACACAAGGTCCAGGCAAAAGGTTCCCGCGCAGAAACAGTCCGACGATAGAGAGCAAACATGAAAGACCGACCGCTCATGAGATACCCGATAAATCTCTTGACGGCCAAACTCTCCATGAAAGTAAAGTGGCTCGTGAAGACACGGCGAACTGCATATTCGTATGTATGTATATCGGAAAGCGACCACGTTACTCTAAACCAGCTTCTCCGCATCACACCACCTGTTCATTCAAAACGTGGATAAGGCACCATGGGCGGAGATTTAACAGCTCATAGCATCACGCAAATCGGAATACAAAATTAAGCATAGCCATGTATTCACGTAGTACTGTATAAGAAAGGATTTGAATAGGAACACAAAATTGTGACATTCAGAGTAAAACTAGCTAAGCTCTCAACTCCCAAACTCCGTATCCAAGTATCGTCCCAGCGCCGATTGAGCTCCCTTGGTTCCTCTCCCTCCCTTCCCATCGTTGTACAAACGTATGAATGAAGCTGAAACTATGTATCTTTAGATGCTGATCCTGCATGCAAGAGAGAAAAAGAGAAAGAAAACAATGATCCCTAGCTAGGAACGTAAAAAGAATAAAATAAATGGTATCTCTCGCAGAAATCTGAAGTCTAAATGGTCTAAAGTATGTAATGTAAGTAATCCGTAACCGTAGCGTTCTCTCCATCTCTTTCTCTCTCGCCGGTAGAAGATGCTCAAGGGTCTCGCCCCTGAGTTTCGGGTCTTCTCCATGTAGAGTAACCGTTTGTGTTTTGTGATATCCAGCAGTAAGCAGTATCTTCATCTACTCTCCCTGGAATCTTCATGTAGCAACGAGTTGCGAGCCAGGACCCCATCCGCCAGTTTCATCGGCTTCGGGGGTTGTGGCACCATATGCATCTAGAATCTTTAAGATGCCCGTGTGGCCGCGGCAGGCGGCATCAACCGCTGGCGAGACGTTGTTGTCATCCTTTGCGTGGGCGGAGGCGCCGTGGTTTAGGAGGATCTTTGCAATGGTTTCGTTTCCCTGTGCACAAGCATCATGTAATGGTGTCTTTCCCTCGTCATCTCGGAGAATTGGATCAGCCCCTTGCTGGAGGAGGAACTTTGTTGACTTAGGAAGATCTTTTAAGATCGTCCAGACTAAAGGAGTCTTCGATTGATGATCAGGGTAATCGACATCCGCGCCGAAATCCAGCAGTAATTTCGACATCTCGAGGTTGTTGTATGAGACTGCGAGACCAAGCGGTGTTCCTTCTCTTGGTCCGTTTTCGAAGTTTGTGAAGCCTCCCTTGTTGTTGGCGTTGGCGCCCTTCTGGAGTAACACTCTGGCGACATTGACTTGTCCGCAGTGGACGGCCCAGTGTAGTGGGGTAAGACCGAAGGAGTCTTCGCAGTCGACGTGGTCGGAGCTGTGGCGGAGGAGAATCTCGGCAACCCACCAGGTACCACAGACGGCGGAGATGTGAAGAGCGGAGAAGTAGACGTTTTGGATGGCGGAGAAATTGGTCATGTGGCGATGCTTCTTGAAGTATAAGAGCCAAGTTCTTCGGAGATCGCTGTTTCGTCGGAAGAAGTGACGATCTAAGGCGTATGATTTCTGGAGACGGGCACCGGCAATGTTGCTGTGATCAATCCAGTAAATCAATGGGTACTGTAAGCTTTCCTCAGATGATGGTTGGTCCTGTAGTGAAGAAAGAGGAATATCATCCAAACTCTCGAGGTAAAACTTCCAGTCCCTTGTTGTGTATTTTAAAGCTCTCATAGCAGCCTTCTCATGCTCGAATTCTAAATCGGAAGAGAAGACACCGGCCGTCTCGTGGTTAAAGAGGTATTCTTTGGCGGAACGATGCACAAAGTATGGGTGGTCGCGGTGTAAGGTCAACAAAGATCCACACGAATCGACGGCATCCAACACAATATCCTCATTGTCGATAGCATCTGACGGGAAACCTGCCATAACAGCAAGCTCACGTAGACTGAGAGGCCTGAATGCAATTCCGACGGCACGAAGAACAGCAAATGCTTGTTGAAGTTCATCTTCGGGCAGCTTGCAAATTCCCTCGAGAATTCTGGCGTACATAGCATCAAGACCACAAGCCATCTTGTTAACGACAAGCTTGACGTTGATGTATGAGACGTTCTTCTTCAGCAGCTCCTTGCAAGCGAGAGAGACATAGAGGAAGTTGCCACCAGCCTTTTGCTTCAATTTCTCTGCCACAAATTGCTTCAGTGGAGCGTCGAATCTTTTCTTGATAGCCAATGTCTCCACCTTGGAGTCGATGAAAGTGCCGACGGCTTGGTCAACTTCGGTTGATACAGCTTCTAGGTCGATCACCAAAGATAACTTTAGGTACTCTTCGATTCTCGTCTCGTTTCGGCTCGTGAAGATCCACTTCACGTTGCAAATGCCATCCGCATTGTCGGCAATGTAGGAGCTCGCCAGCTTCAAGAAAGCGTCTAGTGATTCTTGGGTGCACTCATCTAATCCATCGATCATGATGTAGAGGTTTCTTGTCACGGAAGCCTCAAGCACTCGTGTCAGAGCATTCCAGACACCTTCGATAGTAGAGAACATTTGTGGTCCTTGGAGCTTGAAATCCTCAAGAAGCACATTGCGGGAGCTTTGTCTCAAGACTTGGTGCAAGACGGTCTTGAGAGCGTGTAAAGTCGAGTTTCTTGAGTCGGTGTTGTTATCACAGAAGAAATACGCCATCTGATCTTGCGGGTTCTGGGCAACTTGTTTTGCGAGTGTGTCGACAAGGAACATAGAAAGCATGGTTTTACCCTTGCCAGCTTGTCCATGGATCCAGAGAAGTTCGGATTGATCGCTCTCCATCATGGATCTGTAGTTGCTGTTTCTGAGAATCCAGTCACAGGCTTTTGGTACGAGTCGATCAGTGCGGCTCTCGATTTCCTTACGGCCGATCATGGGGTTAATGACCGCAAGTGCGTTCAAGCACTCGGTGCTCTTCGCAACGTCTCGTGGAGAGGGTTTGCTAACCCCTCTAACCTTTCTGTGTTGGGTAGCCACGATATCATTGATCTGTCGACCGAGTTGACCCTTTTCCATATCACCAGTGCTATAACAAATGTTAGCAAAAGTCAAGATTGAGCCAAGCCACTCGGAGAAAGGGGCCGATAGTCCACAGAGAATATCCTCGAACAACAGCTTAAACACACTGAGACTTACCTGAGCATGGTGGAGAGCAGACTCGAAACTGCCTCATTATGAATTAATAATTCTTTCCTGAACTGCTCAATATCCCACTTCCTGCACGCAAGCCAGTCGATCTTTCCGATAGCACCCTGGAACTCTTTTTGAGCCCACAGAGATCCTTTAGTCGAAACACCGTTTGACTTGCAACACTGGTGAACAAATCTTTCTATGCAATGCTGGCAAGCGCTGATAACTTGCATCATGAGACCTCGTTGTGGCTCGAATGATGCATCGTATAGAAATCTTTCGACGCCGTCGAGACTCTTGTGAAGGTCGGATAGAGCTGTGGCAACATCTCCGATGTACGGTCTCGAATTTCCGGATTCTCTGATCGCTGTGAATGCATTTCTCAATATTCCAACTCCGTTGATGACCTCTCCAAAACTGAAACCGAATGGAATAGCCATGTTTGCTGTCGATCTGTTCTGGGTAGAAAACGTCGTGTGTGAAAGTGGAAGTGTTATGGAAAGCTCAAGATTTCGAATATAGAAAACGTATCAAGGTATTGTCCAACACTGACAGGAGGAAGAATCGTGAAGCTGAGGAAAGCCTCTTGAGAAATCGTGATATAATGATTTGTCGTAAATAGTCATTCAGTCCGTGGTCTTAGAGAACTCTAGGGTGTGTTTCGTAATTTGACGCAATATGCTTTTCCCACTGGTCACGAACACTCGTCCCGAATGATAGCAACGTTAAAGTTGAGGATGTACTGAGCCAAATCAAAGGAGAGGAGGAGGGACAATCGATTATATATGAATGAGAATGTCATGTCTTGATTACTACTGTAAAGTAAGACCCACGTAGTGTTTTGAATTGTACGGAATTTGTACAGCTTCGATGCATTAGGGCATGCGCAGTTGTGATGAAATTGGACAAGGCAACCAAGAATCCACAGCAACAATGCCCCTCCCTTCCGAAGATAAGTCATTGATAATAGGGAGAACCCACTTTGCGTGGAATAACATGGGTAGTGCACTTTCAGCAATGTACATTTTCATGTTGGCTCATACTGGTGATACAAGTAAATACATGGCTACCGTGGCTACTCAGTGCCATCTTATCAAATTGATCCACTTCACTAGCATTTTAGGGGTCCGCTTATCTTTCCGGCTTCTCTTCGCACCACACAACCCGGTAATGTACTGTTGCTAGGTTTATCTTGCGCAACTTTCTAAGAACTATGTATCAAGGGACATAGTTTACATGAAAGGAACAGACAGAAAACATATGCTCAATGCCTACCAAGGTAACAGTTAGACACTGATAGATCTACAGAGGAACCCAAAACGTACTAAGAATTGCACAAAACGAGAGTACACGTGAAGATCGATGAGAATCAAGCCACACAGAGGAACATATTCACATTCTTCAACCCCATATGGTAATTATGCCCTGGAGACTTCATGTTGGCATAGTGGAAATTCAATCTCTTTGACAACTGCTAACACACTTTACTAGGTAGTTCGAAGTAGTAGTGTTCAAGTGAAGAAAGATTTTCAAAGTAACAAACGATTCGACGTCATACGTTCCCACAAATAACTTAATTTGGAAATTTTCGCTTGCTTAGTTGATGATTTGCCCCGAGACCCTCCTTTCTGGTGCGTTTTGTAGTCTCCATCCTTTCACATTCAGCCCAGTGAAATATCGGTGGCCAATGGCTACTTGCCATACCCTGAGAGACAGACACCGCTTGCGTGCGTCTTTTAACACTCGGCTCCACTCTAGTCACGATTTCCAAACACCGTTTGCTTATTCCCAACCATCCGAACCTGTAGTTGGTACTCCAGAAGAATACAAAACGCCGATGCCAATCGACGTAATCCACCGTGAATCCACCGGAATTACTCGCAAAATGACCATTTTCTGGAAGCAAAAGCTAAAAAGACTTGGTGGCCAATGAGAAGAAGATTATTCAGGTCGGATTTTGCGGTTACCGGGAGAAAAAGATGGGAGATGGAATAAAATGAATCGCAACAGAGGATCTAACCGCCGCTCCGTTCGGATAACGATTCAGCCAATCGTTCGGCAACGGGATCATGGACCTTTGAACTGGGAGCCACAGCTCCCTTGAAACATGCAGATTAGTTAACACCAGTAGTGCATCCTAAGAAATGATACCTGCATGTGAAGATGGGGACTTTCTACAATTGTCAATCACGGTTGACTACACGGATGGATCCTTTGATATCCTCATCAGAATCACCTGTGTGCTGTTCCTGTAAGGCACCAATACAGAGCAAATATTGCGAATAGCCATGGATCTGAATGAGTAAGACTGGGTCAGACATTGACCGCGTGTGAGGCGGTGTTCAGAAGAGAGGGATTAATGTGCTTGGTATGAGTAGTGAGGTAAGAACCACGAGATATCTGCCTCTGGTCGCATGTCAGACTTTGGTTGGTTAGAATATTCTCACGGATGTGGATAGCAGTTTCCTACCATGCATCGTGATATCCGTGTTGGTGTATCTCTACTTCGTACATGGGAAAGTATTGTCAAAGACAACATGGGGAGAAATGGTTCGGATTGGGCTACCAATTTAGGGCTGTGGGGAGGTTTAGGAGTGCGGAATGTGTGGCCCTGGGTATTTGGCAAAGTCTGTATGATGCCGTCGGACACATGTCCGATGTCACAACAGCGACGGCTTGTATCTCGAGACAAGTTTGCAGAATGGCGTGGAGTACTATGGCGCTTTGGAATCCATTGATTGGCGTATCCTCGCAGAAGGGTGCCACATCGTTCATAAGGATAATAAAACTCCAGACGTCATAAAACAAATTCAGTATAGTAGTTTTCGCTACAATCAAAGGTGTCAGAACTGATAGAACTGTGCAGATACTGAAACTCATACTCACCTTCGTCATGTTAGCTTCCATAGCTGGCAGGAATATTTGCAAATTTGGGAAACGAAACTCAATTTGAGCATGCATGTAGAAAGAAGTCTATACGAGCGCAGCATCCCAACTCACCAGAGAAAAAACGCTTCGCCGTGTTTGTGTGCAGAATGTGCGGAATAGTTTTGATACTACAGCCTAACATAAGAGGCAGCAGTTTGAAGCAGAGAATTTAGATATCACGTGTATTTAGCGCTAAGCCATTTAAGGAGCATCCACCTTTTCCCAAGCATTTTGATTTTGCTTACCGCTGCTTCCATCTCTTGGGTATCTGTCATATATCTGTCTCTGTACCCTATACCACGGTTCACGCCCCTGATTTTCCTTAAGAGGAATCTACTATAGTTGCCTTCATAGGAGTCTTCCGCACATTCTCACGGCAGGAAGGACGTACCGAGTACGGAATTGCATGACATTGAGTCAGTTCAGAAAATATCACAGCCGCCATATCCCGGTCTCGTCGTATTTGCGTCGGCTGTACCTTATTCCGCCATACCTTCATCGGCACCAGTTCCGACGAACATCGAATATGCACGCTTGGATTAATGCTTTACTCGCAGCTGTACGAAGTAAAAGTGGAAGTATAGTCTAACAGATCTTTCCTATCGAACAATGAGGGAGAACGCTATCACAGCACGTCACCTACCTTCTACAAGGAGGTTCGCTCATGTACAAAAGTATACTCAAGGTCACTCACATGTCGGACCGACAGCTTCATTCAGGAACCTTACCCCCATTGTTTTCCCATTTACGGCAATATGGGGAGTCTCCACCTACCTTATCGCTTGCAAGCGGACGCGTTATTTATTGTACGGAGTAAAGTATGCACAGTAAGTACATAATAGTGAGAACTTCTCCTTTCCCTTCTTGAAGGTGCAGCATCTTCGATCGGTGGATGCCAGTCCACCAAAACTATTGAGATCTTCCGCTGGCTGCTGGTTTTTCTGGAGAACAGATACTCCACATGGTGAGTGCCTTTTGGTGTCAGACTTTGTCTCTCGAGCTGTCCACTCTGTTATTCTGCCAGCCTACAGCGTCCCCGTGGGCGTATGAGACACAATTACATCGTTGGTGTTCACTCGAACAACCACATTCCTTTACTCAGAAAGTTGAAGTTTCAATGATGCTGAAGACTATGGTATTGTGATCGAGTTCTATGGTTTGGGCAGTATCGACTTTCCAGAATTCGGCATTGACTCGAGGTTTCACTTGTATGTGGATCACATTCGGTCCCTTTGGAGAAAGTAAACCCACTGTACTGCAGCCTTGGGGATCGAGCACGAGAGAAAGATGTCTGTCGACGGCATCTTCCCGCACAACGACATGCCATCTGACGGCCTCAATCATCGATCAGGAGTCTTCCGTTCGTCCAGATGCCTGCTGCGAAATACCGCACAAAATTCGCGCACAACGCCGTTGCTCACATGGTCAATTTTTACTCGTCTGCTTTCACAACACTGCCTTTGTATTTTCTTTCTAAATTCATACTCCATTTCCAGTATCAAAAGGGGACCCCTTCCTCAATCTTTATCTCGTCTATATGCGGCGTTTTGTCCCAGAATCTATCATTCTCTCCACTTTTCAAACTACCTTCACAGGCTTCACTCTCATCGTCCTCTATCTCCGCCATCTCCTCAATCGCCTCCCTTTGTAGCCCTGCAATGATCTCAGCTTCAATCATTTCCTTCTCCAAACTCATTTCCAGCAAACTCTTCCTCTTCCCATAAACAATCGCCCTCGCTGGCAAACACTCCCTGGGGAATTCTCCCAACTCCTTCCAGATACCATATGCTCTTAACAACTCCCTCAACCTTTTGCATCCTTCATCCGGCTTCTCCAGCAGCATCATAGCATTGACATCTGCGAACCCCTGCGGTGTTAACATGGGCATATTAGCCCCCAGGCAAATCGACCTCCTTATTCGTTTCCCTGCTTCCGAGGAATTCCTTGCGGCACCCTCTTCGCTTCCGCCTGTTGCCAAGCTAAGATCCGGTTTTTGTCGTACGTGAAGAACATGCGAAATCTCATTCGACGTATAATAGATACCCAGCTCCAGATCAGCAATTTCCTGATTCTGTACAGCCCCTTCTTCGCAAAACGTTTTCTGCCCTATATTTCAATCAGTCCCGTTAGCCCATCACATGTCTCTCCTTCAATCCTTTCCAAACACAGAAAAATCTTTGTGTGCCTGAAAAGAAAATAAATAGAGCCAAAGAAGTGAAAAACCTACAAACATTCTCCTCCATCGGCACTCCCTGAACATCCAAATACCCCGACCAAACCTCCGGACTCAACAACCCCAACTCCTCCTTGTCCAACCGCGCAAACAACACCGCCATCAAATCTCCAAAAATCACATTCTGGCTCTCATCCGGCGCAAACAACGGCTCCCACACACTCGGTCTCTTCACCGCCGCAAAACTACTGCAACTCCTCTTCAACTTCGGTCGCGGCGGCAACACCGGTCTCAGCGTCGACATGGGCGCGACTTCAAATCCTACTGATCCTGCGCTCCCCCCTTTCACCGTAGAATTACTCCCGATGGAAATCGAGCTCTCGCTCTGTTTCTTCTCGCGTTCCCGATCCCCCCGACGCCCTCCCTTGGGCTTCACAATGTCCCATAATGCGCCCCAGTTGGCGGTCGGGACTTCGATTTTCTCTTTGCCGCGGTCTTCGCCTCGTGCTCGGCTTCTGCTTCTTTCTCTTTCTCTTTCTCTTTCTCTTTCTCTCTCCCGTTCCCGTGAACTCTCTTCCCCCGCCAACGTCCCACTCTCCCGCACCACCCGCGTCTGATGCCCCTCCTCGTGCACCCCTCCTACACTCACGTCATCCCCCACTACGAAACAGTCCGCGCAGAGATGGTATCCGGATGCTGGGTCTGCAGGATTCTCACACGCGGGGTCGCAACACTCTACTCGTACCCGATTCGCTCGTATCTCCTCGTTGCAGTGGGAGCAGGTGTAGAGTGACATTGCTATGTCTGTCTGTAACTTTTCCTTTCCCCGACTCTTATCGTCAGTAAGCTTCTGTTTGTATCCCTTTCCTTTCCTCTCCGTATTATGTCGTATCGTCCTGTTGCGGTATCCTTCTCTCCCTTGCTGTTCTCCCTCTCAAAACTAAACCCCCAACTATTTAAATAAAAGCGGTGTATGTGTGTGTGTGTGTTCTTGTTCCTGCAGCTTAATTTCGACAAGGCGAAAAGCCAACCCAAGGGCCAAACTAAATCTCCCACTGACGCAGCGGTGAACCCGGCCGGCATTGACGGGAGACTTGCGGGATAGCGGGGGCAGTTTCTATAATAAGTTCTATTGACCTAGTTAGCCCCCTCCGACCGAATCATTTAGCATGGGGATGCAATAATAGATCTTCGTTCTGTAGATCCGTACTTGGTACTCGGGCGAACATACAGTAAAAGATCAGAGACACTGGGTTTCAATTCGGTGGGTGGAAGGGAAACTAACGATTTTTCTAGAAGACAATTGGCACGTCCAGAAGAGAAGGGTTCAAAAATAGGGGAGGGGGGCGGTACATACCTTTTATTTCCTTCTATTTTCTTTTTTCTATTTCCTTGGTTTTTTCTTATTGTCTGTCTTTCTTTCGTAAATAAATGAGATGAATGTTTCTAGAATTCCAACCCAGAAGTTATTTACATTTTAACAGGTTTTCTAGAAATTGCACACACACACACCCAGTTTCAGGAACGTCTTAACGCTATGATGTTGATGGGGGTTTGGAATGCGCACTATTGATTGACATGTTTCAATCCAAACCTTTGGGAGATTACGACACTGACAGAACACGGCAGATGTAAAAAGGACATCACGGACAGTGGAAGTATGGAACCAATGTGTTAGTGAATCTATTATCATTCAGGTAAAAAACCAAGAGAAGAAAAAAGCAAAACAGCGCAGTAAACCGGTTCTCCGCGCTAAAGACTAAGATGCCAAAATCCATCGCGCGCTCATTTCATATCCTATCATGCCATGTGATATGATGTGTGTAGTGTAATGCATGCCATCCATCGATCGATGCCATGTGTCATGCTCCATTCGCCCAGTACCTGCCAGCCTAACCCAACCCAAGCCGTGCCATCCCATCCCATCCCATCCTATACAAGAATTAACCCAACCTCATCAATCAAACTCCTCAAGATCATTCCCTCTCGTCCCCGAAAAGGTATCTTGCTTCCAAACAATAGGCTCCTCCACCGACCATGCCTTTCTCGCTGCCCCAACAGACTACCGTCGCGTCGACAATGCCGCTCAGGACCCGCTCCATTGCGCCCAATACACCCCATCCGATGAACGATGCTACCAATCCGACGACGTATGCGTAGGCGCTGCCCTTGATGCCGGCGCCTTGAGGCATGGTTATAGATAATTGACGGGCTGTTGCTACCCAGCCGCCGAAACCCAGTGACAATGCCATCATAATGCGGGTGGCATGGAGTAACAACTTGGCCAGGCGGTAGGGTAGTAATGGCTGAGAGGCATAAGTTCGAGACGAGAATGACCGAGGCGTAAGTGTAGTAGTTGGCGCTTGAGGAGTTAAGAATGTCATCTGACTCAAACCGCGAGCCGAGATCTGTAGCGGCTGAGAATGAATAGCCGCATATGTGAGAGTAAGTGGATTGAGCAACGCCGAGACTGGTGTTGGGATAATGGAGTACGCGATCATTGAAACAGCGGCGACTAGTCTTCGAGGGAATATCAAAAGCGGTAGCCGGATCAGGAGTGCCAACAATGTGGAGAGGCAAATGGTGCCAAAGATGGTTGTCGTCGAATGGGTCAATGCAGCCCCGACTACCTCACGAGAGCTGAGTGCTGGTTGCGCGTTGCGATGGAAGTACCACTGTGACACTGTAGCCGCTGTAGTGGTCCGTTGTACACCGCCAATGACAGAAACCGTCCAGATGTACATTACCACAAAGAAGATCCCAAGCCACCATGTCGTTTGATCGATGATAAAAAAGCCCGACTTTGAGAAGTGACCACCCAAAAATACCCTCGTAAACATTGCTAGCCATACCCAAGTCCATACTACTACTGCGCCCAAGGTTGCAAATCCAAGTGCAGCAAGACCTGGGCTAGCAGCCAAGATCCGCGAAGCAAATTCTAGAATGTTGATAGCTTTTGTTAAGGACTTTCGTCCTTTATAAATAGTGTAGACCCAGAGTAGTGCTAAGCAGCTAGGGATGAATGACAGCCATCTCATCACCCTATCCTGTACACTCGTCCGCTCCGAAGCGCCTTTAATGCTTGATACCAAAGGATATATGGAGAATGATAAAAGTATTACCGGCACCGCGAGAACGATGAGGAATACTAGAGGTCGAACAAATGATCGCAACAACGCCAGCCAAATAAAAGATACAATAATAGTCACAAGAGTATCCACAGCAAACAGGTGGAAGGACGACTTCAGTGTGGTGTAGATAGTGTCACCGAGAGCCTTGCCAGGCGTTGACGTGTGAAGGAATATGAGGAAGAAAGTTGCAAAAAGCGCTCCGAAGCATATCATGAACAACGATCCCCAGAAGACATCGTGTTTTGGTCCATCTGGCAAGGGGGAAGGGCCTACGGTTGCAGGAACGGTGTCAGCTTCACTGGGTGGCGGAGGGTATCTAGGACCTGTTGGTAACCCGGATTCGATATCACGTTCGACTGCTCTCTTCAAATCATTCTTTAGACGGCTCGGCCCAGCCCTTGGTGCTGATCGGAATGTTTGGAACGCAGGCGGGCTGTCATCTCCTTGCGTTTCGTATACGAGCTCACTCGGAGCCTCGCTTTCGGCGATTGTTGATTCCAGTCCAACCTCTACCATCCTTCCCTTTCCCTTGCTATCACTTCCATGGCTGCTGGGTCGTCC
Organism: Rutstroemia sp. NJR-2017a WRK4; assembly: GCA_002946385.1. Lineage (NCBI taxonomy): Eukaryota > Fungi > Ascomycota > Leotiomycetes > Helotiales > Rutstroemiaceae > Rutstroemia > Rutstroemia sp. NJR-2017a WRK4. The sequence continues at coordinate 22,577 of NJPR01000123.1, read as the reverse complement.
ACCATCTTCTTCCGCCTCTTCTCCTACTGTAGCCGGTGCCCGCCCTCTTTCTCTGGTGCTGCGTACTCCGCCATTCCAGCTGCTCTTTATCCCACGCCCAGGTCTCCCCCGATCCTCAACTGCTCTACCATCTTCATCCCCGTCGTTTTCCATTATATCACTTCCATCTCGATCAGTTTCTGAGCTTTCTTCTAGCGTCGCCGGAGCAAAGACTCTTCGTGATCGTTGTAAGGCAAAAAAATCTGCCGTTTCCCGTTCTCGTTCTTCTTCATCGTCTTCTTCTCGAAACTCGTCCAAGGCGCTATGAAACAAAGGAGCGTCTGGTGGAGCTTGCGAATACCTAGAGGTAAATGCGAAATTTGGTAGATGTGATGACTGGTATGGATTTCCAAGCCTTTGAGCATATCTCGAGCTGCGCAGTGGTTGTGACCGTTGGTGCCTATCTTGGGTGGTTCGCGTTGGAGTCGTTTCGTTATCTTGTTGGACGAAGTTCGAGAACCTAGATTGGGACTGAGCTAAGAAGCGCGAAGCATCTTTTGATACATTGATTAGAGGCATAGACATAGCAACTGCGGCATGGATATTTACTTACATTCTGAGAACATCTTCGGCCCCCAAAAGCGTACTGTGCGATTATTTTGTGCAAACGAGTTTAGGAGTTGATGATGTTCTTGATAAGATAGGTATTGCCCGAACTCGTGTGGGTCGATTAGAGGTGCCGGCGATCAGTGTCCACTGTAGTTGGCAGTAGTGAGGTACCGTATGAGGATGGCAGAGATGGCGGAGTCAATGAGTGGATTGGGCGTGTGATTATTCAAAGGGTAGATGAGGTGTAGTTTGTAGAGAAATCATCAAACGGCAGTGTGTGACCTTGAAAGACGGTACCGTGAGATATCAGTCATTCATTTGTTGCTCCGGACGAGTCAGCCTGATAGCGGAGTGCCGGGAATCGTGATTCAATGAAATCACAAGGCAAACAGAATGATTCGCCGCAGTTATTTCGCGCGGTTTGGGGAAAGGAAGACAAGACAATGAACGCTTCTTGCTCTTTCTCTTCTTCCTTTAGAACCTGGCCTGGGTTTGGACCTTGACTGGACCTGGATTTGACGCTCACGAAGATGCTCACGACGATTCCTAATAATCAATTAATTATAGAAAACGGCGACAGGTTGACAGGTTGCGCGTGATGATTTGGCAGGAAGGACAAGAACAGTACAGAGTACAAAGGAGGTACGAAGAAGAAGTTCTCGACCTGGACAGCATAGCCAATCTATCTGTATCTTATACGTGCATCGCGGTCAGTGAGTGAGCGAGCGCCTGCCTGTAGATTAAATTGAAGCTGGAGCCTCTGGAGCCTCTGGAGCCTTAGAGCCTCTGCATATCTACTATATCCAGGTGGGCTGGAAAGAGACAAGGGGTTGCTTCCGGGGTTATGGCAGTACGTACTTGTGCTGTACTTGTACTGTAGGCTTCCTGCTCTCTCGTATGGTTATCGCTCTGCGCTCTGCCCTCTGTCATTCGATCCTTTGTCATTTCATTCACCGACTCACCCACACAAATCCCCACCGCAATCCATCCACACCCATCCACACCCACCCGCAATCGGTATTCCTTTGCAGTACCGACTGTACCGTACCCAGCGCTAATGCGATAACTAAGGTTAACTCACTTTTTATGCTTGCAGCTCTCTGGCCGCCTGTCGTGAATAACGTCAGTACTAACATACCACCAAACTCACTTCACCCCATTCTCTCTTTGCAATTTGGTTTCATCCATTTCCTAGGTTTATACTTCAAGCATAACTTAATTGATTATTTCCGCTCATCGCATCTGTCGGTCAGTCCACGCCAGCCACTCGATAACTTGGGCGCCGAATCTCCACAACTTGCGAATCGTGCGCTATCGAGACTCGGTGCTCGACATATCGGCTTCATGTCCTCGGTATCATGGGATTATATCGCCAAATTAGTCTGCATAGGTGACAGTGGAACTGGGAAGTCGTCGCTCACCGTGCGACTTTGCGAGGGTCGTTTCTCTCCTCATCACGATGTGACGATTGGTGTTGAATTCGGTTCGAGAATCGTTCCTGTTGGTCCCCCGAACGCAGAAGGATTCGTACCCAAATCGAAGACCGCAAACAGCGCACCGAGTGCACCAAAACCCCCAGCAGATACAGAGATCCCGCAGAAATATATGAAGCTCAGTCTGTGGGACACGGCCGGTCAGGAAACATACAAAGCTGTTACACGAAGTTACTTCCGCGCAGCCTCAGGCGCATTACTAGTCTTTGACATTTCAAGACGGACGACATTTGACCATGTCACAGATTGGCTCAACGATCTGCGGCAGATTGCTGAGCCTGATATCGTCATCATTCTGGTAGGGAACAAGAGCGATTTGGCTGAAGGGGAAGAAAACAAACGAGAGGTCACAAAAGAAGAAGCAGAAGACTGGGCGAAGCGCAATGGAGTGCTGCAATACGTCGAGACGAGCGCAAAGAGTGGCCAAGGAGTTGAGGATGCCTTTTGCAGAGTAGCAGAAAGGATATATATAAACATTGAGGCGGGCAAATATGATTTAAATGACAGGAAGTCGGGGGTCAAAGGACCTGGGGCTTTTGGAGCCAACAAGACGAATCTCACATTGTCTCCGCAAAAGCAAAGCGGTGCTGGTGGTGGATGTTGCTGATACAGATACTTTGTTCATTCCTTTTGGAGTTACTTCATGGGTTCTCATGGCGTCTGCTTGGACATATAGCATGGAACATTGGCCTTCACCCCATCTGCCCCTCTGCAATTGCATCAGTCTTGGGAACGAGTCGATATATGCTACTTCCACAGTTGTCTTATTAAGATCAGGATAATAATTTGCGTGCATTCTGGTACACAACTGGATAGCTTTAGCCTACATGTATAATAGGATGAGTTCAGAAACTCAAGAACATCGAAATGAAGGTGCCTGGTATTAGGGTAGTAAGACCAGAAAGACGTCACTGATGGTCTTTGCCTGGCGCCTAGAATCTCCATATTAAAATAATGCACGCCGATGCTGCATTTGAATTGACTTGGTAGATACTACAAGGACCAAAATGCTGCCTGCGTGTAGCTTCTGTATTTATCAGTTCACACGGATCTAGTAACCATCGATCTCCGTCGGAAGAAAAGGAATCTGAAGCTTCATCGGTGGATATGCTTCCGGCAAAGCCGACGATAATCTGAAGCAAGAGCTTTGATATATAAACGTGATTTAAGCCTGATGGAACCGTTCTGCAACCATTCCGAGAACGCGAACCTTGGCACAAAAACCCCGAGTCACCGTCCATCAGGTCCCAAAAGCTTGATGACAGCTGCTGTGGCGCAGAGCGCAGTGCAACGAATTGTTTATGACGAGTGGCGGCGGTCCGGAATAAGTGGTTCGAGGCAGTGCCCAAAAGACTGGAAGGTTCCTTTTCCCGGGAATTACGAACGAGGAATTATTCCACCAGCAAAGTCAAGTTACGATGGCTTTTGTACGGGAGTTGGCCAGATGCCCGCTTTCACGAACAGACCCCTTGTTCATGCTGCACTAAAAACCCCTCACCAGCAGCTTGAATGCTGTGGCTGAGCTCTGTGCGCACGCATACATCATCATCCTCTCACGCCATTGACATTTACATTCACTTTCTTTCGCAAAGCTACGAAATATAAACTGTCTACATTGCGAATTATATATCCTCTTTTCTTTTCCATCATCTCTTCTCAAAGCTCAGTACGCTTCAATCTCGACACAACCCTCCAATAATTCCTACATAGCTTATCTCAATCAAACATGAGTGATTTCGCCCCGCCATCCGGGCCCCCGCCGCCCAAAGTTCCCGCGGGATACAAAGCCGTCTGGAACGATCAATACAACGAATGGTTCGTCTGCCCTCCATCCCATCTCATCTCATCCCATTCTCTCTTCCACTCAACTAACCCTCTCCCCACCAGGTTCTACGTTAACATCTACACCAAAAAATCCACCTGGGACAAACCCACCGAGCCGGTGTACCCCCCCTCAGACGAAGCCCCTCCCGCCGGCCCACCCCCCAGCTACGGCCCCTCGGGCTCCAACTCGCACTCCCCCTACCCCACCGACACTAAATCCAACCCCTACGACACGCACCCCTCCAACAACGTCGAATCCGACGCCGCGCTCGCCGCGCGCCTGCAAGCGGAAGAAGACGCTCGCGCTGGGAGCAGCAACTCCGGGAATCGCAACGCTATGCAGGATTACCAGAACACGTCTATGCCGCAGGGATCGGGGTCTGGCTCGTATTCGCAGGAGCTGCCAGCGCGGGAGCAGAAGAAGGGCGGCTTTTTGGGGAAGTTGTTGGGGAAGGCCTCCGGGGGAAGCTCGAGTAGTCATCAGCCGCAGTATCAGCAGCAGCAGCAATATGCGCCCCAGCAACAGGGTTACGGTGGGGGCTATGCGCCGCAGCCGCAGTATCAGCAGTATCCGCCGCAGCAACAGTATGGCGGGTATGGCGGTGGGTATGGAGGGGGATATGGAGGGGGGTATCAGCAGCCGCCGAAGAAGTCGGGTGGAGGGATGGGGATGGCCGGGGGAGCGGCGTTGGGGTTGGGTGGTGGGTTGATTGGGGGGATGTTGTTGGAGGATGCGTAAGTCTTGATTTGATATACTCCTCTGGTTGAAAAATAGCAAAACTAACATTCTAACCAGCATCCAAGACCACGACCAAGAAGAATACCAGCAGGGATATGACGCGGGACAAAACGATGACGGGGGAGACTTCGGTGGTGATGACGGCGGTGGAGATTTCTAGGTTGGGGTTAATGTAATGAATGGCAGAACGAAAGGAGTGTGAAATAGGGTTGAGGGAATGCCGTGATGATACAGTATTTGCAGAATGATCTTCTTGTTTACGAAGAGTCTATCTGCTTGGACTTGGGCGTTTGTCCGACGTTTAACGTTTACGTTACCGATGCTCTATGATCTAAATGCTATGATATTTGTTAATATTCTATCCATCTGGGAATTGTGTTTTTATTTTCTTGACTTTATGATCTGATCGAACGATTTCGTCCGCCTGCCTGGTGTCTCAATGCTCCCCTTCACTTGAAGATTGTAGGTGCTCGGGATACACTCAGGAAGCAGTGGGGGACTACGTGCTTAAAGGGTGATCACGCTTCGACTCTAAGAAAGAAAAAATGTCATTATATACCCCTTCGAGTTAAGAATCTAGGTTCTCCAAGACATCCCGTGCCCTATATCGGTATATAACCCAAACGCCATGCCCTATGCAACCGATCCTTTTTATCAGAAGCACAATCTGTCGGTCCCCATCGATTATCGTATACCCCAAACGCCTCATCGCAACCCGCCTTGCCCGTCCCGCTTTTCAACATCCCATTCAAGTCCCAACCCAAATATCCCATCATCACTCCACCATAGCATCACCTTCCACCGCCGCCGCACTCCTCCCATTCTTCCCCTCCCCATTCCCATTCCCATTCCCAATCAACCCCCTAGTATCACTCTGACACCCCGGGCAATTATGCACCACCTCATGCGCAAAAACATCACAATCAATACAAAAGTGATTCCCACACACCTCACACGCATACCTCCCACTCTCACTCATCCCCTTCAATTCCGTGGCCGCTGCTCCTCCATCCCTCACCGCAAACACAGCCTGACACCCAAAACACGCCTTCGACCGCCTCGCCTCCTCCCAACCCACCTCCCGCCAATTCCTCAACGGGAACAAATGGTGATAACTCCTCGCCAAATGCGTACTCAATATCAGCGTCAGCCCACAAGCAGGACACTCCATCGGCAGCGCGCAGACCTTGGTGTCGCAGCGGGAGCAGAGGTATCCCCCGCGGGATAACTTGCTGTGGCAGGCGCAGAAACTCATACCTTTTCCGGCGGCGAGAGTTCGAGAGGGGAACCCCATCATTAGGAGACTGGACTGCGCTTGTTTCTTGGTGCGCGTCACGGGGGGTGTGGTGACGGCCATGACTAGTTCCCGAAAATGCTGCTCGTTGAGCGCGACGCTGTAGGTGCTGGTGTCCCCGGCGTTGGTCTTGGAGCAGAGCTCCGCGCAGATGGCGACTTGGGCGGCGAGGCCGACGATCGAGACCCGGATGCGGTCGGTGATGAGGTTGGTGATGGTGTCGTGGATGTCGCCTGGGTCGCTGGAAAGTAGCGCGCCGTAGATGATCAGTACTTCGCGGGTTCCGTGGCTAGGGGCGTGGAAGAGAGCGGCGCGGCTCATTTCTAGTGCGTTTTGGAGACTGGGATTGCCGTTGGGGTCGTCGGTGCGGAGGGCTTTCAGTCGTTCGATGTGCTCCGTCGGGTTGCCTGATATGTCGCTGATGCGGATGGCGATGCCGTCACGCATGCCGATTATGCCCAGTTGGGAGATGGGGTTCTGCTCGAAGTATTCGGTGACGAATTCGCTGGCGTAGCGGAGGGTGAGGAGGTAGCGTGTGGGACGGAGGTCTTTTTCTAACATGGCGAAGGAGAGGTCGAGGATGAGGATTAAATGGCGGATGATACCTCTCTGTAATGGTGTCGTATCCCTCAGTAATCTGCATGGCTCGGTGTCAGCTCATTATCTGTTTTATTGAAGATAATCAAGATCGTAGAATAATCACTTACCGTTTCCTCTTATTAGCCTCCCTCAATCCCTCAACAGTAGAATTAATACTCCCATCCGCGCCCTCAACAACAGTATCCCAACTCCTCTGAATATCTTCCCACGCCGCTCTCCGTCTATTACTCCCGCCCTTGGTATCCCCTCCCCTCGTACTCGACCCAGCCGGACCCTGCACCGGTCCCGTAGAGCGCGTTCCATGCCCACCACCCGACGTGATCGGCGCGCCAATATCGTCGTCCGAGAGATCATCAGCGACATATTCACCATCTGAATCCGCCATGGTTATCTTAAATCAGATCAATATCGACAGAACTGCTTTGTAGTGCTAAATGGTGCCGAAGACAAGGCTGAAGTATAAAATTGTCAAGGCTTGAACCTTTCGGCAGGGGAGCTCTTTCTTCAGTGGGCCTTTTGCCGAACGATATTTTAGCACTGTGCGCTCTGCAAGGAGGGGATATCCCTTCAGCCTCGAGCTTTACAAAACCTTCTTAGAAGTCCAGGAACGGTACTAAGTACTAGGGAGTCTTTTTATCCTTATGCTCACACCATGAATTGTATCAGTTAGATTAAATTAAGCTTCTCAAGCTTCCCAAGAGGATTCTGACGTGCATATATAATATCACTTATACTAAGTACAACGCCAGCTGATTGGGTCCCGGTGCAAAATCCAAGCTCGCATTGGGCTTCGATCCTCCGCGCGGAAAGTAACATTACCATGCGTATTGCATTCAGCTGCGAGATGCAAGTGGGGAAATTGGCTCTTCATGAGATCAGATCATCGGCATGCAGTGTCAATCGGCGTAACTTTTGTTTGAATTAATTTCTATCTCTCCTAGTATTATAAAGCTTCAATGGGTATACTACTCGCAAAAATCACTATACAAGCCAAGCCTGCAAAAATTCATAACGCATTCCAAGTTTGTGCTCCGCCCTGTCCCTGTCTGCTCGCCGTGTCTCTCCATCCCGCGGCGTGGGTATCTCTCTGGTCCCCAATGTGCTTGAGAACGAACTGTAGCTGCGATGCACAATATCCTTGATCCAATATTTATGCTTTTTGTGTAGCAAGATTGTACCACCCGGGTATTAATATAAAATATCGTCGTAAGACTTTCGTATGCGCATTATAACAAAATCCCTAACTCCATTAATCCCATTCCTTTCTCATTTCCGTCATGAGTATGTGTTTGCGACAGGCATTGGCCAGTCGTCTTCTGTAATGCTTGACCAGAAGGTCCATATCGCCACTACTGATAATAGCGTGAAGAGGGTTTCGAAAAGGGCTCCATCAATCTTGCCACTCGTTCCATGGCAAATATGAACGCTGATGACATAGTTGAAGATTTGACCGAGAGCAAACAACACAGCTGCGCTAACGAGGAAGATCATGGGTTTGCGCTCACCCAGTATCTTGATGACCAGAATGGTTTCCAGTACGAAGTAGACGAATAGGAATACCAATGGTGCTAACTGGTATAAGACGTATAAGGCGATGTTTCGATTCTGGCCGTTACTGTGCCCATTTAAACTTGAGTCGAAGTGTCCCGTCCAGCTATAGCCGGTATCGAGAGCAATATATCCAGTGCCGATGAAGATGGCTGCAGCAGAACCAACCATGAGGCCAAGCGACATAGCCGTGCCATCGTCAATTAGTTGATATCCCACTACTGCATTGAGCATCAAGATCCATAGAGTTGCAGCGATCATGCCTAGATGAATACCCGTGAATGCCTACAATTGCTATCAGTATTGTTATTTTGATTCTATGAATTGTTGCACTTACTATGCGCACAGTCGGGCTCAGGGGAAACTCTCCCACTGTGAATATCTCACATATTTCGATTATGATATAACCTAGGAGGAACAACTGCATCTCCCTGCAGTCCAAGTGTTAGCATTCAGAATTAGAAGAGTCCAACATAGGAGAGTAACGAACCTTCTTCCCACGGCTGCTTTCTTTCGTTCCGACCGCCATAGCAAGAAAGCCGTTACTACAATTGCAATCCCGGCTATGAGTATCGAGCCTATGCATAGGTTAGCCTCCAAGCTCCCAATTGACCAACATCTAAGACGAACCCAGGTTCCCCAAATGCCTTCCCTTACTCAATTCAATGCCATAAAGTTCGCAGCCGCCGTATCCGAAATTACTGTTAGTCGGACGACTGAAGAGCTATTGAGAATCGATTAGCAGTGTCCCGTCGCGAACCGTGAGGCTGGAACAGAGAGGTGGTACGAACGTTGCAGACCGGTAATGTAGAGTCACGGCAGAAATTCTAAGTTCAGAAGCTCGTCAGTACTGATTTTCGGTGGTATATACTCAATTGACTTTTGCAATTTCGTGTACTCACATGAAAATTCCCGAACTGTGTTGACCCCATCTTCTCTCACTGCAGCTAACACTCGCAATCGCGCGCAACGGTTTACTTGTAATAGTTTGCGGTACGTTTATTTTCGTTGTTCAATAAACAAAGTTGTAAGATTGAATATTCTTTCGTTGTCGCAGAATTCCAATGCGCGCGCGTAGATTTGAAGTGGTTGGGTTATCGAAAGTTGGAAACAGAAATCCTGTCTACCAATTCCTCGTTTCTGAAATCCGTTTTGTATTGTGCTGTCCCATTCAAATCTTTGACCCCCTCGTCCCTGCCTCTACCGTCCTTCCTCGCCCGATAGTGGGCTAATGTAGCCTTCAGCGTTCAGATGTCAGGAACGAGGCGCTAGAACTGGCTGGTGGATAAGCTGCCTCGGAATGGCGTCCGCGAAAGGTTTTATGTATAGTCCGAGCCGTAGGTTGAGTCAGATGCAACGCAGCTGCGAATTGGCGCAATTATGATTCAACGTTGTATGATTCTGCGTAGAATTGGTTATAGATAGCCTTTGAAGAGTCAGGGTATGGTATACGATGATAATGGTGCGAGAAATGTGAATTGAGAGGCATGGAGGCAGGTGAATGCATGGAAATGCAAAATGCGCTGGACAAAATGAAAAAGGCTGGTCACCGTATATGGCTAGGTAGGAAATCGGTGGAATACCAAGGCAAATGGGCCAAAAGAGCGAAAAGAGGGCAAGCTTACTTGTATAATTTGACGATTGAATTATGCAGGCGACGTTTGAGCCATTCAGATCCTTGAGACTTCCTTTTTCCCAAGCAAATAATCTTGAATCCTTGCCGATAGTCACGAAAGTAAGAGGAATAAGTGTTTCTTCCGTTCTAGCGAAATGATCTTGTCCGGGCAACACTGGTCACACTGATCACACTGATCTCGCACCAACTCAATTTTTGAATTAACGTTACAAGACTTTATAGAAATGTGACGGACAGGGACGAGGGTTTTATCATGGAGAAATTATGCTGCCTATGGCATTTGCAATCTGTGAGACAATCGGTATTCGGTATGGAGACTCGAGAGACCGGAGGGGCTAAATGTGAGATTTTGTACCTGAGTCCGCAGGAGGTGAGAAAAGACCGAGAAAAGGTCTCGGAAAACGTAGCCTGCATGAAGGGCAGAGGAACAACTGCCACGAGTTGGAATATCTGGTCGCCACGGCAGCACTATCAGAAGTGCTTTACTTGCTTTTTGTTTCGCTGACAGCAACGCAGGTTTCTTATTCTTTATTGTGTGGTTGTGCTTCTGATTCGTTTAGCTAGGAAAGTTCGGCAGCATGAACGCCCCCATATAAAACCATATAAAACCATATAAAACCATATAAAACCAAAAGCGTTGTCAACACAGCCAGTGTGAGATCCGAGCAGTTGTCATATCAGTGCAGTGCGAGTCACTCTCGGTAATATCGCCCACTTGGATAATTGAAAACCTCCGTCATCACGTCGCTCGTGCCATCCTGACAACGAAAACGTCCTTCAGGCTTCAAGTGCCTGTCACTGCCTGAAGGAGGTCTGTGGCTGGGAAAATTGCGAATCATGGTTAACCGTAAAGCCTTAACTTATGCTACTTTATAATAATAAAGTTCGTCCACAGATGCTCTTTTGCGCTCCTCCTAGCATTAAACTCCTCGTTGCATGTAACCACCCATTGCTAGCACCACCATATTTTACTGTCAACTAGCGATAGCTTCATGGCTCAACAAGAAGAAAAAGAGAAGCAAGCAGCATCATAATACGCCCCTGTCGTATTACCCTCTGTCGCATTCAGCTTCAGCGCCCCAATGCCAAACTGGTAACAGCTACATGAGTAGCCACCCCTACTTGAACTAGCTTGGATGCTGAACGACTCTGAGTAGTTTCCGATTCTTTGCTGGCAATAGGCGCCGCATTCTTCCGGTGAGGACTGGAGGGGTTGGTCGTCCCAGGTAACGTCGGCGGCGTAGTTTTATTAGGCTGGGCTTCAACTGCCCGACCGCAAAGCGTTCGCTTGCTTGAAGCTGCTACTATATGATAATGGTCGAATCAGTGAATAGAACTACTATACTATAGTTCTAAGCGGTCGAAGATAAATTTCAAGAATAATTTCCGGAGCCCCCTCACAGCTTCATATCATTATTTTTCCTTTGAAAACCACCGATCTTCGTAGTCACACCCACTATAATCAGCGCCTCAGATACAAGATGTCCGCCGAAGAAGGAACCGAGCGACCTTTATTCTTCCCCCCCGTTCGAGGATCTCCCCATGAGCCGCCTTCACCGAGAGATCCGCCCGGACCCATACCTATACCTGATCTCAATTTTCCGTCAGTGGACTGGCTCCCTATCTACAATATACGAACCCCGTACGATGAAGCCGAGATTGTACATCTGATTCATGAAATTGTCCGAAATTTCGTTCGGCTATCAGGAGTCTCGGAGAATGATGTGTTATGGCCTCCAGAAGATGGCCATCCAATTGATGAGGGCGTGTGTAATGAGCTCAATATTTCTGCTGAGGCAAAATCCCTAATTCGACGTTTGCCTTGTCCTATAGGTAGCTGCTCTCCAGTCTATCTCTATGAATCCAGTCAAATATACAACATCACAGATAGTGGTACTCTACGAGTCAGCCGCGAGTCTCCATCTTATGATCCAGACAAGGACTCTTTAGGAGATCGCTATATACTACCTTAGGATGTACTATTATCTTGTGACGATCCAGAGACGCCTGTTATAATCCTTGATACAAGAGAAAGTAAGTACAATTCCCGAACCAAAATCATCTTTCTTCCTAACCTGATGTTCGTAGATACAATCCGAGTAGTATCTATGATAGATGGCGCCGATGAGCTGAATCCACCTTATATATCTCTCGAACGGCCCGACGACCCTTCCTACTATCGGAACTATTGGCCTAGGCATGCTCCGACCTGGCTCCGTATGCAGTTGAATAGAATTAGGGCTTTAGAAGTCATTCCGGGCCAATCAAACTATGTGGGTTACGCTGAAGAATGGATGGTGAGTAGCATTTTATATTGCCTTGAATGAGATTGATATACAACATACAATACTGACTATCTATTGCTTATACAGCGACGTAAAATCAAGCATTATCTAGAAGGTACATACGGTTGGCCAGACAATTTCCAGCAATCAGCATGGGACCAAGATCGTAGTCGAATATGGGCAGAGACCAGAAAGGAATACGAAAGCCTGGGTGAACCACACGTGTTAAGATTTTGTTGATGTACTCGGTGGGGGTTTGAACGATATGTCTTCAATTTTAGGAAACTTTCTAGCTACTTTATCACGTATTTTCCCAGTACGAGTCTTTAGACGTTTGACAAGAAACAGACTGTTGCAGTGAAGTATTCAAGCACTTGGTTGATACACCTGATTCGGGGGACTGCAAAAATGTTAGTACATTGTGGAAAAGCAAGCAGATGTTGAAGGGCAACCAACCCGATGCAAATAGTATCATTTTGTACCACCCAATCATATGAGATGAAATAATTATAGGTGTAAAAGTCTGCAACGGTCAGGTTCGTGTATTGCTGGACAACAGTAGATATGGGGACGTTCATATTGGCGAAATCTGTGGCTCCTGTGTTGACGACCAAGATGGGGCATGACATAGGTGCGCATATGGTTCTATCAGTGAGTCTAGAACAATCCAGGTCGTTGTTTAAGTTATAAAGACCTGCACTTGGAATTCTGAATTTCTCAACAGCCTCTCGACATGTGTATGTTTCGCTGCTAGGAATCGAAATCGTTTGCGGGCAATCTGTAGTGATAGGAGGGGGGGCGTCATGGGTGTCGCCACTGAAATGTACTCGTTAGATGCAGGGCGAGGAAAGTGAATAGAAGCCAAAGAGACGTACATTTTGATGACTCCCGAGACGTTATGGGCTGGCGTCAACACTTCGTTAAGCTCGCAATTCAGTTGCATATTCGCCCAAACCTGCTCTGTAACTTCACTGTAGAATGAGCTTAGCTTCACTTCTACCAGATCACGGAAATCCTTACTCCCAGGCGTTGCCCCAAGTACTTTCATATCCCGTTTTGAATCTCTGTCTGCCCCACTATTAGTTGATTGCAGGATTCATTGCGGAAGAACATACAGAAAGCAGGAGCTGCATTGAATTTCCAAAGGATATTCATCGAAATCTAGGGCATCAACCCAGCCATAGTTATCATCATCTATCGGATCTGCGGCATCAACATAATAGTCAATTGCAGACATTTCCTCCCGCCCAGATGTGTCAAAGACACTGTTCAGCTCTTCCCAATCAGGTTCTATGCATGCACCATTTTCATCTGTCATATGTTGCCAGAAACCTTGGGAAGAATCTAAATAGCACTTCTGAGTGTTTGTTGGCCATGTTGCAGCGCCGTTAGCTACCATGGTAGTTATATTCCAGCTAGAACAAGTCAGTACAGTCGATCAACATTGACCTCCGGTATCAACCTACCTATCCTCTACGTTCAAGCAGTACTCTTGGGTTGACGCATCTTTCAGACAGATCAAACTCCATTTGTAGTCAATCAAATCCACTAACTCATGCAGCGACATGCTATTGCCGTCAATATAGAATGTGTCATCAGCACAAGCACTCTGCGAGACCGAATGTAGGGCCGTCAACCCCGTCTGGCAAGCTGTTGTGCAGAGTGATTCCAAAGATGACGTAGTCCAATCTAGAATACTGAGTTAGATGTTGACGGCTCTGTTTGATTTAGAATGACCAACTTGTGCGTTGAATCGAGTACGGAGTCAACTGAATCAAGCTCTCGCAATTAAGCTCGGTGTTCAACGCTATATCACACGCGTCACTGATGTCTGCAGAGAGTACAACCTTATGCAGACCGTTGTACAGTGAGGCTCCCTGTATGATTCCGAAAAGATTGGATGATACTAGAAGTGTCAAGGACAACATTGTGGAAGGCGAGGCTGTATTGATCGTTAGATGTCTGTAACATGGATACTGAAGAGACTGGAGTCAAAACACTGTTCTCGGGGAAAACCAGAGCAAAAATATTGATTTCTGAATAGTTAACTTAAGCTTCTTTTCCATCAAGGCACATCAGCCGTAGCGACTGTCCATTTTCATGAGGTATTGGTTGGCCCCCTGACCGAAATTTGAGGGGTATGATAAAAACCTGTCGCCGGTCGGTCGCTGGGCTTCTAGCCAACCCGGAGAGTCTAAGTGGGGTTTGCTGCCTTGAGCGCGAATCCATATCAAAGGTTACAGTATTGTTGCTAACGTAGACCAACATCTTTGGATGAAAACGGGGTCGAATTTCTGAAGTGCTGCATGTCCACCAGGAGACTGCTCCAGAAGTAGCTCCAATTTGGGGGCGGATTTTATAAATATGGGGCTTTTTGTTGGTTGCAACGGTTGGAATACTCTGTCACCTGTTCAAACCTATCCATTGGTTCGTCCCGAGATGGCCTCCCTTTACAAGCTTTACTGTATCCGCTCAAGCCCGACAGATACCAGCTCAACGCACCTCCCTTGCTAGGTATGTGATGTGATATCTAGATGTAGGCGGCGGTGAAGCAATTATATGAGTACGGTATAACAGTTACTGCTCCAGTCCTCTCATTGAGTCATTGATATGATACGCTTTAACTACTGTAGAGGCTTCAGCAACGCTCCGAATTGGTGAAGAATATTGACGAGTTTGTAATGGCAAGTAGGGGCTTTCTAGTGCTGATAGCACTGCTATCATGGCTCGCAACAGTACAATCGAAAGCCGTCTTTGCACATTTTGTGGTATGGGACATCGTCTACTATACAGCGTCGTTTGCTGATATTGAATATCTAGGTCAGCAACACAGCTTCATATAGCACTGAAGACTGGGAAGACGATATCACCCAAGCTCAAATTGCGCATATCGATGCCTTCGCGTTGAATATCGCTAATAATGATCCGACCGTTGCTGCACAGCTACCGATAGCCTTTTCAATAGCTGGAAGTAAAGGTTTTAAACTGTTCTTCTCATTTGATTATGCTGGTAATGGACCGTGGCTACAAGCGGATGTAATTGCTCTGATCAACCAATACAAACTGGAAGCTGCGTACTATTTTTATAATGGCCAGGCCTTTGTATCGACGTTTGAGGGGGTCGATAACGCTCAAGATTGGCCAACTATCATTCAGGATACAGGCTGTTTCTTCATTCCATCTTGGTCGTCGTTGGGCGCCAAGAAAGCCATGGATACCGGAGTTCCAAATGGCTTGTTCAGTTGGGGAGCCTGGCCTGACGGTCCGAATGATATGTTCACCACGACTGATTATTCCTATCTTCAATTTCTCGGGGGAAAACCTTATATGATGCCGGCTTCTCCTTGGTTCTTCACCAACCTGCCTGGGTATCACAAAAATTGGTTATGGAGGTACGTGCAAATTCTTTCATGATTTGTTCTTCGGTGTGCTCTTAAGTCAAATATCAGACTAACAACTGCTCAACAGGGGGGATGATATGTGGTTCGATAGGTGGACACAAATCTGGTATGCCGCACCAGAGTTCGTAGAAATCATAACGTGGAATAATTATGGAGAGAGTATTTATCACCTTTTCTTTATTTTCGGAAAGGAAATACTGATTTATTGACCTAGGCCATTACATTGGACCAAATCGTGCCAACGCCTGGTCTCTCTTTGATTCAAGTCACGGAAAAGCCCAATACAATTATGCAGATGGATTTCCCCATGATGGCTGGAGACAGTTTCTACCATACGTAATCGACATCTATAAGAATGGTGCTGCGACAATCACTGAAGAAGGCTTGTCGGCCTGGTTCAGGCCACAGCCAGCTTCAGGCTGTGCTACAGGAGGTACTACGGGAAATACAGCAAGTCAATTACAGATTCAGTATGGCCCAGCAGAGATCGTCCAAGATAAGATCTTTTTTACAGCTCTCCTTGGGTCTACAGCGACTGTCAAGGTAACTGTAGGTGGGGTTGACCAAGGCGCCACGTGGACGACGATTCCAGATGACAATGTCGGACTTTATCATGGCAATGTTCAATACAAAGGCACAGGGCCTGTTGTCGTGACTATCTTAAGAGGAAGTACCCAGGTTGCACAAGTCTCGGGAGGTTCCATTACTACAGCTTGCACCCACAGCATTGAGAACTGGAATGCCTGGGTTGGATCCGCTACGGGACTATCTGTCTCTATAGCGGCTCCAGCTTATCTTTCAAAAGCATTACACTGTGTTAGAGGAACTGGTCCGGGAGACTATGCTGAGCTCTGTGCTTTAGCATGCACTTATGACTATTGTCCAACCGTTTGTACCTGCACCGAAGTAGGCAACCTGAGAACAAATACACTCAAAGCAACTGGTCTTATCGGATGTCCAGCGGCTGGGTACGACATCACCTATGAAGGGCTGTGTAGCTTTGGTTGCAACTATGGAGTTTGCCCTAAGGCATGTACCACAATTGCGAACAAAGACGACTGCAACCCACCTCCGGCGTCAGCAGCACCGGTCCCATTTTGTACGGGCGGCACCGGAATTGACACTGACTGGAATTCGCTTTGTTCGTTTGCCTGCAAATACAACAATTGCCCAAATCAAAAATGCATCTGTACGTCTGCAAGCTTTACTGGGAATGCGGAACCAGCATACTCTACTGTCACGGGCTACCCGGCGAATAGCGATGGGCAAGACTATGGTCTATGCGAGTGGGCGTGCAACCGAGGCTTCTGTCCGTTTCCTCCTTGTTCTAGCACCGCTCCCCTTGCAGCTATTGGAGAAGATGTGACCACGAATCCAAGCTATACTGTCTCAAAACTTGCTGCAACAAGCTCAGCGAATAGTGTGGCGCTTCTTGCCTACTGGACAACATGCCAGGCGAATCCACAATGTGCTCCCGGCTTTCGACTGGTTGGGTATGGTCATGGTAAAGTAAGTAATTCCGGAGTTTAACTTTGTGCAATCCTTTTCTGATCGATCAACAGGTTTATGATGCCGATAAGAACGCTTATACTGCCGATGGCTGTACCGGGGGCTCAAAAGGATACAATCGCGCTTTTTGTGTCGAGACAGATGTTAGTCTTGGCGAATGTAACTGGAGAGGCACTGCTACATCTTGCTCACAAACATGCAAGGCCGGGGAATTTCTACTTACCCAAAATACACATATTGGATTCGCTAAGTCAGGCTGCAAGGGCGGATACTTCTCCAGTCTTTGCTGCGAGAAAATTGAGATTCCTACCAAAGATCTTGTAACTTGCCCTTACACGAATTTGAACAACATTATTACGGGAGGACACGGCCCTGTCGTGCGGGACATATCCAACTCAAAAGGGTATTTAGGTGGCTCTCTAATTCAACCAGCTGAATGCAGCTATAATCCTGTAGGAAATACCCTATCTATCAGACTGGGCCAAGAGGTTGCCAATGGAGCAATTCTTAATTACATACCTGGTACTTGGGAAGCACACGTTGGGGGGGATTACTGATTTCAAGCCTTCTCAGAATAAGCCGCCCAAAAACAAAGCTAAAGATATCTCTGGATGCACAACATGGCTCGAGGACTATCATACTACTACAACGATAGTGACTTCGACAAAATCTATCGACTGCAACGAAGACGCATGGCCACAAGCTTGCGCCCATTACAATTCAGTTGGAAGCGTTATGACACAACCTGTTATCACTTGTCCTTGGCAAAATCACAGAGGCGGATACAGACCGGCTCCTACTCGTTGGGATATACAGCATAATAGAGTCTGACGCGACTTTGTCATTACCTTCGCCACTCCTCTTTCCTGCCAGAGAGATGAATATCCACCGTTTTACTTCATGCCCACAGGTCGTATAGCGAATTGGCCACAATCAATTCGACTTTTACCTAGCAGTCAAAATCAAAAGGCAGGACAAAAATGGAAATATCTCTGCAAGACTAAGGCACAAAATGTAATGCGTGAGGGCGGAAGTATTGCCGACGGGACATGTCAATCGACAATAACGACTTTACGAAGTGTTTGCGCTATGAGTATAGTCTTCGACACGCGGTATCTTCAGCAATATGATGACTTTCTCAGTGTCAATCCTTGTTCAATCAATTCGAGACTGATCAGTGATCGAGGTTTCGTACTTTGGCAAATGATAAATGGTACGGGGGTCATTTCGCGTCTACCCACAGACCATGGAGTTATTCCGTCAACACAATTCCATCGTCATTACTAAACAATCTAAAAAGATCGATTCAGACACCCAAGAGCGACGTGCTCAAACATGAACAGACAGAAGCACTGGCTGCACATGGATACCATCTGGTGTCAATCCCATCGTCCCTAGTGGATCTCAACTCAGATTTAATCACTGGTATGGCAGATCCAGTCCTCAATCTCTTCCTTGCTTGTTGTTTGATATGCTCAGGCATGAACATGTCTGCTAACACCCCCTTTCTTGTAGTTGACGCTGGTAACACGACTCGTCGAGCTAATGACGATGATGTCGCTGCAATCCTACAAATTCTCAGCAGGGAATTCGTAGAGAATGAATGCGAATACGATGAGGGCTACTACAGCGGACCAACTATGGCCGACGAGGTTCCAACTGCAACATGGGATTCTGTGAGATTTTGAGTTGAGAGGTGCATATCTTGATTTATCTGAAGAACTAATTTACAGAGAAAACAGAGGGTTTATATCTTCACAAATGGATGCATTATGCGGTCATAGAGAAGCTTCCAGTAACTCCTGTGGGGCCCTTGAATCCACCAATGAATTTCTGAATGCCTTCATTTTCACACACCCCCTTCAACTTGGAGCCCTTGGATCTCAAGTTGATATCTCTTGTAGTTCTTCCGTAATGTCAATCAGATGTAGTTGTTTTATGAAGTTCGCATGCTTCTGCGGAGTCAGCAATTTAGTAAACCCATCTGCCACCATTTGTCCTGTAGGAATCCAGTCAATTTTGAGTCTTTTGGCTTGCACTTCCTGCCTAAGCCAGCACGAGTGCACGTCGACGTGTTTTAATTTCGTAGTGAGCCGTGGGGTATCCCTGTTGAGTAGTCGAATCGTCTGCTGATTGTCGCAGCAGATGGATATATCTTGATCTAGATCGAAGCCAATATTCTCAAATAGTCTTTTCCACCATACGAACTCTTTTCCTGTTTGTGATAATGCTAGGAGCTCTGCTTCAGTGCTGGAAGTTGTCACTGTTCTCTGCTTAGTTGCCTTGTAATGGATGACACCTCCATAAAGCATGAAGCAGAATCCGTTCGAGCTGTAACGGGTTAAAGGGTCATCGCCGTATGCTGCATCACTGGCTGCCATGAAGATGTGTTTTGAGTCAATGTTGCCGTCGTAGACTATGGCTAGGTTCTTGGTGGAAACGAGGTATTGAAGGCAATGATTAGCAGCGTCGATATGCTGTTGAGAGGGGTTTTGTTGGAATTCAGCCAGCTTGGAAATGGCTTTTGCTATGTCTGGACGTGAGATTATGGCTGCATAAGTTAAGGAGCCAACACGGTTCTGATATGCCTTCGTTTGTGCTTCTGTCGCTGTGCCTTCATTCTTGACTAATTCTTGCATCGGGAGAGGAGTTTTGATGGATTTGTGCTCAACTTTAAAGCGCTCTTGGAGCTTCTGAATATAGGAATCTTGAATCATGAAGAGCTTCCTTTCCTCCCTTTTTCTAATAACGCGGATGCCGAGAAAGTGCTTGATTTCTCCCATCGCTCTGATCTCAAACCTCTGCATTAACTTGCGTTCGAACTCGTTCATTCTGGCTGTATGCTTTGGGTGATAAACTGCCACAATGTCATCGACATAAAAGAGAAGGGTTAGCCAGTCATTTGTAAACAAGCAGTTCACACCTGGGACTTGAGAAACGCCTAGCTCTTCGAGAACTGACACAAGCAGAGAATACCATAAGTTGGGTGAGATCTTGAGTCCATAAAGTGCACGGCGGACTAGAAGGATGAATCCAGTTTTATCGAATCCTGGAGGAGCTTTGCAATAAATCGGTGGTCGTAAAAGTGCATTGACGAATGCATTAATGGCGTCGTATTGCCGCGTATCTAGATCGAATGCTGCGACTAATGCCATGATAACTCTGAAGGTTTGAGCAGCTAAAGTTGCTGCATAAGTGTCATCGTCTGTCTGTTGCAAATCACCTCTTGCGCAGAGCCTCATCTTAAATGAGTCTAGAAAGCCGTCTGCATCGAATTTGTATTTTGGGACCCATTTTAAAGGAAGTGGGCTGCTGTCAGTTGTAGATGCTGGGACGTACTCAAATGTGCCTTTACGCATTAGCGTTTGGAGCTCTTTCTCAGCTGCTTTCATCCATTCAGCTGCATATGGATGTCTCATGGCTTCAGTCCAATTCTGAGGTTCAGGCGGGAGTTGATCACGATGGATTCTCTTGTCTCTTGATGAAAGGAAGGTGTTAAATGCATGATGTTGGACTGAGTGTGCACTGCGGGTTCTGCGGTTTTGGGTGATGATATTGCTGATATCGATATCACTACTGATCTCAGATACTCTTGTAGCAGTGTTTCCAGTGCTTAGGGTAGTAATCGCAGGTTCTGTTTCCGATGTTGATGATGTTGATGAAGTCGTGTCGGAATCAAGCTCAATTTGTGAATTATCAGGTGTTGGGAGCTGATCTTGCTCTAAATCAGATAGTTTCGCTTGTGTATCAGCTGACTCCTGTGCGTTCTTATTGGTTGAAGTCTGCGGATTTTCCGGATTTTCATTGTTCCCTGAGCTCTCATTGGCTGATTCCTCGCTTAAGTCTTCTAGCGTAGAATCGGATTCTTCTTCTTCTGGAGTATGCTCCGCAGGTGGCACATCAACCACAATTGTATCCCACACTTCATCATCAACTGCTTCCACTTCATTTATCCTTCCTGTCGCTTCCATTTGCAGCACCACTGTGTTTATCTCATCTCTAATGAGCATTCCAAGATCAATATCATCAATTCTGAACTTTTTCTTTGTATTGAACGTTACATCTCTCGTTCTGATCACTTTTGCCAGGCTTGGGATCCAGATTCTGAAGACATTTGTCGAATCATATCCGACTAAGTGGCCGAGATGTGCTCGTGCTTCGAGTTTGTCAAGCTTGGGTATGTTCTTATTAAGTGCATATGCCCTGCATCCATATGGACGCAAATGAGCTAATGATGGTTTCATGCCCATTACCAGTTCGAAAGGAGTCTTCCAGTTCAGACGCTTCGCAGGCGTTCTGTTGCCCAAATAGGCTGCTGCCTTCGCGATCTCTGGCCATAAATTTTGTGGCAAGTTGGCTTCCAGTCTCATTGCGCGCATACGGATAATAAGCTGCTTTCCTGACACCTCTGCTGCACCATTTTGTGCTTGGGTTTGTGGTGCTGAGCGCTGAATCTGATATCCTTTCTTAGCACAATAGCTGACGAACTCTCCCTGCAGATTTCTTTCTCCATCGAGCGTGACGAATCTTATTTTAACGCCATGATGTTGTTCAATAAAAGTGGTCATCTTTATAAACAGTGGCAATGCATCCCTGGGGCTGCTGTGCGTTTCGACAATGTCGTATCCCGTGTTGATACAGCGGATATGGGAGAGGTAATGATGGCCATTGTAGCCTTCGCGCAGATAAATCATATCCCATGCGATCTCATCGAACGGCTTGCCATTACGAACATGATCTTTAATATTCGATTTTGAGATGTGCTGCGTGGCTTTAGCCATTGCGCAATGCTCGCAATCAACTGTCGTGGGTGCTTTTTCATTTCTTGCTTTTACTTTGATTCCTTCAACTACATCTGGCACCTTTTCGACTGCTTCAGGACCAGGATGCCCTAAAATTTGGTGGAGATCTGTCATGGAGACTTCTTGGATCTTGGGTTCAGATCTGCTTGTTGCAAATGATAAGCAAGAATCATCATAGCTAATCACCCAATGGCTGTCGATCTGATGCAAGTTGCAGAAGTGATTCTTATCACTGTCTTCTAGCTGCCATGGCGTGCGGGTATTCCAGTGTATGCCCTTCCTGTTCAACACCGGCAATGCCACGATGTTCGTCATAAATCCTGGAATTAATGCAACATTCAGAAGCTCAATTTGAGCAATTCCTGTTTCTGTTTGGACGTCTATATGACAATTTCCGTAGGCTTCCACTGCATAAGTTGTCTTGCCAGCGGTCACTTGTGCACCATAGGCATTGCTCGTCTTTTTAAACTTTTCCACGTTGTTGCATATATGAATATCACTTCCACTGTCGAGAATCCAATGGTTTTGGAGCTTATAAGAGTTGTTTAACCTATTTCCTCGTGCAGCGAATGAGCCTAGGGTCTTCTTCTCGTCCTTTTTCGATACCATCGTCGCTTCGATTGCTGTTGCTTTTGAGTCATTTTTTACTCTTTCTTGAATCTGCTTCCATCCTTCTGCATAGTCCTTTTCCAGGAGCTTCTTGAAATCTGGGTCTGTTTCTGCTTTCTTCATAACTTTCTGTGCTCCGATCCAGGAAAGTCTTCTCCCTTCAGGTCTTAATTGTGGATTTAGCACCCAGCACTTCTCCATTGAGTGCGAATTTCCACATACGCATTTGGATGCATTTGAGGCTTTTGA